>VDFB02193867.1:380184053-380279424 GCA_007258455.2 Sequoia sempervirens | reverse complement strand
AAACACTACTTTTTTCTTCAATTCGGTGAAGGCTAGGAGACATGGTAATTCCATCCCCTTTCTTGTGAACTCCAAGGGTGAATGTTTGTCTTCTTGGGGGGACATCTCTAGAGAAGCTTCCCAATATTTTGTTGCTTTGTTCAGAGAGGACTCCTCGGATGTGAGGGCTGAAGTGAATCAGGTTCTTTCTTGTATTCCTTCTCTTGTTTCCTTGGAAATGAATGAGTACCTCTTGCATTGCATTTCCTTGGAGGAATTGGAGACTACTGTTTTTCAAATGACAAAAGGGAAGGCCCCAGGTCTTGATGGGTTCCCTATTCAATTCTTTCAAGAATTTTGGGATATCATAAAGTTAGATTTAGTGGAGGTGGCGTCTAAGTCACAAAGGAACAAACAGATGCTAAGGGCTATGAACTCTACTTTCCTTTCCCTCATTCCCAAGTGTTAAAGGGCTGATAGGCTAAGCATGTTACGGCCCATTGCCCTCTGCAATGTGGTTTACAAATCCTTTCTAAGTTAATTGCTGAGAGACTGAAAAGATGGATTAGCTTGCTGGTCTATGAGGAACAAGGGGGCTTTGTGGCGGATAGGCAAATCTTGGATGGTGTGGTTATTGCTACTGAGACTATCCATTCCATGGCAATTTCGAAAGAAAAGGCTATGTTTATCAAACTGGACATGGCAAAAGCTTATGATAGAGTCAACTGGTCCTTCATGCAAAAGGTGCTTATTACTTTTAGTTTTGCTGAGGAGTGGGTTATGTGTGTAATGAGTTGTGTTATGACCACTTCTTTCTCGGTTTTGATTAATGGAGAGCCTTCCTCCCTCTTCGATGCTTCCAGGGGTCTCCGTCAAGGGGATCCCCTTTCCCCTTATCTATTTATTCTCATGGTGAGAGGATTGGGGAGAATAATTAAGAGCCATATTAACCAAGGTTTAATCCAAGGGTGGTAGTGGGGCAATAGTCTTCCTCCTCAGTCGCACTTGCAATTTGTGGATGACACGGCTTTGATGGGTATGGCCAAGGTTCGTGAGGCTACTAACTTGCGCAAGGCGTTGGATATCTACCTTGCTACTTCTGGTCAACAAATCAATGAGGGTAAATCTTCCATATTTTTCTTTAATACTCTTGTGTTGTTTCAACAATATATTGCCCACATTTTAAGATTTCAGATTGGTCAACTGCCTATGACCTATCTTGGTATTCCCATCTCTTTTGGCACCACTCCTAGAGGCACTTGGAAAGTTATTTTAGACAAATTTCAGGCGAAAGTGAATCACTGGACTCACAGGTGGTTATCTTTTGCGGGTAGGGTGTTGCTTCTCAAGTCTGTGGTGTAGGCTCTTCCTAATTACAGGTGTATGCTTCAAGTTGCTCCTTCAGCTTTTATCAAGGATTTGGATTCTTTGGCAAGGCAATTCTTATGGGCCGGTAGTTTGGAGTCTTCTAAGTGGAGTCTGGTGAAATGGGATATTGTTTGTCGTCCGTAAAAGTTAGGTGGTCTTGGTTTATGGCAATCTAGCTTTTCTAGTATGGCTTTGTCTACCAAGCTTTATTGGAGATGGTGTAAGGAATAAGATCATGTCTAGGCCAAGATTATTTCCCACAAGTATTTGAAGGGGGTTTCAAAGGAGGAGGTCCCTCAGTATCCACTCCTAGGGAAAAGTTTTGTGATTTGGGATACACTTAAAAAAGGTGCCAAGTTGATTAAGGATGGTCTATTCTAGATTTGTAATAGGGGTGTTGAGGCTCTTTTTGGGTTTGATTCTTGGGATGGGTTTCTGTTGATGCGATTTTTGTGACCTCACCAATCAGCCGAAGAACAAAATAGTTTGGGGCTACTCCGTTCTCTCTTGATCAAAGTATTCCGTGTGCTAAGATTGCGAGAAAGATCACACGTTCAACTCCAAGGTTCCTTAAATGCGAATAGACCCAGTTTGGTTGATGTGTATTTGCTGTGTTCTTACGAGGGGACTTACGCAATTGTTCAGACTTCTTGCAGTTAGCAGCTAGTATGTGATTTGATGGGGATTTTTTGCGCGTTTGATTTGGCAATGTAGTTCGTTTTCCTAAAACTAATCATAAATGTGATGAAAGTAAAAGAGTATAAGGCCTAAGAAACTTATGTTCTATTCTAAATGCAGGATATGTGGGGCTTCGTTTCAATAGACTTCAACCAAATTTCACCTAGCCTCACGTCGGACAGCTTCAACGAAATTAGTGCAATCTTCAAAAGGATAACAAAAGGTGTTCAAATTATGATTTAGCATACATACACCATCACAACGACGCATATAAGTATATAAATCACAACCGAAGTTAGATTCAAGAATGTCCAGTTGACCACGCAAGGCGAACTTATCATCAACAAGCCGCTAGTGGTATGGAATAAAGAAGCTACCTCAACAAAAATACCACACATCAAAGTAAACTAATTGCATGAATTTAAGCTACTTGGATACGAAAGGAAGAAGAGACCTTGCTAGCCATTCATGACAAGACGAATTCCACCATCAATGAAAAGATCTATTATCATGAAAGGTATTACACAACAATCTCCACAAAAGTTTTCAAAGGGAAAACTTTCTTTCTTCTCCACACTATGCAAAATGTCTAATATGCTCTACTATCTAGCTCTAGCTCTAATGCTAATGTCCAACTTGCCACGCCAATGTCTACTGCCTAATGAATTACAAACGGAGGGGGACTCTCTTTGAGAAGTAGCTGTCCTAAAAAAGACTGCCATAGTTACAATTAATAGAGTGGCTAGAATCGTGCCACCTCAGCCCTAAGCCTAAAAACTGCCAGAATAGGGAGTGGTACATTAAATGAATCAAAGATTCCCACTCACTCCCAAAAATAGTAAATGTAATAAATGCCCATATTCAGTCTTCTAGAAGATCCTCGTCCAGTAGTGCGTTCCCACTTGCCTTCTCTCTGACTGCCAACTCAACAAATCTGCCAAGTACAGCCTCAACTTCCTGAACTGAAATCGGTGGAACACAATCTAACTCAAACTTCAACATCAGGATCAATGCTCGTGGTTTTGTAGCTAAGATTTTCTCCAAGCAATCAAGGAGTCCTGCGTGTTCTGAATCAGGGTGGAGAAAGTAGCAGTATTCTCAAAATCATCCTGTACAAAGGTCTTAACATCTGCAAAGAAAGGCACCAGCAAACCCCTCAAATTATCAAAATTAACTTCATCTGGATTCAGCCGCCTAGCAAATATAGCCTCAAAGGTATTCTGAACTCCATCTATAATATTGGCCATAGCCTTATGTACTCTGGCTGAATCTGCCTGTGCCGCATCGAAGAAACCACGCCCTGTGATAGCCGAAGAATACCACCAAGAGAAATCATATTGGTCATTCTCATGAATGACACCTCCATCAATCAGCAATCGCAATGGTACATGCCTCAATGCCTCAAGACGCTGGATCACCTTACTCTGGTAGATAGAAGCATCTCCCCAAGCATGATCCACTGCATCCATCCATGTCAAAATACTAGAGGCCTGCTGAAAGGCAGAAGCAAGATCCTCCATAAACTTCTCTGTCTCGGCACGAACTCCTGTGACCCATTTATCTGCCTCCTGTGCCATTTTTCCTAACTCTACCAAGCAGCTGATCAACTCTCTAGGTAACTCCGCTGGAGGCTCTATCACTGGAACATCCTGCCCTCGAGAACGAGATAACTGTTGCACATATCCAATTAAAGCCTTGTGTTCTCTTTTCAACTTCTTATACTTCCCTTCCTTCTTGAACAACCTGTCCTTGAGGGCAAGGAAGGAGTTATCACACTCCTTTACAATCTGCGCACTAGTAGGGCGTCCCAAATCCAGAGTGGTGACCACATAATTCTCAGGTATTGCTTCATTCCGGTCACACTCAACTCGTGGCACAGTTACATGAAGGGTGCGAGAGCCATCTTCTTCAGTGGATATCTTCGAAAATTTTCTTGCTTTCTTCTTCGGTGGAGGTGCACTGATCCTGTTCAAGAACTCTTCCATCTCAACCACTGGATCAATCTCCTCGCTGGGGCTTCTTCTCATTCTATCCTTAAGCCAATCAGGCACATCATACTGTATTTCAAAGGGTTGCTGCTCCTGGGCCTCTACCTCTCTAACTTGTTCAACTTCTTCATCATTTTGGCGAGGCTCATCGTCCTCAAGTGGCTGAGTATCACCTGACACTATATCATCATCATCGTTCATGGCCACCTCTAACTCCTGCTGAAACAGAGGGTCAGTAATAGTCCCCTCATCATCCTGCTGATCAACCCTAACAGGTACGTTGGCGCTCTGGCCAACCGACTCCCTCCGTGGAGGTTGAATATTATCCTGTACTGCCTGCACCTGATTCAATGCAATCCTCTGATCAGCAAATAAAGAGACCTCCTGTATACTTGGAGAACGTGTCTCCAATGGTGTTGCAACTGTAACTCGTGGAGGCTCTGGCTGAGTGGGCTCCTGTCGAACTATTTCCTTCTTTCTGGACTCTGGACCTCTTGTAATCTGTTTCTTCCTGCCAGTGGTGGGCATCCTGTGATCTCCCATCATGTTGTAAGTCAAGGCAATTGACCTACTCTTCAATCTGCTCACACGCCGATCAACCCATGCTCTAGTAAATGTCATGACAGGGATAGAGAGAGTATCTAAATCAGCAACCTCGGGCTCTGACCAGTCGGGAAGTGGAAGTGGAGTATCCCTAACTGCTGCATAATCCGGATGCACAACATCCATATCCTCATTGACCTGGTCCGGAACTGGCACAACCTCACACTCCCTGATCAAGGTAATGGGCAACCGAGAAAACATCCTTTTCCTCACTTCAATCTCATCAACTGCATCAGCCCAATAATCTTCTATGGTGGCCTTATGTTTAAATTCTTCCGACAGTACCCATTTGATGTTATGATGTGGGTCATAATGCTGTCGGCTAGTATGATATGAAAAATGATAAAACTGAAGTTCACTTTCAGCCTCTCTAGCTGCCTGTATCGAGGGACACACCTCATCTGAGTTGCCCATGACAACTAGAAATTCTACCCCTCCCTTTTTCTTCTTCTTTTGAATCTTATCAAAGGCAAGCAGTTGCCTAGATATCTCTAGCATCAATATTCTATCTGTCGGGTACTTAGGCAGCCTATATGGGTATGATGAGAAACCTTGCAGCCTAATGTAAGAAAATCTCGGAAACTGTATGAACCAACACCCATACCTTTCAATTAGCTCTTGGGCATCTCTCGAGATTCTATGATGCAACCGCTCCTGAAGCAATCTCGTGATATGCATGGTGAAGGCATCATTGAAACGCTTGTAGTGAGTAGTGCTCGCCAAATGCAACTTGTTGACACGCCTCATGGATTTTGAATTGATGAGAGCCACAGCCGACAGGCTCCTTGTAAGATATTCCCCTGTACTTCGTCATCCGTGCCAACATATAGATAATGTAAGAGCTCATGTAAAACGTCTTCGTTCTCCTCAAGCTCAGGAGCTGCTCATGCAGATTATCACTGATCATCTCGGCCCAATTAACATAGTCCTTGCCTTCTAGCACCAGGTTGATGTAGTAAAACATCCAAGGCTCAAAAATGAATGATTGCGCACAACCGCCAACTCTGCTCAGCATCATAATGAGGTCATAGTACTCTTGCTTCAAATCCTCCGCTATGATCTGCTTGGGCAACTTCGTTCGAGAAGGCTTGGGAGTGCTCATCCAGTGGGTGTTAATTGTCTCCATGCACCGCTCAAAAGCAGAAGCATACATCCGCTCCGCTCGCTCCCTGGATTTATAAATCATGTTCCTGTGCACCGGGATCCCGAAAGCTTCACCAATGGCTGCCGGAGTAAGATTGGCAAGCACTTGGCCATCTGGTGACATGATCGACCGGTGTTCCTTCTCGTAGCAATTAGCACACTCCATTATCAGCTCCGAACACTGTATAGCTGGCGGGAAACCAGTAGCTGCATATAACCCACTTCGAACAATATTGTGCGAAGTGACTGAAGTCCGATGACTTCCAATCCCCAACATTCTTCTTTTGAAGGCTTCGAGGTTGACGGAGCCCAAATTGGTGTCTGTCAATTTGCCCAACTTTGAAATAAACTTAGACTCTGGCATGAACGTTTTGCTCAGCTTCTTGATTACAGCTTGTCTTGAGGCACCATTGTCCTTTCCAGTTGTCCTCGCTTCAGCCATCTGTAACATAACAAACTTTCATCAGCAATTTAATTTATAAAAATAAAATAAGATATTGCATAGGGGCTGCAGTCGACTTCTAGAAGCTGCAATGACTTGTGTTTGCAAACATCAGCTTCTTTTCTTGAATAAATTCGAATTTCAACACTTAGAAAAGTTTCTAAGTAAATTTCGGTGGCTTCACTACTCAGCTATTTGAACTTTTATAGCTTCGTATTTTATATCAGAAATCAGCAATCAACCAACTTGCACTTCGAAAACTCTCAGCAATTCATCCCAAGGCGTCCTCTTCAACTGGCAACTTCAACTCTCAGCAACAAATGAATTAAATTTGCACCTCAGCCACAGCTTCTTTAACCAGCAAGTGCGCACTTCTTAGATTCTTGGACTTCAGATTTTGCAAAGCTTAGCAACAAGCTCAAGTCGTACCTTTCAGCACAAGCAACTTCTCCAGCAACTCAAGGCGTCCCCTTCAACTGCAGATTTGAGCAACTTCAGCAAACTCCAGTCTTTAGTAGAAACTTCGAACTCTTCAGGCAATTCAAACTTCAGAGCAAGTTGAATTCCTCAGCTGTGAAAACAAGTGAGAAATCTCTTCATTTTATAGCTCAAGATCGAATTCTAGAAGAAGCCAATTTTAGCCAGTGCATTAAACTTCCACTACTCCACTTCGAGAATTCAAATTTTCCCTCTCTGGTATTTCTGACACTTGTCTCTCGACGTCAGGAATCTTGCTCTTCTAGAAACTTGACTTTGACTGGCACCTTTGAATTTACTTTTGAAAATTTAATTTAAATTCATCCTTTTAACTCACCAGCCGAAGCTCTATCACTTGAATTCGATTTTAACTCTTCATCATCTCTGGAAAATTCATTCTCAAAGAATTCAATTAAAATTATCTAGGCAACTCCTCTAGAATCCATCATTCGAAGAAAATTCACCTTGAAAGCACATTTTATTCATCTTTTCCTTAGAAAATTTTAAATTCTCCCTTAGGAAAATTCACAATTTGAGCACTGATTAAATTCTTCACTGAAAAAGTGTCGGCGAAGTGCGGAAGACCTAGAAATCCATCTATCATTGCAAATGTTCAGTACCCAGAAGAAAATTTTCTTCAGAATGCTTCGAATCCATGGGTACCCAACGAACGGGTTCATTTAATTTTTGAATTTATATTATTTTCACCATTTTAAATTCATTCTTCGCCCGTGATCATCCGTGTTGCTCCAGCTTGAGAAGTTGAATTCATCCTGCATCTCTGACTTCATCACTGAGAGAATTTGCTCGTGCTTCGGAAAATTTCATCACCTTGAGCTCCAGGCGTATTTTCTAAGAAGAAAATAATTTGCCTTAGAAAATATTTTAAATCATCTCGCGCTCTGAGAATTTGCCTTAGAAAATTTTGTCAACCCTGTTTAGAAAAAAAAAATTTACTTGTAGAGGCGCCTTGCACATTTTATTCTTACTTGCCACTTGCATTTCACTCCATATTTGCAAGGCAATTGTAATTAAAATTCCTAACGCCTAGGCAAATTCTCCAACACTTTAAAAAAAATATTTCACTTTACTTAGCACACTTGAAGAAAATCACGCCTTATCATTTTGTTTCATACTTCACACGCCCTAGGAAATTTTTTCTAACACCTTATAACTCCCATTACCCTTGGCGCATATAGCACACATGAGAGAAAATAAAAAAAAAACCACCCCTAGAATTCATCACCTTGGTTGCATTCTTGATGTGGAGGAGGATAACGCCTTGGTATTTACCACCTTTCACCACGTCTAGGCAATATTTTCACCTTATTTACCACCTCCGTTCACTATTTACACCTAAACTTGGGCGCATTTGAGCATGTCTACTGGATGACTCTTCGTATTCCACCTTTTGTCTTCACTTGACTGTTTGGGCGCATTTAGGAGGGTGAGGAGGACGAGTTTCTTTGACTTGTTGACCCTCTTCTAACTTTGGCGCATTTTCATGTAGGTGGAGGATGAAACTTTTCAAACGTCTTCATGTGACCCTTCAGCTTCCGTTTTTCGTCTTGACATGCATGTATTTGGGCACATTTTGCCCCTAGAGGAGGATAAGAAACTTTGACCTTGCTTTGACTTCTTTGTGTTTTGGGCGCATTTCACCCCTGCTGCAGGATGGATTTGTAATTTGGGCACATTTTGAGGGGTGAGGCGGATTTCTACACTTAGAAAAATTTTCAACTTTCCTTCTTCAAGGTGGGCGCATTTTGCTATGCTTGCAAGATAAACTTCGTTGACTTCTCTTTGACTTTTGCACCTTGGGCGCATTTTGGCCTAGGTGAAGGATGAACTCCATACTTAGAATTTTTCTGAGCTTCCTCATCAACTGGGCGCATTTTAGCTAGGCAGAAGGACGAATGATGTTGACCTCTTTTGACTTTTCCAGTTTGGGCGTTGTTTGCCTACGGAATGGGATTCTAATCTGATGTACTACTGGCAAACTTGTAAGATGCAGAACATAGAATAAAACAGTAAACTGAAAGATATCATAGTAGAATGCCGGAAACTTTATTCATTCTCAGAAATATCATGTACAAGAGAGTATCACAATGCTTACAACATAACTCATTCTGAATCATCATAATAATCTCCCGACTATCCCTACCCGACTACATATAACGCTCGGCGGTGGTTAGACAACCAACCGACACGACGTTTCATAACAACATTACATTAACCTTAATCTGAACATGTTTTCCCGAAAGTACATGACATTATTATTCCTTACTAACTATTGTTTTATTTGACAATTGGCCGACTACAACCAAGGCCGACTACGGCCGACAACAAAGTAAAATATCCGACTAACAGGCGCATTTTGCCCTGTGTGAAGGACGAACTTGCATCTTAGGATTTTCCTGCCTCCCTACTCACCTGGCGCATTTTGCCATGTCAACTGAATGAAGTTCCAGCCTTAGAACTTTTTCATCATTTTTCGCCAGTATTTCATGCCCTGCTATTTATAGTAAGTCCTCTCAATTTTGCGTCTCTGGAGCTCGGAATGACTTGAAATTTTGCGCACCGCATCCTCATGGCCTTGTTGTTCTGTTGACACTGCCACTTTTAGTCACCCTGCTATTTTTAGCATGTTTCTGAAGGTGGTTTACTATAAATAGTAACCTCTTGTTTCTGATAGTTCCACTGCTCCGATCGACTTGAAATTTGAACAAGGCGTTCCTCACCACGTGACCTTACTGTCGACACTGACGCATGCGCTCAATTTACTATTTTTAGCCTGTTTCCAAATTGACTTACTATAAATAGTAAGTGCTCCGTTTGACTCGAAATTTCACCAGCAGATAGCCTGAAGGACGCTGATCGCGGTGGTTTACACCGGTTTTCGAAAATTCTGACTTTTGACGCCTCTTTTTGGGTCCCGAAGTTGGAAACCCTAATTCGCTCTGCATGCGTATCAAATGATATATGTTTCTCTTCGTTTCTGTGGCACTACGATCAGCTCGTGAATCTGAACTGCTGGGAAGCGGCTGCCGGGACACACCTGCTAAAAATAGCAAGTTCCTTACTGAGCGAGCATCTCCGTTTGCATGTCACACCATCGCGAAGCTCTCGAAAAACCCATCAGGAATCATCCGACATGCAAAAGAAACCTTGACATGCAAACCCTAAAAATAGCCTCTGAAGGCTGAATTATGAAAGTGGTCGTCTCGTTTTGCATGTTATATCATCGCGAAGGTCTCGAAAAACCCAGAAGGAATATGCCAACATGCAAAGAAAAACACTGCATCTGAACCCTGAAATTTGCCCCGGAAGTCGGACTGCTAAAAATAGTAAGTTGTTCGTTTTTGCTCAAATTTAACCTGTGAGTAGCTTGATATGCTCTGAATGTTGTGTGACTGTCGAAATCTCAAAATAGCTGACAGATTGCCTGGAATTTCATACTTACTAAAAATAGTATCTCAGAATCTGATGAAATTTTGCTGAGAGCCTGCTAGAAACACACTGACAACAACGTTAAGCTCAGTTTTCAATTTATTGACTTCGTTCAACCTCAGACTGACCAGAAACGATGAAACCCTAATTTTCAGACTTGGGCAGTTTCACACTTGAACTCATTGACGGGCGCAACCCCTGAAAGGCGGACATCAGAAAAGAGACAGAGCGAGAGAGAGAGAAGAAAACCCAAGCCAAAAGACCGGAACGGAGCAAAAATTAGGGGGTCCCCATTTGAATGGGGCGATGTGTGAAAAGGTCACAACAGTTTCCTCCTATCATGGTCAGCCATCCTCATTTGCAGGATCTTTGTCATCACTTCTTGGAGGTTGGGTGGTCCTGGGTGGTGGACTTCAAAACTTCCTACGTCCATGGCCTGGTGGAAGTGTCTAGATGGAAGGACCCTAGTGAGTGGCCTACTAGGGGTTCAGAGGAGGACCGTGTTGCACTCCAAAATATTCTTGCTAGTAGAAGTGTAGTTCTCTCAAAGAAAGGGATATTTTAGCTTGGAGCCCTAATCCTAAAGGGGTTTTCTAGGTGGCTAGTGGCTATCAAGAGCTGATTTTTAGGAAGTATGGAGGGATGGAAGTTTCTTGGTGGAAACATGTTTGGAATAAGTTTTCTTGGCCTAAGTGTAATTGCTTCTTGTGGACTTTAGCCTAGAATAGATGCTTGATGTGGGATAATCTTTGAAAGCAGGGATTTCAAGGACCCTTTGTTTGTGTTCTATGTGGGTGTAGTGAGGAGGATTTGTCTGATTTGTTCTTCCATTGTCCTTTCTCTATGCTTATTTGGCATTTTTGGTGGGGAACTTGGGGACATCCTTGCGTTCATGCTTCCTCCTTGGTCGAATTCTGGAATAGTTTGGGGAGACCTCCAACATAGGCCTCATTTCTCCAGATTATTTGGTTTATTGGTCCAGCTTTCATCCTTTGGAAAATATGACTTGAAAGGAATCGTAGGATCTTTCAGGGTGGTAAGCTATTGATCCAACAGGTTTGGCAAATAGTTGTCAGTATGACTCAAGAGACAGTTGAAGTCAAATGTGAAGTGTACTTCCCTCTAGAGAAGGGAAATGAAGAGATCATGAATAGATTGGGTCTTCAGGGCTGCCAGGCTTTTGACTCTTTTTGTGTTAAAAGAGGTAGGCATGCTAAGAAGAGGACTCAAAGAGAGTGGGGTTGGTCCCCTCTATCGGTAGCTATGTTAAAAATCAATACTGATGGCTCTTCCAGGGATAATCTTGGGCCTGCGGGGATTGGTGGTGTTGGGAGGGATAGCTCTAGTAAGGTTCTCTTCTTATTCTTCATTCATAAGGGGCAGCAAACCAATAAACTTATGGAGGGTTTGGCGATTCTTAGGGCTATTGAGAATCCATGCTCTCTTGGTTGACGCAATATCATTTGTGAATCTGATTCTCGAGTCATTGTTAATTTGTTGACTGATTAGAATTTTGTTGGGGTTAATTGGCAACTTGCCTTTATTCTTAGATAAATTTTAAGGTTGTGTTCCCTTATGGAATCTATGTCCTTACCTCACATTCCTCGGGAGTGGAACAAGGTTGTGACTGTTTGGCTAAAAGGGCTTCCAAGCAGGGAGGTAATTGGCGGATTGATGGTTGGGAGCAGCTCTCCCCTGATTTTGTCCAGGAACTCGAGAGGCTTGTCTTGGAGGATACGGGGGGTTGATGTTGGCTGTTGTTGGTCTTCTATGGGTTTGGCTAGTGCTGTTTGTTTGTTGGTTTTGACTTGGGTGCCTGTATGGACCCTGCTTTTGTTGTACTGATGACTTTCTGTTATTAATAAATTTTTACCCTCTTTATTCAAAAAAAAACCAGCCCCAAAGATAGCGCCAACCTCCAACTTTTCCAACTTTGACAAAGTCAACTTAATGAATGTTTTGTTAACAGATTTTTAGTTGGTTAAAAGTGGGTTTATCAGTGCCTATTTTGGAGGCAAATTGGGTGACCCTTATCTGCTAAATTATAGCCACTTAGTGGCCAAAACTTAGTTATAAATTAAACTTCAAAAAGGGTCGAACTATTGTAGCAATTCCAACGTGGGAGCTGAGGAAGGCTTTAGAAATTTTAAATTTAATTTTTGTTGCAGCTGCTTGAACGTGGAGGAGATTATTTTGGAGCTGCTTCAACTGTTTTCATTTATTAAACTCAACCAACTACATTAGTGAAGGGTGCTAGTGGGAATAAGGTGGTTGAGAACTTCTGTCTATAAATTCTGGTTGATTATTTTGTAAAGGGGTTACGAAAAAGGTGAAAAGATAGAGTTTATGTTGTTCACATTATTTTTCAGTCTATAAATCTGATAGAATAGTTTGAATAAACATCATTAGAAGTCTGCAATTTCGCACAAGGAATAAAGAAGAAGCTTAGAGGATTAAAGGCTAAAAGTACAGAGGTTAGAGAGCGTTTCTAGGGCTGTAGAAAGCATTCACAGAAGGTGTTAACAGGCATGTTTCATTTTTTTATTTATTTTCTAGTCTATATTCTTGCATGTAGGGAAAAGTCTGAATATTCTTGAGTGGCTTGAGTATATCATGTTAAATTCTGAAAGGAAGTAAAAGCTATTATTCTGAAAAAGTATAAATTAGAAACTTGAACAGTGAGGTTCTATTTTGCTTAAATGATGAAATCTGAAAGTTATGAAAACGTGTTTAAAGGACTGAGTTTCAGTAACCTCTTAACGTCTAAAAGACTGTTGTATAGAAGGTATAAACATGCTAAATAAAAGTATATAGTAATCCATAAGGGATTTGTGCACGAAATGAAAGCTACTCTCAAACTAGTTAAAACAGTATGTCAGTAAATCCTATTATTTAGTGATGAGAATGATACCAACCCTTTAATTGTTTTATTATGAGAATCTCTACTTTATATTACAGAAGGGAAATAATCCCTCACATGTTATGATTTATGAAGCTTCTATGAATTTGTGACAAGTTGTCAAGCTGTTGCATGACCTTGTTTAGGTCAAGTTGATGACGTAGGAGTCATCATTAAGAGTGCTAACCTTAGAAAAGGTAAATAGCCGTCCTTTGAGAGTATATGGACTTGTTTTAAAAGTAGATGCCTAAAACCCAACGTTGCCAGAATCACAACAGGGGTGTCTTACTTTGTTTATGAGTTTGAAATTATCTTGTTTTGAGAACACCTTAGTGGGTGTGGGTTAACGTGAACCTTATAACCATAGGGCCTTTTGGGTCTACAATTGGTCAAACCCTAGGTCAAATAAGTCTCCAAGTCGAGTAAGGTGGGTGAACATACGACTTCGCTCCAAATAAGCAACGAATGTATTTTAAATACAAACAACTTTGGCCAAAGTGGGTGCATGAGTCACTGCATGCACATGTTGGTTCACCGTGCACCAGATGCTTAACGCAATTAGAGTTGTCTTTCATTGTTGGAAGTTTCCATAGTTGATAAACAATATTGGTTAAGTAGGGCACAACACCAGAGCTCAGATGGCTATTATTAGGGGGTTCTTAACCATTCCCTTCATTGAGGGCAGGGCCACTTCCAGTTCGGAAGGTATGCGGGGGACCACTTAAGTCCGTGGTTGGAGGTAAAACACTTGGGTGATGCTCTCCCTCTTGCAGTTGACTTACCAAGTCTTGGGAGATGAAAAAGAAAGGAAGTATCCAGATATGGATCTTTGAACCTAATCCTTAATTGTTTAATGTTCATTTATACTCGAAAATGTTTATGAGGCAAATTGTTGAAAAGAATAGTGAAATGTACTTTTTAGTTTTTATCATTGAAATGGAACCAATAGTGCTTGTTCATGTTTCAATTATGAAAATGTATCTTATGTTATTAAAGAAAATTTGATTTCCTAATTTTTAGGAATAGTTACTTTTTACTTCGATGTTAAAATTTCCATGTAATTTCCTTGTAATAAGGTTGTGGACGTTACATTAAGTCAGTTGTAGCTAAGTCTAAAGGCCTATCTTTGAGTTTTCAAAGCAAAGAAAAAAAACACCCAAAATTCTGCCATTTTAAAACAAGAGGCTCAAGTTAAATATCAATGCCCAAAATAGTATTTTAATGTGAGAAAGAAAGCAGATTTTAAAGCAAATGAAGGCTTATTTTAGGCCCCATTTTTGGCTCTTTCAAGGAGATAATGTTAGAGTTGCTTAAAGGAATTGTTTTATTAATATTTCAGACCCAGAAGCTACTCTAAAAAGCAATAAATAAGTGCCCTGAGCACATTAATGAAAAAGGGAGAGCTGGAGAGTAGGCTTATGCTACAACAATCTTCATTTGAAAGTAGAAGTCAAGTCTTTATGTTTTGTGTAGTGAATGAGAATCTACGTTGATGTCAAGCGTATGTTGTAGAAGCTTATATGGAGAACATTCATTGAGTGTTTATAATTCCATCAAGTAAATTGAGCTGAATAATTTAGTAAAACTGTATTGATGCCCATTGTTCATTAAGGCTATAAGTTTTGCATATTGCTGCTTTAGCACTTTATCTCATGCAATTACGTGATATTTGTTCATTTAATCACTTCTTGTGTGGATGTTAATTCATTGGTCTCTAATTTAGCCAGTGGTCAGCTTTAACCAGTACGAAGCTATGTTTGTTCATGCTCGGGTGATTAGTCCTCCTTAAATCTGAAAATCTCACTACAATCTTGACTATTGACAGTCCAGCACTGCATGTGAGGCAAAAACAAAGTCAAAGTAGATATTTATATTTGATGCAAAACCTCATTGGATAATTTATATATTGTGCATATTTGTAAATTCTATTAGTTTTAGATTTAAATTTTTAATTAGGTCTCAAGAAGCTTCCCCTTTTAATTTGAAGAAGGGTTTCACCATACACTGTTTCATTTTGTGTCGTCACAAAAGTGATAAATTAAAATGCTAACACTATTTATATTCACGGGTCAGCTGTAACTAATTTTGCAAATTTTGGATGAATATTATATAACCTAATTTTCCAAATTATTTTCTACTAGAGTTTTTCATATTTTTTACTGCACAAAACCTGCATATAGGACATTCAAAACTTCACCAATAATTGAAGGTATTTCTTTCTAAAGATCACAAAGCATGTAAGGAAAGACGATCACAGAGTAAGGAAGGATACAAAAATGAGAAAATATATACATTAGAGACAAATGAGCAAATGTGAAGGTACCTGTCCATGGTGAATTGATTGAGGTAAATGGGTGTCGGTTCAATATCATTGTAGGGATTATATGGTTGTACACCCCTAATATCATCTAAACCCAAAACCGCATCCGCATGCTCATGTGTCAAAATGATCTGCAGTTCATAAAGTGAAAGCAATAAGAATTAGAATAGTTATGTCTAACCACTAAGCAAGATTTCAATGGATATGTTTGTGTAAAAAATTACAAAGGGAAATAAAAAACAAACATAATACTTCAACATAAACTCAACTCGACTATGCCTTTCACCAGGTTACCTTCATTGTTATTACTATAAAAGATTGAAAGGTTTCAATTTTTTGCTTTTATGTTTCTTTAAGTGCATTTTTAGTTGAAATAAAAGGATAGAAACATTCATGTCAAAAATATTTGGGACCGAACTATCTGATAATGAACAGAACTTCAATCATGACTGAAGAGGAGCAGAATTCAATTCCTTATTTTTCCCCTACTACAGTAAAGTACTTAGGGAAATAAACTCGCCAACTAGAAGATCACCTGAAGTAAAGTCTGAAAATACAGGGTTGAAGAAAGAAGCACAAAATTAATAATGCATGTCAGCAAAAAATGCAAGAAACTCCTGTAAGATATTCCAAATCATAGACTCATTTTCTTAGATTTATATGCATAATGCCTTAAGCAAATATTATTAAAATAAAATTGGTCTGGTATAAAAGGTGAAATGTAAAATATGCTACTCCCAAGAGGCTACTTTACAACTTTCATTGTTACAAAGGCAGAGATGGGCATGGTGATTCAGTGGTAGATATCCATTATGAAAAAATCACACACCTATTCACCAATATAATGAGGGGATGCGTCGCCTGACCTCAAGGAGATGTTTTTGGTAGTGCTCTGTCCTTAAGTCATCGGGGTGTCTCCCATGTTGCTATAAAAGGTACTCAAGGGACAATAGTCTCTATCCTCCAAGCTACATCTCTTAGAAAGGGTAATCCATGGAAACTGCCAACTTCTCCTTTTTAGAAGAAACCTGTAATAAGTCTACCAACAAATTGCAGCTTCACTTGTACTTTTTATGATTTAACTTGCAGGTATCTCATTAATCAGTTGTGGAGTAACAAGCCATTTACTAATGTTGAGTTTATGTTTTCGGAACAGCCGTCCCTTTCTTTCCTTTGTATTGAAAATACTCATAACATGCATCCAATTGATTTTAAACAAATGAACATTAACACATAGTTGGTACAATTTAACAATGATTTAATAAGCACAAATTGCACTACAACTTGCTAATCAGCTTAATACACAATTTGTCAAACATTTCACTACAATTGGAGTCAAAATGGAACAGTACACAAAATGGATGAAATACCACTCAGCTGGCAATTAGTGGATCGAGTAATCCTTCAGCTGCTGCAGATATCTTTTGTTTTACTGAATATTGAGCAAGTTGTTTGGGTGCTTCTAGTAAACATTCTTTTTAAGCTTTAACTCCTATAAAACAGGGCAGCGATAGAAGCTGCAGGTGACTCAATGCATTTTACATATGTTGGGTTGCTTATTATTATCTCCAATACTCTCCACGTCTCCTCCAGATTGAGCAAAGCACAAAATGATAGGTGGTGCTACCTACTGCAGGGGCTTGCACTTCAAAGTCTGCAATGACTTTTTCTTCTCTTCACACAGTAATAGATCTGTAAGGCAATGACATTAGAGTCCCACTCACATCAAACTCCTCCAAAAGTAACCAGCTTAGATTACTTTCACCACATGTCTCTCATAAAGTAGCGCTTCGCTTTTGAAACCCTCTAAATGATATCAAAGGCTAGACAGGTGGAAATGGTCTTCCACGACCCCACACATCAAACTCCTCCAACAGTAAGCAGCTTAGATTACCTTCACCACACGTCTCTCATAAAGTAGTGCTTCACTTTTGAAACCCACTAAATGATATCAAAGGCTAGACAGGTGGAAATGGTCTTCTATGTCCCCACAAAGCTCCATGTCACCCCTTTAAAGTCCCTAAATATTGTCTATGCACAGCTAGGAGACAAGAACATTCAATAAACCTTTCACACTCTTTCAACGCCCTTACAAAGGTGATGGCTTGCACTTAATTTCAAGATCCATGGGGAGTGGCGTCCAATATATGTATGCAGATTGAAGAATGGAACTCATTAAAGAAAACTATTTTTCCTTGAAAAAATTTATTCTTTGCCTGCAAAACTTCGAATAAATTTGTAAACTGCAAACCTGCAAAGATATAGCCCTTCAGTTCAATTTCTGACTTTTCCAACTTTCAGCTCAACTGTGAATTCCATCTGAATCTGCCTCCAAATTGACTAAATAGAAATCACTTCTCCAAAACCAAATACCCTTAGAGTTTTTGTCCTAGGGTTTGAGATAAACAAAAATGTCCAACTTTCACAATGAGAAAAATGAAATGACTAAAGATGTTCTTTTTCCATTTTACAACTCCTTTTATATCCCAGCCTCTAAACTTTCAAGAACTTTTATTTTTTAATTTGCATAAAGTGACCCTAAAAAGTCATTTTAATGCAAACAGTCATCATTTAGATAAAATAATTAATTAAACTAAAGTTGTCCGAAAAATAATAATATAAGACAACTTAAATATAATTAATTAAATATTCCCTCTCCAAGCCCCTGAACTAGCCTACAGGAATGAAATAGGCTAAGGGATCCTTCCTGAACACCTAAGTCGAACAAGAGAATATTACAAAATTTATCCCCATGAATGAGTGTTGCATCTACCTTGCATACAAAGATTTCTATGAGGTCAAAAAAATTTAAAAAATAGCCAAATAAGTAACTGGGGTGCCTTTTTTATGCAAACAAGTCACTGCAAATGACCCACACCAGTCACATTGAGTCACCATTGGCTAATGTTGTTTATTGCTAGTCAACCAGTAGCACAAGTTTTAGTTTGTAAATGGATTTCTTGTTAACAAGGGCTGAGATGAATGTGGCCACTTTAAGGTGATTTGTAGCTAGTTCATATTGTTCACTGTGTAAACGCATTATGTTTATCCTCTTGGTATGTTTACATTTCTTTAGTGCATAGTGATTAGCTACTTAGAGTCCTTTCACCCAAGTACTTCTCTATTGCAATTGGGTGTACATGTCAGCCTGTTGACATATCTTTGATCATTTGTGGACATCAATATAGTTTTTCTTTCTAACTTCTTTCTTTGTCTAAGCATTCATTGTACGAGAGCATTTTCAAAGTTTCTTCCAATAACATTTGGTTGTAAACTGTACAAACCTGAGATTGCATCCATAGAGCTAAATTGTATCCTTGATGAAGAAAACACAGCCCACAAAATAATTCAAGGAATCAGGACTCATTCCCTTGAGTCAAATCCCTTTGTCATCATTTGATATCTTCAATCATGTCACTTGTCATTGTTTTTCTTGCTCTCATTATGCCCAGTTTTGACACATTCTGGTTGTACTAACTCCATTTTTACTGCTTTGTCGAGTTCCACAGTTGTTTGTTTTAGTCACATCAACCAAGAATGTTTTGACCAGTTGCAGCATTACCACCATCCACCCTACATTATCGCCCAATTTGTGATAATAGGAGCTGGCAGTAATGTCATGTCATATGACAATTAATGTTTTGCATATTAGAGAAAATGAAAAATTGGGCTCCCATCATGACCTTTGAGCGCTTTATTAAGAAAACAATATCCAATATGTAGAAATAATGTTGAAATAAAACCAAAATGCACAGCACAAGATGTGTGGTGGACTAATGTGCCTTAATCTTCAGTATACTCAGAAGAAGAAATACCTTTCAGGTTAAGGAAATGATCCAAGAGATCTCTTAACATAAGATCCAAGATTTTAAACCTGCTACACTAATCTATCTTTACCACAATTGAACTAATTCTTAATCCATGATTAATTCGAATAATAGATGACTCTATATATAGTTTCTCATTTAATAACCTTAAGGATTAGGGTAAACCATCAACCCACTTAATACATATAAGGATGACTAATTAGTAATTACCAATCATAACTCATTCCACAAGCTACCATTTGAGCCAATATACAAGTTAGCCATTTGATCTATCTTATCTACAGATGGACTATGCGCACCACAAATCGACATATCTATACTAATGAGCACAAGCTTATACTAAGAGGGGGGGTGAATCAGAAAAGACTATCTTTTTCTTTTTCAAATTAACAACCACAATGATTTTAAATACACGACATCAACAAATAAGAACACAAGAGGAACACAAGATTTACGTTGAAACCCTTTTGGAAGAAAACCACAGCAAAATATTGCTTATATAAAAATCTCTTATGAACTTTGTAGGCACCACCCTGCTAGAAACACCAATCTCGACACTTGAGCACCAACTCAATATGAGACACCAATCTCTTTCAATAAGAGGCACCAAATTCTCAAATGTGAGGCACCAACCTCTTGATAGACAAAGTATTGTTCTTCTTGATAATCCTCCTTCAAAAATCTGCCTTTGAATAATCTTCAATTGTTTTCTCTTCACACAAATCTGTTGGTGTATATGTGATTTATCAATTTGTCTTCCACACACACTCTTTTCCACATTCCACAAACTCTCTTTATATCTTCACCAAGATAGGCAACGTTTTGGAGGGATACAATGCTTAACAAATGAGATGACTCTTCATTATTTTATACCCTTTCAATGCACCCTTTTATACCAAATTTGGGCACTCCATAAGGGGTCAGCCCCTATAAAATAAAAAAATTATTTAAAATTATTTTCAAAAAGGGGCACCACAATAAGGGGGTCGACCTAAAAAATAAATTAAAAATAATTTAATTTAATTATTTTAATTTCCAATGAGGGTGCCAAATTGAGGGAATTGACCAACATTAATGAATGAGATTTAGTGGCCTTTGGCCATTGCAATTTCTTCTTCTTGGATCAGCGAATTTCATCATGACATGCATGATATCTTCCTTGACATCAATGATAATAAACTTGTCAACAATCTCCCATATACCTTTGACATCAATGACAATAGTTTTAACAATCTCCCCCCTTGTCATTGATGGCAACCCTACATAGAAATAAAGTGTGAATGTAGTAAGAACATAATACTCCCCTTGTCTCTATTTCTCCCCCTTTCTCTACTTCTCCCCCTTTGACATCAATGGCAAAAGAATCGTCGGAGCTATAACAAAGTGCAGTGATGAGCTCCCCCTGAATAATGAATCTCATCAATGACTAGATGAAGAGGGATATCACCCCCAACTTTTGTCTAAGATACTCAAAAGTCTCTTTCAAAAGAGGTTTTGAAAAGATGTCTACAATCTATTCTTGTGTAGCAATATACTCTAACTTTACCTACTGATTTGCCACTTGCTCCTTTAAGAAATGATATTTGATTGGAATGTGTTTGGTTCGAGAGTGCATCACAAGATTCTTCAATATATTGATTGCACTTGTATTATCACAGAATATGGATATGGGATGATCATATTTTGCCTTGATGTCCCTCAATGTTTGCTTCATCCAAAGAACCTAAGTGCAACAAGAGGGCTACTACAATATACTCCGCCTCTACTATGGATACAAAACTCTTACCTAGAAAGAATGCACCTCCACTTGTACTCTTTTTATCATGAATTCTACCAGCCCAATCCGCATCAATGTATGTTGTTAAGGTGAATTCTTCACCTCTTTGATACCACAAGCCAAAATCCAAAGTGTCGTTTAGATATTTAAAAATCCTTTTAACTACCTGTACATGGGTTTCTTTTGGTGCAACCTAAAATCTTTCCACCATACATACTACCTGCATAATGTCAGGTCTTGAAGTTGTCGCATATAACAAAATTCCAATCATTGACCTGTAGAGAGTGTGATTAGCCTCAAGGGATTCATCATCCTTACTCAATTTGCATCTTGTGACCATGAGTGTACCCATAGGCTTGCAATCCTCCATCCTCAATTTCTTCAACATCTCCTTAATATATTTGGTTTGTGAAATAAATATTTCTTTATCTGATTGAGAGATTTGCAACACAAGGAAGGACAACTCACCAAGCATAGAAATTTCAAACTCTTACATGTTCATGGCAAACTCTTGACACATTTTATCACTGCTAACTCCAAAGATAATATCATCCACATAAACTACAACAATCAACTGATGATCACCTTCAATTTTAACATATAAATTGTTGTCAACAATGCCTCTTTTGAAGCTTTGTTTTTGTAGATACTTATCCAATCTTGAGTACCAAGCCCTAGGGGCTTGTTTCAATCTATAAAGTGCTTTCCTCAACCTGCATACTAAAATATGCCCCTTAATTTTTTCTCTTGATTTTCAATATCAATTACAATGCACATGCACCCGTTAAGGTTAGCTCCAAACCAAAACAATGCGGAAAAGAACTCTAACCAAGAATGCGCCCTAAAACCACTTAAGGAAGAGAGGCGAGCATATGGTAAGAGGATCCCTAGGATCTATACTCAGAACTGAAATTGAATACAATTGGAAATGGAAGATAAAACTCAATGCCAAGAATGTGCACTCAAGATCCCTTTGAAGGCGAGGAGCTAACATATGGCGGAGTACTTATTACAAAATTGAAAGAACTTAGGCAGTGAACTAGCCATGAAGATTTCCACTCAACCACCAATTCAGTGGGGGGAAAGAATTACAAAACAAACTAATTCATCCGCTGCAGCGAGCATCCACTCATGAGTGGGAATTCACCACTTTTCAGTGGGTACAAAGAGAGATTAACAAATTATTTTTCCACACTGGCGGTAAACCATCCAGGGGTTACAATGTTTGAATTAAAACATAAAGTAAATGCTGAAATAAGAATGACTGGAACAGTACTACTGTTACCAACATTTACAATGAGCTTATTGCAATGAATTTACAATAGAAAACTGCTCCAAACTTCTGCAAGAATAATACTATATTTTTTATCACAAATGTGAGTTGAAAGACCAAAGAAATATAGCATGAAAAGAGAATAACTAGGTCTGATATTAAGACCAGCAAGCTGAGATAATCAGACCAGCAACTTAAACTTCCCCTAAATTGTTCATATCATCATCCAAAATGCTTCTATTCCCTCCAAAATGAATGCACATGAAACTAGAAGCATAGACGTCCAAGAATTATAGCATAACGTGGAATGAGTCAAGTCTGATATGAAATGCCATCAACTGAAAATACAGACCAGCAAACTGTACATCAACGAAATACTCATAACTCTTTCAAATTACCTCCAAATGAGCTAAAACGAAGTGCAATGGCTCACTAGGAGGTTGGCGCCCAATTTGCAATGACAAAACAGCATCTAAACTCAACCATTAATTTATGCACGAATCCCAATGCTCTCCAAAAAGGCACAGCGTCCTTGCAAGGGCGATTTTGCTTGATAAAATATGGAACTTAGAATTAAATTCTGATAACCTCCAAATATAGTCGCCTCTATCATAGAAATGCAATGATCAAGTACCCAAAACCAAATAAAATTCATACTAAAAGCTGTATACAAAAATCACTTTCAGTCATGATAAACCAGCAACATGAAAATTGGAAATATCTCACCAAAACTCCACAATAATGCTCAATATGTACTTCTGGATGAAGCACACTCTCAGTCCACCACCTAGGGAACCATAGTTTCAGGCCCGAAGAGTGGAGTAAATTTGCTAAGCTTTCCCTTAGCCGGATTCTGGATTTCAAACCAGAAGCATAACTTTACAATATTTTCCAAAGATGAAGAACTCTTCTCAAAGCCTCAATATATAAGCTTCAGTTGGCAACTGAATCACTTCGAATTCCAAGAAGTCGAATCACTTCAACTTCCAAGAGGGACGCCACCTTTAAGCATTTACTTTTTGAAATAATAAAACATTATTCAACTTTCCTTTTAGGCGTCCATTTCCAAATTGCAACAATAAAGCATTTATTTAAATCATTAAATGCTCAACATGACCCCTTAATGACCCCTCTTTAAAACAACATGAAGTTATTAAGCCTAGGCGTGGGGTACAACTAAAAAACATGAAATTGACTAAGTATAAAAACTCAGTCCATGGAGATAACCAAAACCAATGCCAATATTGAAACTGATGGATAGCAAGATGACTTGAGCTGAACTGCTGATGATGCCACTGCCAAAATTAGACTTACTAAAAATAGCCAACTGCTATAAATAGTAAGTCTACACAACATCCTCTGAACGCCAACTGAGCAGTATCTGAAAGAGGAAACCCGAATTTTGCACAACTGAGTAGCCTATGGATTCTTGGAAATAGGCTAAATCCAAATGAAGAGCGTATGGCCAAAATGGGGAAATTACACATACATAGTCCTCCTTTTCTAATAGGATGAACACTTCAAGGTGTTCAATATTCACCTCTTCTTCTAATTTAAAAGTGTTGATTTGACATCCATCTAGTAGACTTTGAAATTCTTAA
The DNA here is from genome assembly GCA_007258455.2 of Sequoia sempervirens. Taxonomy (NCBI): domain Eukaryota; kingdom Viridiplantae; phylum Streptophyta; class Pinopsida; order Cupressales; family Cupressaceae; genus Sequoia; species Sequoia sempervirens. The sequence continues at coordinate 380,255,599 of VDFB02193867.1, read as the reverse complement.
AACTAGCAAATGCTAAAAACAACCTTATATCCTCTAGTCGAGCAACATGGGCAAATGTTTCTTTAAAATCAATTCCTTCGATTTGAGCATATCCTTGCATACTAACCATGCTCTATTCCTCACAACTTGGCCATCCTCATTTAGTTTGTTTTTGAATACCCACTTAGTGTCAATTACATTCTTATCCTTAGGTCTTGGGACAAGTTCCCAAGTTTCATTCTTTTCAATTTTATTCAACTCCTCTTCCATTGCATTTATGCAATACTTGTCTTCTCGAGTTTCTACACAATGCTTGGGTTTTACTTTAGAGAGCAAGGACAAGTTTGCATGTTCTGATGTACTAGCTAATTTTCTTGTCTAAATTTTTGTATCTTTGTCACCAAGAATTAGATCTTCTGGATGATTCCTTTGAACAAATCTAGCTGGTGTCTTAGATGGTGATAGTGTCTTTGTTTCTCTTCGCTCAACTACCTCACGTTCAATTTCTTCCTCCACATCTTCTTTGCAGCTTTCTTCCTCTTGACAATCAACCCCTTGTGCCATTTTTCTTTGATGCCTTTCATCATCCACTCGGGCATTTGCACTTTCAATAATTTTGTGCAATCTCTTATTGTAACACCCGTAGCCTTTGCTCCTTGAATAGTAACCAAGGAAAATACCTTCATCTAACCTAGAGTCGAATTCTCCCAAATCTTCCTCATCTCTTCTTATATAACATTTGCTTCTAAATACCTTGAAATACTTCACTATTGCAAGCCTACCCTTCCATAGTTCACATGGTGTTTTGAAATTGTTTACTTGGATCTGTCCTCAATTCAGAATGTAGACTACCATATGAACCTCTTCTTTCCAAAAAGTGTTTGATAACTTGGATTCATTTAACATGGTCCTTGCCATTTCTTGGAGAGTTCTATTTTTCCTTTCCACAACTCCATTTTGTTGTGGAGTCCTTGCAACAGAAAGATGTCTCCTTATACCATGTTGTTCACAAAATTCTTAAATTAATTTGAAGTGAACTCTCCTCCTCTATCCAATCTTAGGCATTTGATTTTTAGACCAGTTTCATTCTCAACTAAGACTTTGAATGCCTTAAACTTTTCAAAAGCTTCAAATTTTTCTTTCAAAAATGTAACCCAAGTCATTGTAGAATAGTCATCAATTAACAACATAAAATAACTCACCTTGCATACTTTTTGTTCTGGTTGGCCCACATAGGTCAATATGAATAAGTTCCAAGGGCTTAGAGGTTGAATACTCCTTTGACTTGAAGCTCACCCTTGTTTGCTTCCCAAGTTGGAATTGCTTACAAATTGTATTTGAACGCTTTGAAATATTTGGCATGTCTCTCACTGCCTACTTACTGCTGATTTTTACAAAATTATCAAAGTTTATGTGCCCCATCCTTTTGTTGTAATGTCCCCATTTTCAGATTCCCTAGCAATGTAGTTGTCGTTGACTTTTTGAGTTTGTGCCAACATGTTCAGAGGGGTAATTTGATGTTACTAGTGAGCTCAAATGGTTTTAAGGAGTCATATGACACTTTAAGATGCTATTTTCAGCTTCTACTTTGGGCTCCAAAAATTTTGGAGGGAGCGTATATTTTTAGTATGTCACCCAGTCAGGTCCATTTATCATCTTTTATCATCGGGATCACTCCTACGCAACCAGATTTCAATTCCAATGCTTTTCAAGCATTTCTACTAATTGGATGTAATATTGAGCTATATTTAATTATTTTCACTAAGGTTTCCTTTTTAATTAAATACATTCATCAGGCACCTTAATATTATAGCTCATTGGAAAGAAGATGGAAAGTTTTAAATGATGGGATGCTTAAAAGTGACTAAGTGGAAAATGTTTTACATTTATCGAGCACCTCAGCATTATAGCTCATTGGAAAGAGGATGGAAAGTTTTAAATGATGGGATGCTTAAAAGCGACTTTAAGTGCCGAAAATGTTTTAAAAGTAAATTAAAACACTTTTTGGAGTTGAAAGGCTTAATAAATTAATAAAGTGATTTTAAAAGGAAGTTTCTAGAAAGCCCTAAAAAGCTTATAAAAAGGGGAATTGTAAGATCCCTTGCAAGTATTTAACTAAATTTTCCTTCAAGGAATACGCTAGGTTCACTAAAAGTGAAACAAAGATCTTGGTTGCTAAGAGCCCTCTAACACTTAGGGTTTTTCACCCAAAGGAGAAGGATAGACCAAAATCACAATGTTCACACTTTTGGAAACCACCGTAATGTTCCTAGCAATTTCTGACCCTAATTTCCTTATTAAGGCCTCAAGGAATTTTGTCAAACACTTTTCACAGATCCTTTTATCTTGCTGTTTCTGTATTTTTTCAGTTTGCTTACTTGTCTTCAAATGGTCTCGAATAAGTTTAAATACTTGCAAATCAACTCTACAATGTCTAGGTAAAGAGCTAAGATGATAATGTAATTCTTTTTGTCTTTTTGAATGCACATACATGAATTCTACATAAGAAATATGCACTTACAGCCAAGTAGCATTTTTACAAACACTTGGCATGCATACTCAGATGATAAATATTACATCAAGCAATTAACAAGCAATTTATCCCTCCTTTATTGAATGCAATCTCTAGTACGAAGCTGATATGAAATGGATAGCCAAGACTCTTGGCTTTACAAAGGAAAATCTAATACAATGCCAATCTGATAAAGATGTTCACCTACAGCAGCAATGAATACTATTCTAAATGCTTTGAATGATGCAAAAGAAATAGAGGAACCTGCTAGCAAGAAGCACCTTTGATTGGAGATGTTATGGCAGCAATTACCAAACAAAGATAATCTTCTCTATAACAGCAAAAAACGGAGAAGGAATCAAACAAAGGCTGTCGTACCCTTTCGGAATTGCTCATTGAGTATTCTATGTTGGTCATCCTTGTTGGGAAAGGCTGTGAATGGATGTGAAGGGCATTTAATGTCCAGATTAGTGAGTTGAAAATGATATTTATTTGCTGCATCAGATTTTTGAATGTAATAAATTGTTACGAACACTTTGAATGTCAGTGTTCATTTATACATATTGCTACTTTGGGTTCAATTGTATATTTTATTTATATAAATGCAAGTATTTCATGAATGCCATTGTGCCCAAAACAATAAACAAATCACTCTATATCAAAATTAGTCATAAACCAGTTCAGAGAGGTTACAAGCAAACTGTTTGACAAAATGTTTGAGCACATGATTGGTGAAAGTGAAAAAATTTTGCATAGAAAATTAGTTTGGGATATTTCATTTATGCCACAGACAACTCTCATCTTCTTTCCTCATATAACACTTTTCACCTTTGATTTCACTACGGATGTAAAGATTGGTAGATGTTCTACTCACATTTGCAAACAATTTCCCTCCCTTCTTGATTTCACATCCTTTCGTATGAAATGTGAGAGTGTGTCCTTCGACACACATTTGACTCACACTTAGGAGATTATGCTTCAGCCCTTCAACATTAAGAACATTCTCAAATTTTTTTCTTCCATTATCCAAGCTAAGAGAACCTTTTCACATTATCTTTGTCGTAGCATTGTTCCCAAATTTCATTGTTCCTCCACTTACTTCCTTCAAGGTGAGGAATTTGCCCTTGTCACCAATCATGTGGCTTGAGCAACCACTATCAATATGCCATTGATCTCTCTCGTTTTGAGCATGTGGGGAAGTTTGTACAAGGATAGCCCTCTACTTTTCTTTCCATATTTTTGCATTTTCCTCCTTTTGTTTATGCCATAGTATCCTTTTTCTTGTTCTATTTGGGAGGATCCACAAAACATGATGTGTGCCCAAATTTATTGCACTTATAGCATATAACATTGCAGTCTACTAGAGGAGTAGAAGAGTTAAAGTTCCTACTTGTGAACCCATAAGGACTTCTATTCTTATTCCAACCAATATTTCTTGCACGAGTCATACAATCAATTACTTTATGACCAAATTGATTACACAAGAAACAATAGCTTTACCTCCTCTTCAATTTGAATTTTAAGATTGATGATCATCCTTTCAGATTCTTCAAGACTTTGTGATAACTTTGGCTTAGATTCACTGTCTACTTGAAGTTGTAATTTTTGCTTCAAGTATTTCTTTTTAAGTTTCTTGATTTTATTGAGGGCACAAATAAGTTCTTCCAAATCTACTTCGCCATCCATTTCCTCATTCTCTTCCCCTTCCATCTCCTCCTCTCCCTTTTCATCATTTTCCAAGATATCATCTTTTGTTTCTATTGCCATGAATAGAATCTCTTCTTTATCGCTCGTGAATAAACTTTCTTTGAATGAGCTACTTTCCTCTTTGGAATAGAAGTTTTTCTTATTTTTGTAAAAACTCTTCCTTTTCTCAAATTTTCCATGTTGGTGATCCCTTTTATGTTGTTCATGTTTGTTATCTTTCTTCATATTATGCTCTTCCTCATCATCACTACTTTTACTTTCATATGGACATTTAGCAGCAAAGTGTCCTACTTTTCCACAATTAAAGCATTTAAACATCAACTTACCTTTATACTTGCCAGATCCTTTATTTAGCTTCCTTACGAAATGAGCTTCCTCTTCGTCTGATTCATCATTGGAACTATCACTTGGCTTGGGCTCTTTGTATTAAAGTATCATTGTAATATTTAATGGTCATCTTAGCTTTTAGTTAGTCAGTAGTTTACTTTTAATTAACCTAGTTTGCTTCAATTAGCTTTTAGTATCTTTCCATTATTTGCTTTAGTTTGCTATAGCTAACGATTGTTTCTTTTTAGAAACATCGTCTTGTAATTCTTTATATAGGGAGTTTTTCCGCTCCTTTGTAAATAACGAATATCGAATATTAATTATCATTTCATGGTATCAGAGCATAGGCTCATTTTTGGCAATTTTTTTGAGCAATAAAAATTGGTAGCTGATTACCTTCATAAGTTTTTTTTCTGATTTCTTTTAAGATAAAAATCAAAGATTTTTTGTGAACCGATTTTTTGGAAATCAAAGGGTTTTTTAAGCCGATTTTTGAAGGGTTTGTTGCAAAAGATTTTGCGAAGGTTTTCAAGCAGATTTGAGGGTTTCTTTTGCAAGAGATTGCTGATTACGATTTTTTTTGGGTTGAGTTCATGATCTAATCTGGGCGATCTTGAAGAGTTTTTTGAAGATTTTTTTTTAAAAACCTTCCTTTTTCAAAAGTTTTTGAAGATATTTTCTGAAAAATTCTTGCTTTTTCAAAGTTTTTTGAAGATTTCTTGCTTTTTTATAAGGTTTTTGAAGATTTTTCTAAAAACATTTGCTTTTTCGAAGTTTTTGAAGACTTTTCCTAAAAAATCTTGCTTTTTAAGAGTTTTTTGAAAAAAAATTCTGAAAAATCTTGCTTTTTCAGACTTTTTGGAAGGTTTTTTCTGAAAAAAAATCTTGCATTTTTTAGCCTCCTTTTAGACGATTTTTTAAAAATTGTGGGAGTTGTGCCAGCTAATTGTGCAGGGTTTAGTGCCAGCTGATCACAAACTTTACCTCGTTTTTCATGCTTTTGGAAAACGGGAGGGATGGCATCTATGCAGTCTGACCAAGCATCTACCTCTTATGCATTGATAGCCAAATGACCAACAAATTGTGTCAAATCATCTGCATGGTATATCGATTTTGGAGCCTCTCGGCATTTTAAAAATAAGAGAGATTGGTTCAAGGAGTATATGGCTTGCTCTAATTCCGTCAACTTTGGTGATGGCAAAGAGTATACAGTTGTCGGCAAGGGCAACATCCAAATCACATTTGGTAGGAGAAATTTAATATTTCTCAATGTATACTATGTGTCGGGCATGGAGCTTAATTTGCTCTCGGTGAGTTAGATTATGCGACACAGTCCGAAGTTGGACATCATTTTTAGCGCACACAAGTGTCGAATTGTTGATAAGGAGTCCAAGAAAATTGTGGCAATTGGGCTCAAGGATCATGGTTTGTATCGGCTGCTTGATACTAGAGATCGTCTAGAGCATGCACTGGTTGTGAGGAGTTCATCTATTAGCACTCTTTGGTATCAACGGTATGGGCATCTCATCATTTCCCACCTCTCTCAGCTAGCTTGCAAGAATTTGGTAGAAGGCTTACCTGAGATTTAGCAGCAGACACATGGTGTTTGCGGAGCTTGCCAAGCAGGGAAGCAGCATCGTACTCCATTTTCAGATGGAAAGTCTTGGAGAGCATCCAAGGTCCACAGCTGATTAATGTAGGTGTTTGTGGACTAATGAATACTGCATCAGTCACTGGTGCCAAGTATTTCCTCTTGTTTGTTGATGATTTTAGTAGGAAAATGTGGGTGTATTTTCTCAAGGCAAAGTCACAAGTGTTTAATGAATTTCAGAAGTTCAAGGCATTAGTTGAAAACGAGTTCGAATGTCACATCATAACTCTTAGGTCAGATAATGGGGGTGAGTTCTATTCCAACCAGTTCGTTGACTTATGTTCTAAACACAATATTAAGTGTCAACTTACCAAACCCTATACTCCTCAGCAGAATGGTGTTGTCAAGCAAAGAAATCGTACCATCACAGTAATGGCCCACTATATGTTGGAGAACAAGAATGTTCCCAAGAAGTTTTGGGTTGGGGCAGTGTATATTGTAGTATACCTTCTTAAATGGTCTCCCACATAGGCCATCAATAAGATGACCCCAGAGAAAGCATGGTCTAGGAGGAAGCCAAGAATCACTCATCTTAGAGTGTTTGGTTCAACTACATATGTTTGGATTCCATATGCCAAGAGGACCAACCTAGAATCGAAGAGCCAAAAGTTGATGCTAACAGGATACAATAACAATCATAAGGCCTATCAGCTAATTGATGTGGCCACTGATCGTTTAATATGCAGTAGGGACGTTGTGTTTGATAAGGAAGGTGGGCCCTTTTTTGCTCTCTTCCCCCATCAAGAGTCCTGAGAATCAACCTCTAAAGACCAAGGATTTGGGAGCTAAGCTTTCAGTAGCTCCACCTGTAGGGAGGGATTCTGATGATTCTAACATTGTGGAATCTCCTAGGCAAGATCCTCTACCAGCAAGGAGGGACTCTGATGATTCTGATGCTGTGGAATCTCCCAGGCAAGATTTTGTACCAACAAATTTTCCTCAAGATAACCTGGATCAACATCTAGATGGTATTATTCCAGGCAGCCCAAAGTCATGATGATGCTCATCCTGATTTGGAAGAAGATGCATCTCCTCCTCGCCCTAAGTGGTGGCGAAGCTCATTGGTGATGTTCATGATGATGAGCTTGTTGAGGGAAAATCGTCTAGAGGCAAGAGCAAAAAGAACACAATAAACTTTGCTCTTATGGCCAACATTCAGAGATCAAGGGTAAACCTAAATGGGAAAAGGTTATGGATTCTAAGAATCATTGTCTTTTGAAGAACAACACGTGGGTTCTGCCAGATCTTCCTACACGGGAAGAAACCCATTAGCTGCAAATGGGTATACAAGGTAAAATACAAGGCTAATGGAACACTAGATAAATACAAGGCTCAGTTGGTGGCTAAGGGGTTCTCACAGAGAGAAGGTACTGACTATGAGGAAACCTTTGCTCCTACAGCAAAGATGAGCACCATCCAACTTGTCCTGGCCATGGCACCATAGTTTGGTTGGAAGGTCCACTAGATGGATGTGAATAGTGCCTTCCTCAATGCAGATTTGGAGGAAGAGGTATACATGACGCAACCTCCTAGTTTTAAGGTTGTAGGAAAAGAGCATAAGGTATGCAGATTGTTGAAGGCTCTTTATGGCATAAAGCAAGCACCCAAGGCATGGTATCTAAAGTTTGACAAGTATTTGGTTGCACAAGGGTTTCAGAGGAGTCCCTCAAATGCAAATTTGTATGGCAAGAACACTAGCAATGATATCATCCTTCTTTTCAACTATGTGGCTCATATCATCATTACTGGTAGTAGGTTACATTTGATTGAACAGATCAAGTCGAATTTGTGTTAGGCATTTGAGATGACAAACTTGGGTCTCTACACTATTGTCTGGGTGTAGTAGTTTAGTAGATACGTGGTAGTATCTTCATTTCTCAATCAAAGTATGCTAGGAATTTGCTAGAGATATGTGAAAGGGACACCTGACTTTGGCATTCTGTACAATAGATGCAAAGATCCTAGGCTGGTTGGTTTTACAGATTTAGATTGGGCAGGTTCAATTGATGACAAGAAGTCCACTTCTAGGTACATTTTCAGTCTTGGTACGGGTGCAGTCACATGGACAAGCAAGAAGCAACAAGCAGTCACTCTTTCCTCGACAAAAGCAAAGTATCAGGGACCAGTTAAGGTTGCATGTGAAGCAATATGGCTTTGAAGGATGCTTGTTGACATGCAAATGTCTCAAGCAGGGCCTTGACCCTTGTTCTGTGACAATCAAGGGGTGCTAAAGCTTGCCAAGAATCCAATCTTCCACGAGCGAACCAAGCATGTTGAGCTTCATTGCCATTTCATCCACCAGCTTATTGAAGATGGATCCATGATGTAGTATGTTCCAACTAAGGATCAAACTGCAAACATTCTCACAAAGTCTCTCAATCTGGATAAATCTGTAAAATTTTGAGATAAGCTCAATGTAGTTAGTAGGATGACCATTAAGGGAGGGTATTAAAGTATTATTGTAATATTTAATGGTCATCTTAGCTTTTAGTTAGTCAGTAGTTTACTTTTAGTTAAACTAGTTTGCTTCAGTTAGCTTTTAGTATCTTTTCATTATTCATTTTAGTTTGCTTTAGTTAACAATTGTTTCTTTTTAGAAACATCGTCTTGTTTTTCATTATCATTTCACTTTGTTCTTCATTTTATTTGAGGCTTTGAAATCTGCCTCTCATTTAGATGTCTTCTCCTTTTGGTCCTCATCTCATATTCAATGAGGATCCCATACAACTCATCTATTGTTAGGGCATCTAAATATTTCATTTCTTCGATAGTGGAGACTTTGGCATCAAATCTCAAAGGAAGAGACCTTAATACCTTTTGTACAATTATTGCATCCTCAACCTTGTCTCCAAGACCTCTAATAATGTTAACAATTTCATCCATGCAAAGTAGATAGGTTGCTATGTTCTCATCTTTCATTTTCAATCTCTCGAATTGCCTTCTATGAGTTTAGAGCTTGGCTTTCTTAACCTTGTCATCTCCTTCATAGATCTTTTGAAGTTCATCCCACATTTCTTTTGTCGATACATAATGCATCACTTTAACAAATTTTGATTCTGATAATACAAAATTGCATCCATGGCTTTTGCAATGTTCAGACTTGCCTTCTTCCAGCCTGATCCATTGGTGGAGATGATGAAGCAATATAACCAACCACTACTGATTGCCAAATATCAAATCCAAGTGCCATTAAGTAGGTGCACATCCTTACACTCTAGAAAGCATAATTTGTTCTATCAAACAATGGAGCCTTATTGGAGGAGAATCCTTCTTGGCGGGCCATGTGTGCTCTTAAGATCTTCCTTCTAGCAATTAAGCTATACTTTGAAGGAACTTGCTTTGATACCAATTGATGAGCAACATAAGCTTATACTGAGAGAGGGGTCAATCTGATAAATTAAAGAGAGAGCAATCGAGCAATTTGGTTATGAGGGAAGGCAGGAATAAATACAATGAAAGGTTGGTTATTTACCAAACTGATCAGGTATACCCGATCAACTACATGATAACTACGTAAGTAGTTATGTTTTATTATAATAATGATGTAATAAACAAAAACTATTCTAACACCCCCCCTTATTACATCATATGCCCAAGAGACCAAAGCATGAAAGTTCAGAAAGCCTCAAACTTCACAGCTGCAAGTGATATGGTAAACATGTCTGCACACTACTCTTGATTCGGACAAAACTGGAGTTGTATATTCTGTTGCTAAACATGCTCATGGATATAATGGCACTGAACCTCAATATGCTTGGTATGCTCATGAAAGACTAGATTGCGAACAAGCTTCAACACACTCTGATTGTCACAAAACAAAGTGGTAGGACTTGTATCAAGAACACCCATACCTCTCAAAATGCGACGTAACCATATCGCCTCATAGACAACCCTCTTGCGATGCGATATTTTGCCTACATGGAAGAGCGAGCAACAATGGTTTGCTTCTTGCTCCCCAATGAAATCAGACCAAATCCCAGAAAGAAAATGAAGCCTAAAGTAGACTTCCTATCATCCACTGAACTTGCATAGTCTGCATCCATGTATCCATACAATGAAAAATCTGCATTTTGCTTATATTCCAGGCCATATACCACTATACCACAGATGTATCTCAAAACCCTCTTTGCTGCCTTCCAATGAACAATGTTAGGTTCCTACATAAACCTAGAAAGATAACTAACAACAAAACTGATATCCGGCCTAGTATAGGTCAAGTAGATGAGACTCCCAGTCAACTAGCGATAAGGAGTAGCATTCACCTAAGTTGATGGATTGTGGCGAGAAAGTTGCAAACTTGTCTCCATAGGGGTCGACATAGGTTTGCAATCTTCCATGTGGAACTCTCGAGTAGTGTCTTGGCATACTTCATCTGAGAAATATATATCTGATTCTTTTTTTCCACACTTCAAGTCCAAGACAATAATGCAGGAGCCTGAGATCTGTCATGTCAAATGATTGTTTGAGATATTCTTCGTTGCATCAATCATCTGCGAAGAACTCCCTGTGATGACCAGATCATCGACATAAACAACTAGAATGACAATCTCCCCCCCCTTGCTCTTTGAGGTAGAGATTGGGATCATATGGATTCCTAATGAATCCATGGTTAAGGAGATGCTCATCAATCTTGATATACTAGGCTCAAGGAGCTTGTTTAAGACTATTGAGGGATTTTGATGAGTCTACATACTTTGTGTTGCTTCCCAGGTGCAGTATATCCCTCAGGTTGAGTCATATAGACTTCCTCCATGAGATTTCCACTAAGGAAGGCGCTCTTTGACATCCATCTGGTGAACTTTCCACCCAGACTGCGCTGCCATAGCCAATACCATACGGACAGTCTTGATCTTTGTTGTAGGGGCAAAAGTCTCATCAAAAACAATGCTTTCCTTTTGTGCATAGCCCTTAGCCACAAGTCGGGCCTTATACTTGTCAATACTACCGTTTGCCTTGCATTTGATCCAAAAAACCCATTTGCAGCCAATAGCCTTCTTCCCTGGTGGAAGATCAACAAGTTCCCATGTATTGTTCCTTAGAAGTGCCTGATATTTAGCATCCATAGCATCTTTCCAAGGTGGTGACTCAAGAGCTTTTTGCACTGTTTCAGGTTCAAATCTCTGCATAATTGTACACATAAGGGCCATATTCATTTCATAAGACTTGCTATGAGTCTTAGGCCCATGAAAAGATGTATCAACAACTGCATCATCTTTTGCATCCTTTATGGTGGCATGATACCATTTAGGAAGCTTCTTGTGTATAGAAGATGAGGATGGAGGAGTGAGAGGAGGAAACTCGTCCAATGGAAGCAAAATGTCATCTGGAGTCTCTTCATCAACTATCTTCTCATCATCAAATTCCTTTTCTTCTACAACTTCCTCATCAACAGGTTCAAGTAACTATGGTGCTTGGGAACATATAGGTGATGGAGAGGAAGAGGTGTTGCTGCCAAATTCCTCATCAAAGACTACATCCCTGCTAATGAACACCTTCTTTTTTACTATATCCATAAGCTGATATCCCTTTCATTTTGAACTGTATCCAAGAAAGATGCAATTGACAGACTTATCATCCAATTTTGTTCTCTGAACCTTGGGGACATACATGAAGGTAGTACATCCAAATAGTCTGAAATGTGAAATGGAGGGCTTTTTCCCAGTCCAAGCTTCTTCTAGTGTGATATTATCAAGCACTTTGGTGGCTGCTCGATTCAACAAATATACTGTTGTGTGAACTGCTTCAGCCTAGAATGTAGGAGCAAGATTTGCATCCTTCAACATGCATCGCACCATTTCAACAATAGTATGATTACGCCTCTCAGCAACACCATTTTGTTATGACGTATGTGCAATGGTCAACTGTCTCTATATTCCATGCTTCTGCAAGTAAGCTCCAAATTCTTTACTTGTGAACTCCCTCGATCGATCTGAGCGAAGGGCTCTAACAGACTAAGCAAATGATCGTTCTGCAAGAGCTCTCAACTCCTTATATTTCTCCAATGATTCATGCTTGTGAGCCAAACAATAGACCCACATTTTTCTTGTATAATCATCCACAAAAAGAAGAAAATACCAAGAATTTTGATGACTGCAAGGCATAGGTCTACAGAGATTGATGTGAACCAATTCTAAGGGACTAGAGGCTCAATTTTCTGCAGTAGGAAAAGGAGCCCTATGTTGTTTCCCTGCAAGACAATGTGAGTAGATATCTTCTAATTTTTGAATGGGAGGAAGTCCTCTTACCATATTTCTCTTACTCAATGCAAGAAGATAACCAATACTGAGGTGACCAAATTTTCCATGCCAGAGAGTTGTGGATGTGTTGGTTTTTACTACAAGGGCTTGATCTTTATGTGCAACATCAATCAACTAAAACATCTTGCCTGCCCGTGAAGCACAAGCTACAACTGCCCCATGGCGAGTTTTGTCTTTGATAAGACAAAGTTTCTCACCATTGAGTTGATCAAATTCAACTTGCACATTGTGCTCAAGTAATTGACTTACTGAAAGTAGATTGTTAGTGAGCCTTGGGACATACAAAACCTTTGTAAGTCGACATGTATGAGTTCTCAATGGAAGTGAAATATCACCAATACCCTAAACTTTATATGAGGCGTCATCACCCAATGAAACATGCCCATAGGAGGTGGATGGACTTAAGGCACAAAACCATTTTTGTTCCCCTATCATATTCCTGGATGCACCATAATCAACATACCAAACTAAATTGTTAGATGTGGCAGCCTTTGTTTCTGCAACATACAGAAAATCTTCTTCGTCTAAGTTACATGTGGATGCAACATTTCCTTGTTGTTTGTTGGGATTTTTTTGCCATTGAGGAAATTTCTTCTTGTCCCCTTGGAAAGATTTTTGTGGCTTTTTGCTACTAGATTCACTATTGGCATAGGAATTATACCAACACTCTTTGAGTTCATGACCCTTTCTACCACAAATGAGGCATTTCTTTTTCTTGTTGGAAGAATTGTCTTGACTTTGATTTAACTGTCCTGATGGACCACTTCGACGATCAAATTGTTTTCCCTTCTATTTTGCTACAAGGGCCTGATTGTCTTGAGTGTCAATCTCACCAAACATTGCTTCTTCCTGTTGAAGCAAGTTGACCAGTTCTTCAAATGAGGGTGTTTTATATGCCACATTTAAACATGTAACAAAAACTCTAAACGAAGGGGGTACTGCTCTCAGGACTATTCGTACAAGAGAGTCATCTGTGACTTCTTCCCCTAACGCTTGAAGTGCAATTCTCAGTTCAACAACTCTTCTAAAGAAAGATTCTATCTTCTCACCATTTTGCATTTGGAGACAATGTCACTGACGCTGCAGATGAAGGATTTGGTTCTTGTTTTTAGCCTCATAGACAATTTTGAGGTGGTCCCAGGCATCTTTTTGCAGAGGTTGTAGTGCGAATGTGAGGTTGAACCTGATTTGACACACTAAAAAGGATGATTAACTTGGCTTTTTGGTTGGCCTTGTCAAACTTATTTTGATCATCACCAACTATAGTTGGTCTAGTTGTGTTTCCCGAAACAATGTCCCAAAGGTCTTCAAATTCTAATTGCATTTGGACTTTGGTTTTCCAGGCAACATAGTTTTCACCCTTCAAGAGTTGGGAATCGGGTAGGAGGAATTTAGGTGCACTAGGAGCCATTTTGGTTTTATCTGAATTATCCTTATAACTCCTTTATAACTCAGAACTATATTTTTGTCTTTCAAAAAATAAATGCTCTAAATTTTGAATCTTAAGCGCAGAGATAATAACTCAACTATATTTTTGTCTTTCAAAAAATATAAACAACAAATGCTCCAAGTTTTGAAATTTTAGTGCAGCAAAATACTTCTACTCCTTTCTGTTAAAAGAAACAATGTAAGAAAAAGAATTTGCACCTTTCAATTGAATCTCATTTCTCTCACTTGGCTTTCTCTGGACGCTTCATACAGCAATAGCAGACATGGTTATCTTTGGATGCCTTGTACCGCAACACTAGACTTGGTTATCTCTGGACGCCTCATACAGCAACAGCAAACTCGTCATACAATGTGAGTCTCGTCCAAGCGATGCGATGAATACAAGTTTGCAACCTTGTCATACAATGTGTGTCCCATCCAGGCATTCCAATTTTTTTTTACTTTTCTTTGGCGATGTAGTTTGACACTGTCGACGCCTCTTTCAGAATAATTTCAACGAAGCTATTTCCAATGATTGAATGCCTTGACGTTTTTTTAGAATAAATCCACTAAAGCTCTTTCAAATAGCAGAATGCCTCGACACACAGCAGTCGTTCTTCAAATAAAACGAAGCAGAACTTTCACCTCTGCAATCAATCTTTGAAAAAGACAATGTCGAAGCATGAAGAATTCCCCAATGATCCTATGGGCCCTCCTTCAAAACATTTTTTAACCACCCTACATAGGCTCAAAATATTAATGCTCTGATACCATGATAAATTAAAGAGGGCAATCGAGCAATTTGGTTATGAGAGAAGGCAAGAATAAATACAATGAAAGGTTGGTTATTTACCAACCTAATTGAGCATACTCGATCAACTACATGATATGTAAGTAGTTATGTTTTATTATAATAATGATGTAATAAACAAAAACTATTCTAACACAATCAGTATAAGACTATCTTTTTCTTTTTCTAATTAACCACAATAATTTTAAATACATGACATCAACAAATAAGAACACAAGAGGATCGCATGATTTACATGGAAACCCTTTCGGGAGAAAACCACGAAAAAATATTGCTTATGTAAAAATCTCTTACAAACTTTGTAGGCACCAACCTACTAGAGACAGCAATCCCCAAGTCTTGAGCACCAACTCAATATGAGACACCAATCTCTTTCAATAAGAGGCACCAACCTCTCCAATGTGAGACACCAACCTCTTGATAGACAAAGTATTTTTCTTCCTGATAATCCTCTTCATAGATGAAAAAATCGCCTGAAACTTGGTCGACACGCGAGTACTCATGCACCAAAAATGGTGGTAAGTTACTTGCGGTATTACTCGTCACCTAGTTTCATAACAAAACACAACACATTTTGATTAAAAACTCGTTGTAAAGCACTATAAATCGCACGTCAAAAAGGGAAAAACTCGACAAAATAGGGTTAAGCTAATACGCCAAAGTCGTTGCCATCTGCTTCGTTTTTGATCTTTTTCCATTCACGACGAGCGCAAGCGAACTCCAAAAGCTCAATATTGTAGTATATTAATATGTATTCTATTACAATATTTATAATTATATTATCTTATAATTATATTATTAGTAATTATATATTGTAATAATATTATATTTATATATATTGTATTGCAATATTTATAATATTATTATCTTATAATTATATTATTAATATTTATAAATTATTATTATAATATATTTTATAATTAATTATTATTATAATATATTAATTTTATACGAATGAATCCATTCCTCAAAAAAATTTGTCGGATCCATGAATTGAATCCATGAACTCAAATCAGGAAATTTTAATCATTAGCATGCAAACATGTTGATTGTATTTGTGTTGGGCGTTGACCTGGTCATGTTTAATAATATGATGGAAATCAATAATATGTTCTACACATTTAGTATATATGTTTGTTTTTGAAGAATATTTTAAAAAATTATGTATTTTCAAATGTTCGATAAATTTGTCGAGTTATTGCCGAGTTTTTCTCCAAGTTTTTGCCAAGTCTCAAGTTTTTAAGATTTTTGGGTCTACCAAGTTATTGCCGAGTCCGAGTTTTTCAACTTTGATCCTCTTCAAAAATCTGCCTTTGAATAATCTTCAATTATTTTCTCTTCACACAAATCTGCTGGTGTATATATGATTTATCAATTTGTCTTCCACACACACTCTTCTCCACATTCCAAAAACTCCTTTTATGTCTTCACCAAGATAGGTGACCTTTTGGAGGGATACAATGCTTGACAAATGAGATGACTCTTCATTATTTTACACCCTTTCAATGCACCCTTTGATAGAAAATTTGGGTGTCCATAAGGGATTGGCCCCTATATAAATATAAATTTATTTAAAATTATTTTCAAAAAGGGGCACCACAATAAGAGGTGATTGGCCCATAAAATAAATTAAAAATAATTCAACCTAATTATTTTTAATTATGAGGACACCAAATTGAGGGAATCGACCAGCATTAATGAATAAGATTTAGTGGCCTTTGGCCATTGCAATTTCTTCTTCTTGGATCAGCAAATTTCATTGTGGCATGCATGATATCTTCCTTGATATCAATGACAATAAACTTGCCAACAATCTTCCATACGCCTTTGACATCAATGACAATAATTCTAACATTACCTCATAGCTCATTTTCATGAGTGATTTTGTCAGGCATATAATGTGAATCAGACTCATTGATGTGAATTCTTGGCAAGTGCTTAGCAAGTTTATGGCATGAACTCAGCTTGTACATTTTAACACAACCGAGGTGCTTAAAACCCTTTCAATCTGACTTCTACCTCATTTTCATCCTTACATTCCATTAACAAATACACTTAAATCACTTTATCTCTGTTTCTCAGCCACTGTAAATTGATTTTTCAACAGTTGGAGATTGATTCAAGAAATTTTTTCCTGGCTTTTTTCTCTCCTTTTCCTTTTCTCATCTCTTGGACTTATTCATTCATTCTCTACACTTGTACTCAAACTTTGCAGGAATGTCATCCATAAGGGGCAAAGCATTAAGGACTCGCTTGGAAGCATCACACAGTGGTTGTGATCAAAGGCATGGTGACCTGCAATTATTGTGGGTTTTGTATGAAAAGAGGCATTATTCACCCAATTATTATCTCTAATAAATCTCTGGCCAAAATATGAAGTTATGAGACCATGCAATATAGAAAAAGGCAGAAAGGAAGAGAACAAGGGATGAAATTACAGTCATCATGAATTTCCACTGAATCAGATAGACTCTTCCATTATCCCACAAGCTCCTGATACATCCACTGATGAGAGTTCAAGCTGGACTTAATTCGCTGGACTTCTTTCCTCATTGCAATATTCCTTGTTCACAACCTTTGCTCAAAGGTATTCCTTTGAACTGAGGAGAAGCACCATGAAGCCAGGATAGACGTTGCTTATTTTTAGAATCAGAAAAACATACCATTCAATGTGGCAAAAACCTTGTTCTATGAAGCAATGGTAAATGTGTTCAACATTATCAGGATTTAAGGCATCAATTCCTCATAGTTTCAGTAGGCCCTTGTTAGGCAAAGCTGTCTAAACTAAGCAGGGATGCTAGACTAAAAAAGAATATGACACCAAAAGAAGTGCAATATTTTATCAAATGGACAGACAAATAGCATGAACCAGACATTGATATACTTTCTAGTGTAAAATTAGTGTTCTTGAATAGTCTGTAGAAGCTTCCCATGAAGCAAAGAATGAAAAGCCATTATGCAATTTGTTGGACAGGGTGATCCTAGAAGTGGGTCTTGAGAATTAATCAACATCATCAAAATTCACTACATGCTTAAAGAAGGCTTAGTACCTTGCCTCCACAAGCTCATTTACCAAGCCAATTAAGCCAGTTAAATCCCACCATCCTACAACAAATCTTGGCTACCCTTGATTCTTTATTGCTTTCCCTAGCACAAACCCAGGGTCAAACGCAGAACCATGCTACAACAGAAAAAAGCTAAAACAATCAGTGGCTTCGATGACCAAGTAGGGGATGAAGATAAACAAATTCCACCATATTAAACAAATGAATTATGACTTAAGGGGTTCCATTAATACAACATATACCTTAGAAGGCCTTGGTACTTACATTAAAAACGATTCATTTATATTCCTACTTGAACTGCTTAAGTTCAATGGTAAGGAGACCCTAGTTCACACATGAGAGCCAAGGCCACTATCAATAGGGAACTTCTTCCTTGAGGCATTGCCGTTGCTAAACTCTTCTATTGGTCACTCTAGAAGGAGCACTTTATTTTTTAAAATTCTCTTTACCATCCTTTTTCCAAATACAAACTTATTAGTGCAAGCATCAGGTATCTCCTTCATAGATGTTACACCCCGTTTCTCAGTTACTAGATTGTTGTTACTTTTATGAGTGAATATGATTTAAATGCAAGATTATGACTTCAATATGTTCCATGGATGAATGAAATACATGAATATGCATTATGATGTGATTGATTTTTAATGCTTTAATGATGCAAATGATATATGATGAATGTGATTTTCATGTGATCGGCTAACTACACTTATGATGCACTAAGTTGGATGCAGAAAAGAATCAAGCCCTCCAGCGAGGAGATAGAGAGTATCACCCAGGAGAGGAGTTTGGTATGGCAACCACTAATGTACCTACTTGAGCTATCACACACTCACGGCCTAGTTTAGTCTAGTTAAGTCAAGTCAATCCGGGATTCGGTAAGTAAACCCTTGGTCATAGTTTTTGGGATGATTGGAGTGTTTGAGTAATTGTCTTTGATTTTCTTTGGATGTTTCTTTGGTTTGTATTAAAGTGACTAAATCTTTGTATTGGGAATATGTTATACTTCATGTATTTAATATATATATATGAATGGATAAGTATATACATTAAATGTATATATCTATCTATGAGAACTTATGTATATGAGCATATACATGCGTGAGCATACATAGGTAGAAACCCATACGTGGATAGCTCATATATAAGGGAAATTGATTGGACATATATATATATATAGTATATACACACACTTATTATAAGGTGTTAAAATAATAATATATATGTATATATCAATATATGCATATATGTACATATTCAATAATATATCATACGTACGTATATATTAATATACATATATATACTTATAGATATACGATTGGCAAATGAGTGATTTTAATATATATGTTAATACATATATATATTATAATGATAAAGCATTATAATATATATATATATATATATATCAACGCATATTTAATGCAAGTAAATAAACAAAGTTTAAACTAAATACTACACATATGTACTACGAGTTAAGTAAACAATGCTACACATATGTAACACAAGTAAAGCAAATAATGTTTAAAGTTTAAATGGAATAAACATTGATCAGCTACATTATAGCGCTTAGTATAAAGCGCATAAGTTACAATGTAACCAGCATTTAATAAAGCTAAAACTATAATGTTGAACCATGAAAAAGGGAATGAAAATGCATTTAAATATTAAAGTTTGTTGTGTATGTTAAAAGCCACACATAGCAGTGAAAAGAGGCATGAGACTTGGTCAAAGGCCACAAGTTGGCAAAAAGCAAAGAGAGTTTGTTTTGTATTAGAATGGCAGCCTCTATTCTCGGCACCATGAGCAGAAAACTAGCATAAAGAAAACCATGCTGAGTGGTAGAAAGCTATAAGGAAACCATAGCAGAAGATTTGACATACTAAATTACCACGAGCTGGCTAAAAAGAGGTGAATCGGCCATGAATTAGAAACTGATTTTACTTGGACTGTATATGTGTTAAAATTTTGATTCTCTTAGCTGCCATATTTCACCCAGTTTTGCTTAGTCCACCTATTTAAAGTTGGAGTTGGTTTTGGATTTGTGTTTTCAGTTTTAAAGGTGGCAAATGTGGGAGCTAAACTGTAGCATTAAGTTTCTTAGAATTTCTTATAAATAGTGGGCAGCATCTTTGTTCTTGGTATTCGTTGGGAATTCATTTGTTTTCAGTGCTATTATTCTGCTGTAGTTTTTCTTTGTGCAAAGTAGTGTTTGATTGCAAGTTGTGAGAATTGAGAGAGATTTCTCTAAGTGTTTGAGAGCTATTTGTTTGTGAGTTTTTGAGTGTTGGGAAAGAAGTTAGATTTGGAAATAAGCTGAAAGTAGAAGGAGCAACAAGCAGTGTCTTTGGGATTACGTTTGGAGGGCAATTTCTTCATTTGAAGCTAAATTTCCAGGCATGCTAGTCTTTCTTATTCATTATTCTTTTCTATTGAATGTCATGTGTCTGCAAGTGCTTGAGGAATTGATGATTGTATTTTATATAGAGCTTGCTTGTATGATTATTGGAGAAATCTTATTAGTTTAAATATGGATATATCAATTATGTTAAAAGCATGTGACTGTATGTGTGAATCAAAGATAACTAGAGGGTATTATTATAATATCTAGGATATCATAAGCCAAATGCATGTTTACATGAATTGTAATGTCGGGGAATATTGTGACATAGAAGTGTTATGTTGAGATTGTCAATTTGTGATATTATGCTGTAGTGATCCGACACTCTGCTGCGATGATTTCACCGTGCTTGTAGGTCTGATTTGTGTTTGTTTTTGGTATTTGTTTGTTGTGTTTTGTGTTTTTGAGTTTTGTGCCAATGATACTAATGATTTTAACAAGTATATGCATACAAAGGAACTCAAAATAAACTAAAACTACTATGATAACTTGAGTAGACTCAATTTGATAGGCTAGAAGCTTTCTTCATTACATAAGTGAGTACACAAGATGGATAGCTTACATTCGTTTCAAAACAAGATACGATTTACTCCATAGATTTACTTACAGCCAAAACAACACAGTGAATAGTGTTTGCTACAGTACCCGTCCTCAATAAAATGTTCACAAAGGCTAAAGTATGAATTTCTCCCACCAAGTTTCTGATTGGAGGTCTTCTAGGGTGAAGGGCGCCCACTTTGGATGAGAAAGCAGCTGTCACAAACCCTCAAAACATGGCGGCTGGCTGTAGATGTAGAAATCAGCTCCCAAATCTCCAAAAAATTCAAACAACACCTTCTAGATGGCAAATGGAATCTCTAGCAGCAACAACCCTTTCAAAAGATGACTTCAATCACTTGCAAACAGCAAAATATGGCTCCAATGATGCATCCAAATTCTGATCTGCAACTTTAAGGTGGTCTTTCACACCATCAAGAAGCTTGAAAACGAAGTACAAAGCCCCACCAGGCTTACCCACTGCTGAAATAAGGAAACCCTAGTCTCCCTCTTCCACAATCTCCAACTCACAAAGCTCAAGCAACAAAATAACTCCATAACATACTTGAGTCGAACTTTCTCTTGCCTTCTTATAATTTCTCATTGAAAATACTATTCATTTAAAAAAAACACTATTCACTTAAGTTATGTCTTTTTTCACTTTAGCCATGAATAGTAACTGAAATATAGAAAGTGACCCCTTTAAATAATAGACACATGGTCCCCAAAGCCTGAGAAGGTGAAATAATGGTGAAGATCATAATTTTAAGCACCAAAGACACGCCGAACACACAAATCCACCACGTCACCATACACCGGATACCAACACTGCATTTTACCGACCAAGTGCCCCATCAGGTGACCCTCTAACCGGAACCATTAGCCTATGAGGGTCAACGTAATAGGCTAATCCACTGATTCTCAGAAGGTTAATTTGAAGGGGACATTACATATGCAAACCTATGTATATAAAGAGGTTTGTTCATGGGATTAGGATAAACCAAGGTTGGTAATAACCTAGTTGGTCAATTAAATTGCTTGAATGCACATTACTTTTGGGATGGAATCATGTTATGTTGTATGTGGAATAATCCCATCAAGAGTTATTATGGTCATGTTATTTTCCAAATCAAGCAAGGGGGTGGGTGAACATACAACTACCACTTCTTAGAACGTGAGACTCCATTTCTTAGGAAGTGAGTTTGATATATTATCAAAATCTTTGGCCAAAGTAAGTGTAAGTTGCCACTACGTACACTTGTTGGTTCACTGTGAGCCAATATTACATAACTAGTAGGGAGAGTCATGCATGTAGGCGAGTATCCACTGTATGGCAGCACTAGTTATGCAAGACAAAACACCATGCTCAGGTAGGCTATATTATGAGGGTTACCAGACCAATCTCTTCGTTGAAGGAAGGGCCATCTTACCAGTTAGGTAGATGTGCGAGGGACTGTAGTAAGTCCATGGTTGGAGGAAAAGCACTTGGGTGATACTCTCCCTCATGCAGTCAACAACCGAGATTTGAGAATGTATGCTACAGCATGAGGCATCTAGACCATTTGTAGTTTGTTTCATTCAGCTCTTGAAAGCTATGTATGTAATCATGATCTTGTATCTTTATGGAAAATATATTTGAAAAATGAGATCATTATTTGGGATTATGTAATGTTAATTTGTTTATGCAATGAAAATTTGAAAAGGGATTATTTTGAATATGCATGTTTGTTATTGAATTGGAAAAATTTTATTACTATGATGGTCAACTTAAAATTTTCACATATGGGTTAAAACTTAGGTGAAAACAATAGGTAAGACATTGGGCTTGTTACAATAGAAGACAAGACATGAGTAAAACCCATGTCCCTTATGCAAAGGTACAAAACTATTACTCATATCTAATCAAGTGCCACTAAAATGACCAAGGAAAATTGATAGAATTTTTTGTCTACTCACTAGAAAAGGACCTGAAAATTGAGATGATAAAATATAAATGTTGTGAATACAATGAAACTATACAGGTAAAGGTAAATGTATTGTTTTTGGTCACCGCCAAGGCATGGTATTCTTAGCCTATAACCCCCTTCAAGTTCAAACATGTGCCTTCTTTACTGAAACTACCTTGCACATTAGCTGAGATAACTGAAAAAGAACAAATAAATTCAATACAATTCATAACTCCACAAGGGATCATGCTACATATTCCCCTCAAACACCAACATTCAAAACAAGAAAGCCACCAACAACAATGACAATAAACAAGCCATGTATAGACAGCTGTCCAAATAACCTCGCTTCAAAATAACCACCCATCCCTATTATTCCTTGTGAGGTTTCAATCTCGAGAACAAAATTAGCCACCAATTCTGTCCAATCAACAGCTTGACCAGCCTCAGCAGAATAAAACAAGGCAACAAACTCAACCAAGAACCCATGCCTCACAAGGAATCTACCTAATTGGACCAAACTATCCTTTCCCTAAGCTGAACAAAATACAAGAATGGTGTGTTTATAACCATATTACCAGCAAGGATACTACTAAAGGTCAAAAGTTAAGCTCCACAAACAATTCCTTGATGAATAACACTTCAGATTCTTAGCCTTTATAATCAAAAAGACATCCTTTTGGACAATTATCCCACAAAAACATCCTTCACATCTATCAAAACCAAGAGCATAACCAAACCTCTTCCTCAACAAATCTGTGGAACTTTAATGCCCAAACAATGGGTAGAGGAGGCAATAAAACTTACAGTTTTATACAGGGTGAATTCCCTAAGAGGAGGGAAAAATCACTATCCATAGTCAAGCGAGTGCCCAATACAAAGAACTGTCACAGCCCAAAGAACCCAAGCATAGCCTAGGCATAATAGGATTTGACTATAAAGGCAAAGTTATGTTTTACTTCATCCAAGATGTCATTCCTTACACTTACGAGTTTATCACATTCTTAAATCTCTCAAAAAATTGTTGCAAGAGCATGAGTTGAAGCATATTAGTCATCATCGATTGGTGTGTTGGAGAAACTTTTGCTCCTTACAAAGCCTCCTTGGAAAGAACAAGTTATGTTCTTATTTTTCTAGGCCCTCCTAGATCCCCTATAGAACTCCAATGAGGTGTCTCTTACTGTATTTTGCCACCTACACCAACCTAGCTGGGGTACCCTCTCTTTTTAAGGAGGTTTCTTTATTCTTGTCCTTTTATATTATATTTTGTGATATTTTTTATTTTGGCCAACCCATCTTTTTGGGTTGTGACCTTTCATAAGGACTTAAGTGAAACTTATAAGGTTTTCACTCACATTTGTAATCATTCATTCTATTGATGAGGTGTCTCTTATTGTATTTTGGAATTTTGCCACCTAGACCAACCTAGGTGGAGTACCCTTCTCATTTTAAGGATTTTTCTTTATTTTTGTCCTTTTATATTACACTATTTTGGCCTACCCGCCTAATTGGGTTGTGGCCTTTCATAAGGACTTAAGTGAAACCTATATATAAGGGTTTCACTCTCTCATTTGGAATCATTCACTCACTCTATTGATGAGGACCTAAAGTCAGAAATGCATTCAAAGTTTATTATTACAAATATTTTTTTTTTCCAATAACTAAGTCTCCTCTCTTTTATCTGTGCACTTTATTTTTGTTTCTGTTATTACCTTTTGAACAACTATACTTTCAAGCTAGCAAAAAAACCCTAAACTTTTCCCTTGAAGTGCACATTGCTTTGTCTAATTTCACAGCGTGTCATTAATCCAGAATATTGATTCACACAAATAAAGGGCTGTTTTCAAATCTTACAGCAATGCTTCTTCCATTTGTGGTGTTGATTCTACTTCATGAGGTCCTCCTTTACCTCAATCCATTCTAGAAATGTTGGATTCACAATTTCTTCTATAGAAGAATCTTTATGACAAATTTATTCAGGCTAATGATATGGCTCATATCTGGGAGCACAAAGTGGAAGGTGGAGAAATTCCTCATAGTGTTTCAGTTAGCCCTTGTAATATTCCTTGCTGATATAGATGTGAAAAATAAAGTTTTGCACCCAAGGAATATTGTCAAACAATTCATATGCAAAGTCTGATCTTGCTGGTACAGAATTTCAGTCTGATGTATTTCCTTGAAGAAGGTATCAAAGTACTCCAAATGCTTGAAAATCAATACTAAAATGTCTAAACTATATTCTAAATGCATCAATGACTTATTCTATCTTTTACAATGCATTTATATGATTTCTATATGCAAAATATGCACCTACAACCAATTGACATATTGTCAAACAATTGGCATGCATGCTAATAAGCTGAGTACAATGACATTACAAAGCTTCAATGACAACTATATGTAACCAGCAAATCTGTATCTCCTTATTGCAATATAATTATCCAATACAATGCTCATTCAAATTGGCCAAGACTCTTGGCATTTACATTAATTTCAAAATATGATAATGTTGGTATAATGCACACCTACAGCTGCAAATATAACTATGCTAAATACAATGCTAGAAGCTAATAGAAATGCAAAGAACCTGGCCTCAAGAAGCGCCTTGGATGAAAGATGAAGTAGCAATCAACAACAAGTTCAAATAATATTCTCCAAGCCCAAGTCGAATTGCTCAAGCTGCAGCCCCTGTTCTTGCCTGGCAATATTTTAGAAAAATAAATACAGCCTCTAAGCTCCTCGAATTTTTCCTTGAAATGATTGTCTCAGCGATAGCAATTGAATGCAACAATACCCAAAACCAAAGGACACCTCTAAGTGAAGATATGAACAAAACTATGTTTCCAATGATGCCCCAGCAGCAGTATATCAGACTTCTAAATAAATTGTAGATGTTGCAAATCACCTCCTATATGCTGATAACAATGGCTGAAGTAAGATATCAGACTTTCCTCCAATGCAAGAATGACAATTCAATGCCTAGATGTGATGCAAAAAATGATGCCAAGAAGATATGCAAACAACCCTATGTCGATTCTCCACAAATTTGCTCAAACTAATCAATCTCAGCAATACATCAGCTGCTGAAATAACTTCTCCATCAAATGCAACAATACATCAGCTGTTGCAAGACAAATGCTTTACTCAAAATAAGTACAATAATACATCAGCTATCGTACTCAAATACTTTCCACAATGAAGCACAAGATTGGACTTCTAAAGTAAAGCCCACAATCAGCAATAATTCAGCTAATATCTCACAGCCTCAAAATTGCGTAACCAATGAGGGTTTTCGTCCCCAAAGGTCCTCCAATGGCTGAAACCCTAGCTGGCTTCTCCACCACCAAAAAGTCATCAATTCAAACAACAATTCCTGGATGAAGAAACAATGGCTAGCCTCACCTATTTATTCTTTTTCACCAAGAGGTCGGCTCACAATCTAGAAGCTTCCAGAATATTATTTTATTTTTAGTGACTTTATGATATATTATTTTATTTAAGTCACTTTATTAAATTAATTAAATATGAAGTTACCTTTTAATGTTTATTTATTTGATAACTTTATAAATAATTAACTTAATACAACCTTTTAATTTAATTAAAATAATCAATTAGTCATCCTCTTGAAATATTATTATTTTGGACAACTTAATTGATTATTTTAATTAAATTACACTACCTCCAAAATGGGGACATTACAACCCTCCTAAGCTCCATACCCAATACTAGAATAAAATCAATGAGAATTTTCAAGCTAAGCTTGAATCAATTGATAAATCTAGGCAGGTTCAATATGCTCAAGCCTATGCTAGTTGTCTTCACCATTAACTTGAACTTGGAAAAAATTCAACAGGAGACTTTAACCTAATGTTATCATTGATCCAATGATTAGTGACAAGACTATTTCTTTAGATGTTGCTAGCAGTTGGAAGATGAAGGAAAAAAATATTTTTCAAGACCAGATCTCCAAGGCTCAAATTGATATCTCCCACATATTCACTATTGAGAGAGGCTAAATCAAAGAACTAAAAGACACACACATGAAGGATGTTGATATTGAGAAAAATATTGGCAAATTCATGAAAAAAGTGGTGTTGAAACTTGGATTGAGATTCTTATTTAGCAAGTGCCTAAACAAGAAGTGCTAGTGGAAAATGCTTTTAAGAGTCCCACTGTGACATAGGGGGATTCGCTACTCACGAGTTCTCTTTGCCCAGAGATCCTCACAGGGTGAACTGCCCTATATTACCTCAATGGAACAGCACGGAAGTTCTAGAATCAGAAAGAGAAGGTCACAGAGGGTCTTTGGACAAACTGATAGGCTCTCGGCCAAAGGACATCAGTGCAGAAAGCAGACGACAACGCGGCGCGCTGGCGTCTCGTATGGACCAGAGAACGAGTTTATCACAGAAAATAGCCAAAGGACCACCTCTACTCCGAATGCTAAAAACCATAAAATACAGCAAAATAATAGAGAGTGATAGAACTGAGATTAAGTAAAGAGTAAATGATAAAGATAAGGGGAAGAAAGGAAATACTTACAACCTTGCGGGTGATGAAGCTTCCACCAAACGAATGTCTTCAAACCCTGCACACAAGAGGGAGAGAGAAATTGTTGGGACTGTATAGGGTCCTGCCTCAGTCAGACCCCATTTTGGTGTTCCCACCTCCATGGACAGCCAGATAGATAGAAAAGTAGAAATGAAGTAAAGAGCACTTAAGGCACTACAAAACAGTGTTATGCTACTCAACCAAGTAATAGAGGAGAGGAGTGAAAACTTACCACCTCCACCAAGAGCGCTCAAGGCTACATTGGGGAGAAAAAGAGAGGAACTCAAACCTCTGCTGCAATGGTGTTTGTTCCACACTTGCTCTACTGACGTGATGGAGTGTTGATGTTGCTGTTGTGAAATGTAAAGTGTTTGCTAGAATGCTTGGAAGAGGATGTGAAGCTTGTGGATGAAGTCCAGAAGTGGTGAAGGGATCTTCCAACCTTCAAATGCAAGTTCAAGGATTGAATATGAAGGAATGAGAAGGAAAACGGCCATATTCGGGTCGGTCGGTCGGCAGAGGAGGGCGTTACAAATCAACCCCCAATGGGAAGTGTAACGCCTCTGCAGGCTCCAGATGCGAGAATCTATCAGGGTCGTAAGTGCGCTACACAGATGTCTGCGCACTACACGGGCGTCCCCGAAAGAAACGCCTCCACCAACACTCAAAACAGGCGCCAAGTGTAATGCAAGCAATAGGCTTAGGTGGAATTAAGCCTCCGAACTTGGTTTTCTAAAGTGGATAAAGGCAAAAAGGGGATTTGCACATCGGGTGCAAATTCGCTCTTATACACCCACTAGCCAATTTGGCTAGCCTAAGCAAAGAAAATGGCAGAATAAGCATTCAAGAGATATTCTACATAACCCTGCTAACTGTCCTTGCAAAGATCAACTAACAATCCAAAAGGACCAACAAAAGAATTTTCATGGTAATCAACATCAACAACAACCTCAAATGTTTCATATTCCACAGTTTGAGCAATTTCAAGGTCCCTTTCCTTTAAACTTCTAGGAAGAGGGGCCCTACCACAGACCACCCACTTCATTCCCGACAGCAAAAGGTTGGTTAAAGGGAGATTCAAGTTAGATCCAATATGGTGGTTTAGTGTGATCGAAAAGGAAATCTATCTCATTTGTTCAAAAGCAGCAAGGGCAAGCTTGATTCCTGAGCAATCTACCTATCATCGCCCAAAAATTAGTTAGTCTCCTTGTTGCTAATGATCAATCGCTTCTATAGTTTAATTGTTATTCTATTGGCAAGCTAGATGGCTACATCATAATATCTGCTATCCACAATCTTTCTAATAGATATCTTTCTATTGTGGAAGCAAGTGATGGATCTTGATCTATCCAAATCCACCTCCCATGCCCCTTGAAGTTGTTAAAGAATTTAATTTTTTTATTGTTGTCTCAAGCTCAAGTGGTTCTTTCATCCCCAAAATCAATCTAGTGGCCCTTCTAAGATTTTCAATATGAGGATGATGACAATCAAATTCCCCTCTTTAAGGTTCCTACTCCTACTTGGAATCCTAAGGAATTCTATCCTCCCCTAGAAATATCATCAATGAAGCAAGAGTCTTTCTAAACTCCCCTCTATCTTCAATGAATGTTCAAAAGACCAAGATTTTCCTTCAACATTGGCAACAAGCCATCCACTCTCTTACAAATGATGTGTCTATTGTTATCCATCCTACTAACAAGAACCTTGGCATCACTGTTCTCAATAAGGAGTGGTATGTTTTTGAAGGTTCTTTGATTCTTATTTTTATGTTAAGGTCCCTTTCATTTCTTGGGAGTGTCTCTTCCTTAAGGTGAAGTCTCTCTGCCTGCTCAAAAAGATAACTTAATTGGTCAAGGTGGATTTGGCTTCCTCCTTTAATTCAAGCTTAACTACACCAAAGCTTGTGTGTTCTCCCTCTTGCCAAAGATTAGCAAACCTTAGCTAGTAGACCAATTTCCTCCTATCATGGTTATTTGTTGGAAACAACCTCCCACTAGCTCCACTTTCAATTGTTTCCTATCCTAAAAAAATAGGCCAACCATCTAATGCTAATGGGTTCAGATTCCCTTATTCATGGTCCCAACACATTTTAGTTCCCTTCCAAAGTTTCGCTACACTGTTGTATGTTGAGTCTTTATCCCAAGATCCCCACCGATGCAGGTCTTCAAGGTCTCAATTTTTTTGTCAATGACATTCTCCGTCCTAGCAAGGTAAATTTCATTCTCAACCTTGTGGAGTTAGTTCTTAGTGGGTGGGCCCCCACACTATGTCATGATATCACAAAATTATCAAGGATTTAGTTATGATAATCAAAACTCGTCTACTTGACACCAACTTGGTGCAATCCCAGATTTTGGGGTTTTACCAAATTGTTGAACCAAGAAGCCATTCAAACTCATAAACACTTTAATGAAAATATTTTTTTATTAACATGCAATAAAACTCATTGCAATAGGAGTATAGATTGTTACATCAAATCACAATCCGGTGTTTTTACATTTCTTCACACAAGCCCTAGCTCTCAAGCCTTACAACATTCATGCTTTCTAACCTTCACATTGAAACCCTCTTCAGATCGTTAAAATTCTCCAAACTCTAACTCTGGCAAAAGGATCCCTCCAAAAGGAATAGAACTCCCAAATTATAGAACATGTAGAAGGTGGTGGCCACTCCACATCAACATGATGGAACCCGTGGCAATCACTCATTGGCTCCAAAGATATGCATGCAAGGCCATTGTAATTGTCGTTTTGGCATTTAGCGGAGAGAATTCCACATTTTAAGTGTGATAGCGAGATATTGAGAGAGTCTCAGAATTGTGGAGATCTGAAGGGGATCAAGATATGTCTTGGTTGTGCAGGAAGTTTTGTCAACCAATGCTTTGCCAAGAAACTAGGGCAATCAACACATTGGGGGAATTCGAACAGGTCAAGAACAAGTCCACAAGGCGAGGAAAGTCCCACCACAAATGTTCATGCAGAGAAAACCAAACACATGAAACATTGCGAGAAGACATGGGGTATTTGGATAATATCCAGAGCCATAGAGAGGTTCCGCTATTCTTTGTTTTGCGAGGAAACATAGGCCAACAAGTAATTGCGGGAATCATTGGTCATTAGGACTTGGCGGGGATGCGAAGGGGACCCGGAAATATCTAGTATCACATGCAAGTTTCACAAGAGGTATTTTGTGGAGGAGATGCCACTTTGACTGAGATGCAAGGAAGTGAGACCCTCAAGACTATGCAGGAAAATATATCCATTGTAAGGACCCTTGCAAATTCTGCCCTTAATTTTTCAGTTTGAGTGCTTTGTAATTTTGTCAAACAGTTGTCTCATAAACTTCTTATTGCTAGTAAATGATTTCTCTTTTTGCTTTTTCTCAAATAAAGATGATGTATGCACAAAAGACTCTATCTAAAAGGTGTCATTGATTGAGAATGCAATGTGGAATGAAATGCAATATATTTTTACTGATTTTCCAAGACTCAAGATGACTGAAATGAAATGCAATTATGCAAATGAGCAGTTACAGCAAAGAGACATTTTGTCAAACAATTCCTGTGCTAACTCCAAACTCCATTTTGTATGATATTGCAACTCAAAACTGATTACAATCTCTAACAATGAAACTCTCAACTATTCGCCCTCAATAGGAGACGATTTACAATGCAAGAATGATAATAAAACCCAATCTTATATGACAGCGGTACAATGACATTAAGAATGCGAAATGCAACTACAAGATGCTGTGATGGCAGTGATACTTTGAGATTTCTAGATGCAACTACAAATGCAATTTTATACAATGAATTGAAGAACCTGAATGACACTAGGATGGAAGATGGCAGCGACTGCAATATATTTATGAGTCCACGATTTCTCCTTCAATGAGCAGCCACAAAATCCTCAACCCTTCAAGGTTGTCTCCATCCAAGGCGCTGAAAAACTAAGTGAAAGCCACCAAAATCAATATGTTCTCGATGACAACTACTGCGCCAATGATGCTTGATAAACCACAATCTCCCAGCAAGTAAATGATGAAAATCGATATGCCCAAAACTGAAATGATTCTCCAATGCTTCCTTCACAAAATCGAGCTCCTCCAAATTTGGTCAAAGACCATTAAATTTGCATTTTTTTGCCCAAGTAGGAAAACTGATTTGTCCTCCTCCACAAACCTCTAGCTAGGGTTGATTTTTCACAACCGAAACCAATATCTTAGAATATTCAAACCCTTGGACAAGCAAGCATTCAAGCTCTCACTAATCTAGTATGAAAAGTATAACTCAAGACATGCTCAAATGCCAAGCCCACAGCCCCTTATAAAGATTTCTCAATCACCTCCAAGAAGCTTCTAGAAAATATTATTATTTTATTCCCAAAGTGACTTTATGGTATATTATTTTATTTTAGTCACTTTTATTAAATTAATTAAATATAAAGCTATCTTTATGATTTGAATTATTGAGATAACTTTATAAATAATTAATTTGATCATTATTCCCTTATTTCTCCTTTAGCCTTTAGGAATAATAAAGGCTAAATGATCTTCAGGGTGGCTACTGAGAAGAGAATATTACAACCATCAGGAACCTTCAGGAATACAAGGGGCATCGTGATATGTCCGAAAACCCCTTAAACTTTCGTGATCTACATATCCATCAAAGTTTCGCAAAAGCTCAAGAGATGGGCTTCAATGGAGACCAACGCCCAAGAGGGCCTACAAGGATCCAAAGGGGATCCGAATAAGGCCAAAAGTTCCGCAAAAGTCGGAATGCAAGCTCAAACTCTACAACTTCATAACTAGCTCCGATTTGATCAGAATTTCACCAAACTTGAAAGGTGAGTACCCATTTGGATTCTTAATAAGCTGTGTTACCGGATTCGTACCCACAGGCCTCGAACCCGGTTCGGGTACGAACCCGGTACGGGTTCGCCTGTGGGTACGCGCTGGGTACGCACAGGGTGCGTGCCCAGCGGGTACCAGGCCCGTGGGTACGCGGACCCGGGGGTACCAGCCACGTACCCGGGCGAACCCCTGCGAACCCACGGCCCAGCACTTCAAAAGTGGGCCCAAAAGTGAATAAAAAGCAATTTTTTATTTTCTATTTTGCTACAAAACCCTAAAACGACCCAATATGAGGCATTTTAACACTAAAGCATTTCATTTTTACCTCTCATTTTGCTCTCTCCATAATTTGTGTCCATCTTAGCATTTTGAAGGGAGGTGATTGCATTTGAAGGAGATCGATTGTGGAGTGGCAAATAGCTTCTACAAAGGAGATTTAAGTGTTCAAGGTATGCATTTAAACCCTATTCTTCAATCTTTTGATGATTTTTTTTTAAGTTTCTTAGTTTTTGATGAATTTTTTCAAGTTTGTGAAGAAGTTTTTCAAATATATATATTTTTTTTTCATTTTTTTTATAGATTGCAACAATGGCAAGTAGTCAAAGTTCAGTGGGTGGGGATGGAAGCCAAAAGTTTAAAATTGATAAAGGATCTCCTTTATGGAGACATACCACACGAATTTCACAAATTCCTGGAGGTGGGGGGTTTGTTTGGAAGTGTAATTTTTGCAATGCACAATATAATAGCTCCTACTACCGAGTAAAACTTCATTTTATGGGCCCTGGTGGTAAAGGGATTAACATGTGTGTGGGTCCAGATAAGAAGGGGTTATCTACTGTACAAATAGCAGGATTTATAAAAGAACAAGAAGATGCCGACAATTCAATTGCAAGAGGAAAACAAACTAGTTATAGTTCCGGAAAGAAAAAACAAACATTACCCACTCATCAGATAGTTAGGCCCTCTAGACATCC
This sequence comes from Sequoia sempervirens, assembly GCA_007258455.2. Classification (NCBI taxonomy): domain Eukaryota; kingdom Viridiplantae; phylum Streptophyta; class Pinopsida; order Cupressales; family Cupressaceae; genus Sequoia; species Sequoia sempervirens. The sequence goes on along the minus strand of VDFB02193867.1, from coordinate 380,222,608 downwards.
CTTCTTGTCTATACCCTCTACGGAAGAAGAAGATGAAGAACTAGAAACCACCACCCGCAAGAGAGGTCCATTAGAGAAAGCATTTAAAATGGAGGCAAGAGATATTGCTGAAGAAAAAATTGCACGTTGCCTCTATGCCAATGGTCTTCCATTCAACTTGGTGAGATCACCATATTGGAAGGACATGGTGTCAGCAATAAATAGTGCACCTCCTGATTTCACAAGTCCTGGGTATGAAAAGGTGCGTACCACCTTATTGCAAAAAGAGAGGAAATATGTAGAGGCCCAACTAAAACCAATTAGAGATTCTTGGGTTGAAACAGGTGTATCTATTGTTTCCGATGGATGGAAAGATTGCAAAAACCGTCCATTGATTAATGTTATTGCAGTGTCCCCCAAGGGGGCAATGTTTTTGAGGGCGGTTGACTGTGAAGGGCAAGTGAAAGATGCAATGTTCATTTCCAGGATTCTCATTGACTCCATAGAGATGGTGGGTAGTGAAAATGTTGTCCAAGTAGTTACGGACAATGCAAAAGTTTGCAGGGCTGCAGGTGCTTTGGTAGAGGCCAGATATGAGCACATCTTTTGGACACCGTGCACTGTACACTCCCTCAATTTGGTGATGCAAGCAATTGGCACCCAAATAGAGTGGGTGAAAGAAATATACCAGGAGTCTGAGGAGATCCAGATGTTTGTGACAAACCACCATATGTCACAAGCAATTTTCAGAACTTTTTCAACATTGGAATTGTTGAAGGTAAATTTTAAAATTTAATATATTTAGTTTCATTTATCATTTATGTCATGTTTTACATAATTGAATAAAATAATTTTTTGCATTATTTACATATTTTAAATGTGTTATTAACTTACTATTAACATGTTCTTAGGTTGCCGAGACCCGGTTTGCATCTCACACAATTGTTCTGAGACGACTTGTGAAGGTGAAAGATGCATTGAGTCAAATGGTTATTAGCAACCAATGGAGTATATGGAAGCAATCAAATTCAGAGAGGGCCCAAAAAGTCAAGGCATTGATCTTGAATGACGATTGGTGGGATCGTGTGAATTATGTATTGGAATTCACCGAACCTATCATGTCTATGCTTCGGTTTGCTGATACAGATGAACCATGCTTGGGGGATGTCTATGATAGCATGGACACAATGTTGGAAAAAATAAAAATAGAAATACAAAAAAAAGAGAATGATCCTGAAGACACCTTGTACAAAAGGGTGGAAGCAATTGTTCTTCATCGTTGGAACAAGATGACAACTCCATTGCACCTCCTTGCATATGCCCTATCTCCGAGGTACTATACCACTGAAGTGCTTTCTATCCCAGGGAGAATACCGCCATATAGAGATGCTGAAGTTGCTAATGGGTATAAGACGGCATTTAGTAGAATGTTCAGTGATCCAGAAGTGCATGCAAGTGTCATGAGAGAATTTGGAATGTTTGTCACAGGAAAATCAAAAAATCATACCGCTTCTGTTGCTAGAGACCAATACAAAATGGATGGTCTTACATGGTGGTACCTCCATGGTCAAGATTATATGTACCTCCAACCTCTTGCAATCAAGATCCTCTCACAAGTAAGTTTTTTTTTTTTTTGCCACTTGTATTGTAAAATTTAACACTTAACATTCTTGAATTTATCTTGCATTTTTTTATTTTATTTTTAATTTTGTTGGTTTTCTCTCCAGGTTGCAAGCTCTTCTGCCGCTGAACGGAATTGGAGTACATACTCCTTTATCCACTCAGTGAAGCGTAACCGGTTGGCTGCAAAAAGAGCTGAAGACTTAGTGTATATTCATTCCAATTTGCGTCTTCTGTCACGTAAGGATCCTCAATACAGGCAGGGGGCAGCGAGGCTTTGGGATGTAGCACCCGAGTCTACTGACTTGGATGCAACCATTCAGGATCTTGCTAGAGCCACTATGGATGATGTGGGTGATATTGATGACATATCACATGGTGTTGGATCCGCTTTGGGTTCAAATGATGATGATTTTGAAGTTGAAACCACTCAAAATCCAAGTCATGATGATTCTGACAATCCTTTTGATGATTGATGAGCATATGAACAATGAACATTGAATCATGTTTCAAATTTTCAATGTTTCATGAACTACATTTTGTAATTCAGTAATTTTATTTGAATATTTTTCAACTATCAATTGGCATTTAATATTTATCTTTGGCATTTGGCATTGGTCAATGATCAAGTATCATACTATGAAATGATTTAGTTTTACAATTCTCTATGTTTCTCTTATTTTTTTGTATATATAATACATATATATATATATATTTATAATATATTAAATTATTAATATATATATATATATATACACACGTACCCATACGTACCCAAACCCCTAAAAAAATTTTGCCCGTACCCACGTACCGGGTTCGCGTACCCGAACCCGTCCCCGAACCCGAACCGGTAACTTAGTTAATAAGGTGAGGTTGTCAATTTGCCATGAACAGATGAGTTCTTCAGAATTTGATCATCAACTCTTGCAAGAAAAACCAAGGAGGAAGAAAGCAAGAAAAACATATAGCAGGGAAATATTTTTTGGTTGATGTAAGATTGCAAGTGAACCAAGATGCTCCTACATCACAACTTCACAGAAGCAAGTAGTCCTAATTGTTACCTTGGAACTTGAAATTGTAATGTCCTTTGCCAGAGATGACGCTAATTTTTTCAAATACTTAAGTTGACATATTGCATTTGTCAATTAACATATACTGAGTTTGTAAGATAGAGTTTACTGAACAATAATTATGGTTTGATCATTTGCATTACAACATATAGAGACAATTACAAACAAGAGACTTTCCCAAAATTATGAACAGCAATTACCACTGATTTCTGAGTATTTATAAAGACTGATTACAAAGAAGGGACTGCCCAGATTTACCAATCAGAAGTATACCAACTCTGAAAACATCCCATTGAACTGCTCTTTAGTAACCTTGCTGACTCACAATGAGAATGACAATACAGATTGACACTCAGAAATAAACAGCAGCACTAAAACACCAGTTTACAAATTATCTTTACTCAGAATTGTACTGGAACTGAGGGAGAATCAAGACTATCATGAACAGCAGTCTGAATGACAAACTCAGAGTAGCATACAGACCGAAATACACTAGCAGCAATCCCAGATTACTCTAATAGACAGAAAACCTCAGAATAGATTGCTCAAAATAGTTCTACAACAGCTTAGAACTCTTTCAAGCTAACGGAAATTACAGTTAGAAGTACCCAGACCTGGAGAACACCAAGAATGAACAGCAAAATGGTCTGGTAAGGATGTATTCTGTTCATACCAGCTCCAGAACAACACGAACTCCCTTGCAAATCATCCACATAGCTCCTAAGGGATATGGCGTCCCATTCAGGTCAATTTCTAGCCCCTCAACTCAAGCGCTTCCTTCTAGAAGAAACACGTCCTTCCTCTACAGAGTCAGCCACTGTTAAACCCCCAACTTCTGTCTGATATACTCTTATCACTGTTTCACCCTACTGGAGATAAGCAATAACACTGAAAACAAACACGGTTCTTCCAGCATAGGTGATATCCTTCAGTATTTAACTCATCCCAAGCTCCATATGTAATATATCCTGCACCTAGGGTATGATATATGTACCACAATCTCTTCTTCTCCTGATATAAGCTCAAACTTCATCAAATCAATGCAAAAAGGGCTCAACTGCCAATAACCAATGTAGCAAATGAAGCTCAACTTTCAACTCAAACCCTTGTAAGAACTGAACCATGAAACCAATAGATTCTCCTCAAATTTGGTCACTGAAAGTGACCACTAAATTTGCATTGAAGTACCTATAGAAAGTCTGAGTGACTTCCTCAACAATCTCCAAGTAGGGTAGATAGTTTCACTACCGAAATTAGTGCCATAAAGTTTCCAAACCCACAGACCAGAAAAGCCTTCAAAAAGCTCTCCAAAATGAAGTCAGAAAAGAACATCCAAGAATGACCAAATGAGCTCCAAAAGCTTCTTTTTTAAAATGCACTTTTTAATTTAAACACCCTTTTTACTCCAAAAATGACTTTTTCATTAAAATAATGATATTTTGACATGCAAGGTCCCTGTTCAATGCATCCAAGATTTAAAGCATTTCATCCCAGTTCCGATGAGTTATAATACTAAGTCCCATTTTAAAAAATTTAATTAATATTTGGCAACCTTAATAATTTAATTAAAATATAACCATTAATAAACTCATTTTTGCGGAATTGCCAAAATGCATCAAAATCGGAAATTGACTACAAAAGAGTGATTCAGAAGAGGAATAATGACAACCAGAGCTGACCGGCTGACTTTCTATAAATAGAAACTCCGTCCAAGAATCTTGGAATCCAAACCGGAAGTCGAAAATAACATCTAAAAGCATCAATTAACTCCTCTAAACCGTCTGAGCTCACTGGTAGCATCAAATCACCCTTCTAATCAAGCAGATGCAAACCCAGAAAACCATCTCCAAATGCAAAGCAAGAGAACCCTAAAATGGGGACATTACAAAAATAGCATCTCATAGAGAAGATTGATAAGGCATACAAAGCAAACCATATTCTTGGTCACTTCTTTAATTGTTTGTTGCCATCGTTTCTAGATCTTATAGTTTGCATTTATGTGACATGCATGAAGAAAAAATTTGCTATTCTCTTCCGTTTCTTCTCAAAATGTAGGCAAGGTTTGGATGGCAAAATGAAAATAGTATTGTGGGGCAGGTCAAATATTTAAATGCAAGAGAACACCATACACAATTGAAAGAATTGAGGACTCAAATTTGTGGACCATATTAAACAAGACAAGAACTACATAACTTTGATACCATTTTAAATAGATGATGCAAAATAATTGATCCCCAATGCCTCCAAAAGACAAAACATAAACATGATACAGATCTTCCAATATTTTAATACAATATGCTACCATTGGATTATTGGAGTTCTAACGAGCTATATGAACAAATAAAATGCTACAATCCACTCCCAAAGTTGTGAATGGAATAACAATGATGATAGAAAATCAGATCAAAAGACAGAAAACTATAGAGAAAAAATAGTCAAACACTCACAGCATCTACTTGAGGGATTTTGTAGTGAAGAAACCATCGCAACACTTGCTCCTTGAAATTCTTTCCAACATCTATCAAAATATAGCGGTGATCTCCATTTTCTTGATCATAGTCAATCAAAAGTGAAGGATTGCACCTACAAAATGTGTACTAAATTTATAGCAATTAAATTAAAAACATGATAACATCAATAAGTCTATAGAAGAAGGAGAACTATGAAAGTTTGCCAGCAAAATAATAAATACAAGAAAAACATTTTAGCAAGAAAAGAACAATAATAAGGAAAATACAAGAGCTGCTCATATTTCAAATATATGAAATTTATTATCAATGAATGAACATGAGTGCAAACTATATTGTTTATCTCTTTATATTTATGGCAACTATAATCAAGAAAAGAATATTCATGTGGTCAACAACCCCCTCGCCTCCCCCACCCCCAACAGAGGCAGATACATGTTTGGATTTGAGATTATTTGTGTTGTCGCAAGTGAGCAAAGAACATTCAACTAAAGTAGTTGCAACATTGCAGATGGTGCAAAAGAATTGTTGTTGGCAAGTGACAGATTTAAAAGAATACAAGAAAATCTTATGATTTTGTGGACATAAACACCATAATTACAGTAATTTAAATAAAGTGTTCCACGGGCCTGGGGGACGGGGAAACGGGGGGACGGGGAAACGCGTTTCGGAGACGGGGGGACAAAGGGCCTAAGTTTGGGGACGGCGGGGAGACGGCGGGGGGACGGCGGCGGCGGGGTGGTGGGGTGGTGGTGCTGATATAGTTATAAATATACTTATAGTACTTGAAAAACTAGTTTTGAAAGGATGTATAACAGTATAACAATATAAGAATTACATTTCAAATGAAACTATAGGAAATTACTCAAATTACTAATTAGTAAAATTATAACATAGCAAAATTTGAAATACTAAATCTAAATACGAAGATATCTTGAATGCTAATTGCTAAATAAAATTTGACAAATGAAATTGTTTTTGTAAAATTGAAGGTAACTAGTGGAGAGTACCTAGAAAATCAAATGAATTCAATGGGAGTTTGTGGGCAATGCCCCTAATGGGTTTGAGGGTTAGCGCCCTTAGTGGGGTCAAGGGGCAGTGCCCCTTGCGGGGGTCTGGGGGCAACGCCAAACCTTCATGGAACACATCTCCTAGTCTCCCAGGAAACTCCTGGGCGTCTCCCAAGGAGACTTGGAGACTTGGAGACGTCTCCTAAGGAAACTTGGAGACGTCTCCCCGTCTCCCCGTCTCCGGCGGCGCTTTGGTGGCGGTGGCGGGACGGCGGGGGACGCCAAGTACCCGTCCCCCCGTCCCCGGGACGTCCCCGTTTCCGAAACGGGTCATATTTTGGGGGGAAACGCGTCCCCGTGGTTCACTTTGAAAAAAATAGAAATAGCATTGGTTTTCCTTCAAATATTGTGCATTGGCAAGGGTATTGCCTTCACATAACCATCTGAAAATAGATGGTTAAGTTAAGTGATTCCTTACTCATCTAGTTTGACCATATCCAAAGTGTTTGAGGACCATTTACTGTACGACGAAGTTTCTGTATGTCAGATGCGCATATAGGACCTTAGTTCACAACAATTGAGAGAAAATGGTGGCAGACACTCCACTCCGCAACAGTAAAAACTACATATGGTATAGAGCCTCAGCATGCAAGAATTGAGAACAACTACTGGCAGACAGATAGTTAAGTTCTACAAGGTGAAGCCCAGATATGTGTATGGGACCATACAGGTTCGAAAAAATTATTGGATGTCAGTATTGAACACCTTTAGTCCCAGAGTGGCAGAAGCAAGGTGACGTGGAATCAGTTGCGTTATAGAGAAATCTATGGGTGCAAGATTTAAGTAGTGATGCAAGATTGGCATGAACCTTGGAGGAATTAAGAAAAAATCCCTAAGAGACCTTAAAGTTATTACATAGAAGTGGATCCACAAGTGCCTGTAGAATGGCACTGCCAGATGTGAGGTTTTTAAGACTCCTCTAGAACACTTCTGACGGTCATAGCTCCTTCCTTACCAGAGTAGATTAACAAGTAAACTAGTTGATGGGTTGCATACACCTAGTTTTGCAATAGAAATGCATACAACACTAGCCTACACTATAACAGGTGCTTTCTGTGTTTTGCTTGTATGTTGGGAAAATGGAACTATAATCCTCTTGAAAGTAAAAACAGTTTAGGAGTATCGTATGACTTATTAATCAAAGCAGATAATATCTCAAATGTTTGCCGAAGCTCACAAGATTTGTGTATTTAAGTTACTGAAAATACTGAAAAACTACCTACCTCGTCCTTAGCACCATATAAAAGGGATACCTATCATTTGGAAATAAAGCCAACTTGAAAAGTTAAAAATAAGATCCATCAAAGTTAATAAATAAAATTAACAGGAAATAGATATTTATGTAAAGTGGTATCACCCTTTGGGTATCGAAGTTCTTAACTTGTTGCACAAATCATTCATGTGAAGTCCATCCTATGCAGAAAATATTTCAATTACTAAAACTGCTTTAAGAGAAAATTAGTAATTGGCCTATCCTCTCATCACTAAGCTTCAGCACAATAATCATATATATTCCAGGTTGATAATTAATGATATAAATAAAAGCACTTTAATTGTCTCTTGTTAAAAATTGATTTAAGGAAATTACCTCCTTTACAGATTTAAATTGGGTGGAACTATAAACAAAATCAAATGACCCTTCTCTTTCTACTTCGGAAGTTGGTACATCGTGCTTTTGCCCTATTACTATTATCTAATTATATTATCAGTCATGATGCTTTTGGAGAACTCTAGGGGAAAGATGTATCACAAAATACCACAAAAATGGTAATATTGTCATATGATGATATAATTATGGCAGAACATTGTTATGTACATATGTATGTGCATCATGATTTTAGGTCCCACTAGGTGTGAACACTACATAATAAGGACGTAGACAATATTCTTCTTAATTGCTTCATAAACAAAGTTTAGCTTGAATTGATAGGCAGTTTCAACATCTATTGGTTCCTCCCTTGTAAACTTGGGGATCACATCTCTAGCTTGAACCTGGTCCATACAATGGTGTGCTGGAAAGTTTAACAGGTAGAATTTCTAGGGTGAAAGAAGAATGGCTGACAAGATTCAAAGAGAGGTGGAATATCTTTTAAGGAAATACTGTGAACTCACAAGCTTAAGGAGAAAGAGAAACAAACTCTAAGGACCACAGGGATCTTGGCTCATGAAGCAGAGTTTTGGAGGTGATCGATTCTTCTCCAGTAGGTAAGTCCATGAGGAGTGAAAGGAACCCAGTGGCTTCCCCCAATGCTGATAGGTAGAAGTTGAATTTTGATGGAGCATCCAATTGTAATCCAGGTGGCACTGTATGTGTCCTTCGAAACTCTGAGGGTGTAGAGTTCAAGTTTCAAACAGCTTCAACATGTTTTAAATCCAATATTATAAAGGAGTCTGAGGGGTTAGTGATGAGCTTCAAAATGGCTATTGAGGAGTAGATCTAGAGAATCATAGAAGGGGACCCCAAAATCATCATTGAAGCAGTGAATGGAGACTGGGGCAATCATTAAATCAAAGGGATTGTCAAGTAGGTTTGAAATTGGCAAAACAGTTTGATAATATTTCAGCCATTGTAACCAGGAAAAGAATAGAGTTGTTGACTGGCTGGCAAACCAGATCATGTCAGCAATTAAGAACTTGAGAGGATCCAACAGAGAGTTAAATCTTAGTGTGATTTAGGAAATGTTGTATGAAGATAGAAGACTTTTTTGGCAGGCTACTTTCAAAATATTTGTTAGTTTCCAAGGTTCTTTATGGAACGGGAGATTAAAGAAGGAATATGTAGATTGCACCTTACGTTCTTTAAAGAATTGTGCAAAGTCTAGAGCTATTAGCAATGGGGTGATTGTCTTGGGAAGCCTTTATTCTTTTAACAAGGCGTGGGGTCAATTTGAAGCAATTCTACAGAAGGTGTGATCCGTTACACATGACAAAAATTGTCAATCCTATTGTTCTTTAGCAATTCCAGCTCATATGCAACCTCACCTATCATCCTTGTCATCTTATTGGGTCCATAAACTCGTGGTTTGAGTTTTTCCACACCACTCCCCTTGAACGAAGATTGTTTGTAGGGTTGTAGTCTTAGGAAAACCATCTCCCCAACCTCAAAAGATCTCTTCAAACGGTGGCGATCAGCATACATCTTTTGCTGATTTTGGGCCTGTTGTAAGTTATCCCTAAGTACATTCACAATCTCTAAGCTTTGTTGCACCAAATCCTTTGCCCTAGGAACTCTACTATCCAAAAGCATCAAATCCATAAATGACATTGTATCATAACCATAGAGTGCCTTGAAAGGAGTCATACATATAGATATGTGGCAAGTAGCATTGTAGCAATACTCCCCAAGGTGGAGCCACTTAACTCATGTTGTTTCCTGGCTTGTAACATAGTTCTTCAAATACCCTTCTATCTATTTGTTCATAATCACTGTTCGCCCATCTATTTGGGCGTGATAGCTAGTGCTAGGAGTAAATTTCATGCCCATCAATCAGTAGAGTTATTGCCAAAACAAGTTGATAAAACTATTGTCCCTATCATTCACAATGTTTTTTGGCAACCCATGTAATCTAAAAATCTCCCTAAAAAAAATATCATCCACCTATGGAGCCTAATACTCTGAAGACATTACACATAAATGAGCATACTTGATAAGTCTATCCACAACCACAAAGATGCAATCCTTACCTTATACCTTTGAAAGACCCATGATGAAATCCATGGAAATTGAAATATCCCAACTGAAATATACACAAATTTTCTGATTTTTGCAACACAAATTTAAGCCCAAATTTTTTGATTTCAAAATTCTGCTCAAACCCTAGTTTGCTGATATAAATTTCTGAGTTTAAACATGCATCAATAGCAGCATTTAATCTTTCCAATGACATAAAAAATCACAGCAGATTTGTCTAACCATGAATAGGAATGTAACCATCACTATGAACCATCAAAACATCCACCAAACACATGCCAAATTCTGATAATCAATCGTTCAGTTTGCTACTACAAATCAGACCTATCTATTGATGCAATTTCACAATGAAATGGACTCCAAACATGCCCAACAACATACAAAAGTTTGTTGATATGAAGAAACCCCAGATTATGCAATGAAAATGATCTCCTACCCTAACCCTAGCTGGCTGAATTGCTCCATCTCACACCGATACAAATAAAATGGAAATATTTGATGGTAAATGACTCCAAAACCCTACCACAAGGGTGTGCTGACCTGTTGGTCTGATTGTAGGGTTTGCAACCTGTTGTGACCTATTTCACACATCACCCCATTACAAATGGGGACCCCCAATATTTTATTTTGTTTAGGGTTTTGTCCTTAGAGTTGCAATTTCATAAGTCCATTGCTTTGAGAGTTTGGATTTAGAGTTTTGAACTTTTGAGAAATCACTCGGGTCAAGTAGAGAATTCAAGCCCAAAACAATGCCTAGATGTCGTCAAAGTGCTCAAAAGGTCCGGAGGATGAAGAACACCATTGCTTTGAGTCAAATCTGACACTTCCTATTTTTGTGGAATTCTGCTTTTTGCTTTTTGTTTTTTTCTATTTTTAGCACTTTGGGACCAATCCGGGAAGCAGCTTTTTTGGCCTACTTTTTGCTTTTTGCTTTTTTCAGCTTTTTTGAAAGTTGACCTAGGATTGGGTCCATCAAGTCATGGCAACAACGTTCCTATCTTCGAAATCAAGAATTTGTGTCTCCAAGTATAAAAAGCAAGGTAAAATCTCCAAGAGAGGTTTTGTTCCAAATGTTCCAGATGAACGTGAGGCAAGAAATTCATCTAAGTGTCAAGGTAGGGAATGTCCAAGCAAGCTTCAAGTTAGCCCAAGGTAGGAGATGGCAAGAGCTTGGCCAAGTCCGCCCAAGCACATGGTCAAGCACATGGTCCAACACATGGTACCGCACATTGTCCAACCAAAGATAAAGTCCACCCAAAGGAGAATGCACATGGCAAACCAAAGGCAAAGTTCGCCCGAGCTTGGCATGAGGAGTTCATAGTCCGCCCAACAAGAAGGATGATGTCTAAGAAACCTCCAAGTCCGCCATGCACTTGTCTAGCCACCCATGAAGTCCGCCCAAAGGGAGATGTCCAAGAGAAGGAAAGTCCGCCTAAGGTAGAAGTTGGCATGAAGTTGGCAAAGTCCGCCTAGCTAAGGAGAGAGAGAAAATGACATGAAGGATAATAAGTTTGCCATGAATAAAATAAAATTGCGCCATAATTAAGAGATGAAAAAGTTGGAAAAGGTTGGAAAATCAAACTCAACACTTAGAATATTTTTTATGTTCTTCCAACACTTACAATATTTTTTATATTTTTCCAACACTTAGAAGAAATTTTCGAAATATTCAACACTTAGAAAATTTTCAAGCTCAAGAAAATCTAGAAGATTTTGGCTAAGGATGGCACCACAGTGAAAATTAGAAACTTTTCTTAAAGACTTACAATATTTTTTATATTTTTCCAACACTTAGAAGAAATTTTCGAAATATTCAACACTTAGAAAATTTTCAAGCTCAAGAAAATCTAGAAGATTTTGGCTAAGGATGGCACCACAGTGAAAATTAGAAACTTTTCTTAAAGATTTTCAATGAAGATTAAGTTGCCATTTTGAAGGAAATAAAACAGTCCAGGTTCGACAAATCTAAAAGAAAAACATGAAGTTGCTAAAATCAATCGAATTCTTCAACTTTATAAGAAGTTTAACTTGTCACTTTCAATTCATTCTCCCCAAAGTTCGATTGTGAAAAGGTTTTTGGCTCTCTCGAGGTTGCGATAGATAAAATTTTGAAGGAAGATTTTTGAAGACAAAGTAAATTTTCTAAGTGGAGAGTAGAGAATGAAATAAAATTTCTGAGTTGAAAGACATAATCTCCAGATAATAATGTAAAGACAAAATTTTCAGAATTTAAGGCAGATTTACCGTCAAAAGTATATAATTTTGAAGGTTCAAAATCTGAGTTTGACGAATTTCTTTCATCCTTCTTCTGTCTTATTCACTTATTCTCACGAAATTTGCTAAGTATTTAGCCAAATTCTTCCGTTTTCAATCTGATTTGTCAGACTAAAAGTAAAATTTTCGAGCAAAGGGTAAAAAAAAATCAAAATTAGGATTTTAAAAATAATGACAATTTTCTTCATGTTTGTTGCAGGTTGATGACCACCAAAGGAGAACCTTCGAAAAAGGCCCAGATGAAGTTTGCCAATAAAGGACTGCAGCTGGAGTCAAAGATCAATTCCAAGTGGAAGAATGTCACAGACACCAACCTTGGACACATGGATTTCAAATATTTCAAGAAGAGAATGTACGAGCAAGATGGATTCATGCCAACATCTATTGCTCACCGCATGATGAGAAATGGCATTGTCCAAGCGGTTGGATTTCCACCAGCTATGGAGTGTGCTAAATTGATGGTCGAATGTGCCATGCATTACAATGCACAAGAAAGACAAATCATTGCGCCAGATGGTAGAGTATTGGCTCACCGTGGAGATTTAGCCATTCAAGAAGCATTTGGCATACCAAATTATAACCGGACTTCCTACAAAACCAAAAAGGATGCCAGAAGACTTTATGAGCACTAGCTGGAGCTTTGTGCAACAAATATCAATAAGTTGTGGTTAGAGAAGCCAAGGCCTTCCATCAAGAAAATGCCAAAGAAATTACTTCGTACTAACTTCAAGGACGAGTATGGAGACATTATTTTGCTATTAAACAGAGTAATGGGCAGCCCCAAGGTGCGCCATTTGAGACATGGATGTACTACTTTATTGATGAGATCACCTCAGGTGTCAAAATGTTCAATTGGTCTCAGATAATCAGTGATAATCTTGATGAACAGCTGAAAATTTTGGAAAGGACGAAGTCCTTTTACATGAGCTCCTACATTGTCTACTTGTTGGCTAGAAAATAATAGATATACAAGATTGATTTGCAGAGGCGTGGTAGGTAATGGCAAAATGAGTTTAAGTCCTATGACTGTTATCCATAGTTGTAGCTTAGCGAGAAGACCCACTTTAGAAGGGTGAATGATGCCTTCTTGATGTACATCACCAGAATATTACAAGGAGGAACTCATTAGAGGCTCACTCAGGAGGCCAAGAGCTTGATAAGCAAGTATGGATCCCGATTTATCCAATTTCCAAGATTCACATATATAAGAGTTCAAAGATTTACTGGATGTCCTTATCGACTTCCAATTTACCCTACCAACAAAATGGTCTTGCTCGAAGTCCTTAGACAATTGGAAACATATCATGGCTTCCAAAGAACAAAGCAGAAAGCGGCCATTTCCTTTCCATTTTTCATCAAAATAAGTTGGAGTCTTGCCCAATGGCACAGGCAGCTGAGAGTGCTAGGTTGGAAATGCAATAGTATCCGTTCACATCTTACGAGTCCAGGGCTGATTTTGATCCTCACAACCAAATTGGGACAATAAATGGAAAGAAGTATAGACATAAGGTAGACCTGGAGGATTTTTGGGCAAATATTACGGATGAGTTTGATATTAGGAAAAGATTATGGTCTAGATTGTCAGTAAGCTTGATCAGAACAATCGATCTTTTATGTGTGTTAGACCAGTTAGAGGATGATGGAGAATATGTTCAGCCGCGCTATGATGAGAGTTGGCCTCTTCCTGTGAAATGGTCAGAACCAGAGCTCGCAGATCTAGCCACCTTGACTAGGCCAATTGTTAAGTATTCACATTAGTGAGTTGATCAGCAAATCCAAGGGTTAAGGCGAAGAAATTTGACCCTCACTTATGACTTGATGGGCGAAATGGAATCATATTCCTCGAATGCAGGAGCATCTCAAAGTGTTGAACTAATTGCAAGCACTAATTCCAGGAAAAGGAAGGAATCAGTTGATGAATCCACAAGGTCAAAGGGGAAGAAAATTGTAAACGAAGAACCTGTTCAAAAAAAGCAGAGATCAGAGCCATCCCACTTTGCCACATCCAGGAATGTGAACGAGGTATTAACTATTGAGGATGAGTCCTTGGCTGAAATAAGAATTCCTTCTCCAATCCATGAGGAGAACATTGAATTAATCCAACAGGACAATGATGATCCCCCATCTCCTACAGGCACGGGAGATACTTGAACCAGAAAATGAGATGGATATTCTAGATGAAGAATTTCAAGAGGGAATTATTTCCGCTCTTAGAGGAGTTCAAGATGTTCCATATGAAGAAAGTAATCAGGGAGAGGAAGGCATTGAGCAGCCTACAATTCCTGATTGGTTAAAAGAAAGGTTGAAAATGAAAGCACTAGTGGAAATCCAAGAAGAAGTTGATACGGCCGATTTCTTGGCCAGATTAGAGAAGGTTGCTGCAAAGAAGCCAACAAAGAAGTTTTCCACAATCCAGAGAGATGAAGCCAGCTATCGTTCAGTGTAAATTGTTGTACCAACAGTGGGCAAGGAAAAGGAAGATATTACTCCTCAGGAGTATGCAATCACTACTATCGACTTGGGACCAACCACAAAGGGTCAAGAGGTTGAGGACTTAGACAATTCAGTCGCTTCCATGAAGGCAAGATTGGAAAAGGAGGTAGGAAAGAAAAGAGAATACAAAAGGGAAATTGAGCACCTGAAGAAGTATACTCAGCACTTGACCAAACCTCTTAACCAAGGCGATTCAGTAGCTCCTCCACTTTTGAATTCTTCGCAGGAAGCAGTCAAAGACTTTGAAGAAGAAATGGTAACAGCTAGAGAAGTCAAGGAGTGGATGGCAAGCAAAAGTGAAGAAGCAACCACATTTGTGGAAAGATTAACATTGGCCTATGGACAAACTTCTTTGCTTTCCAAAATTGCAGTCATGGCGGAAGCATGGGATAACCTTCAAGATGTTCAGGATAGAATTATCCCGTGCCTTAAGAGTATTGAAAGGAGTTCCAAAGCAGGAACTGATTGATGGAAAAGTAATCGCAGCAGGGGCTGCATATGATTTTAACACTTGGTATTGAGCATTGGTTGCACAAAGTGAAGTCTTAGAAAAAGTGAAGGCCGATGGTATTAGAGCTGAGGAACAAATAAGAGAGATTCAAAATAAGATTTTCCTTGTAGCTGCAGATGTGCTTGAGAAGGATACCATCAAAGAAAATGATAAGCAGCTGGAAAGTCTAAAGCTCAAAACTCAAGAGATTTTCTCCATCATCACTGAACCAATCCTAAAGCAAAATTTGACTAAGGCATTGAATTTCTTGTCCATTTGGGATGCCTTCCAAAGATAGGAATTGGAATGGGAAACTGCTTTTGTCATGTGTGCAACTTGGACGGATTGGAATTCAAGGTGAATATGCTGCCACATGTCATGATGGAGGAGGTCAACCCGATGGTGTCCAGGTTCATTGAGTATACTGCCACTCAAGAGGATAGAGATGTGCCTCCTAGAAGATAGCTCCTTGTGTGCCACTTGTCCTCCACGCACTCATTATTGATATTATTTTGGGAAACCCTAATTAGGGTTGTTGTGTCTTAATCTTTGCTGTTGATCTTTGATTGATCTCGACCTTTCATTTGTTTTTCAAAACTCTATATAAACTCCTATTCTCTCATTTCATACTGTGAAGAGAGTTTTATGAAATTGTTGCATAGAGCTATTTAGCTAATAAAAGTTCATATTGCAAGATTGCTTTGAATCCTTCTTATTATCAAATGGTTGCATGGTTGCATATCTCCTTCAACATAGAATAGATTTAGAATAGAACATAGAATAGATTTAGAATAGAATTTGATTTGCACGCGCTTGTTAGATGAATGAAAGATTTGATAGTATAGATTGGTGAAACTCTTGCTCATACTTTCTTTGAATGAATGATTTTCATTCAATGCGTAAAGTTAGCCTGAGCCTATATTGTGGATGCTTTAACTTCTACTCTAAATAAAATATTGTTCCATTGATGGTATTGCTCATTGTATGAAAATCTTGAGCACAACCCTAGAAGATTGCACTTACTTTGTGTAGTTGTCATTCGTGTGGCAAAGCAAAGTGTTATTGGTTTCACCTAGTCTTTACCGTCTCTTGAATTCTTAGAAGTAGCATAAAAATCCTAAACCCTTATCCTTTTGCATTTTTTTTGAAACTCCAAAACCGAAAATCAAAAAAAAAAAAAAGAGAAAAAGAGCATTACTGTCAAATTTGTCTAAGTCCTAGCTTGTGAATGATTTGTTAACATAAGTCCCCCTTGTATTTCAGCATACATAACCAAGGCAGCTATCCAACATAAAGTCGCCTGTTTGCACATATAAACCTTGGAGTCGTCGTGTGGTCTTCTTTGCAATCTTGGCATACGTAGTGATTTTGTTCAAGAGAGGGTAGAGTGTCGACATTTTATTCTAAATGTTTGGTGAATGATAAAACGTGAACCAACACAACCCTTGGAAATCTGAAGTGAACCTTCCAACTTGCGCAGATTTGCCCCTCCAAACTAGTCGCCTATGCTGATGTAGAAATTTGAGCATGAAACTAACAAAAATCACCATTGAAGTGCAAGTGAACCTCCGTCATGAAGTCCTCCATTGAAGAGCTAGGTATTCGTCCAAATCCTCCAATATTCTCAAGGGTATTTGTCCTTAGAATATTCGCCAAAGTGCAGATCAGAAAAGCAAAGATAATTCGAATGATATGAAAAGCCTCCAAATGATGTATAAATATCAATCCTCCGTATTTCTCCAATTCAATTGACCCCAAAATGGGTGCCATATTTCACCCTTCTAATTTTTTGGCGCTAGTGGTGGGTTGGTGGGGGGACGTCCCCCCCAAGTCTCCAAGTCTCTAAGACATCCCCATCTAGGAAACGCGAGGTTTTTTTGGGGGGGGCGCATCCCCGTGGAACATTGCTTAAAACATCAGTCTTGAGCCCTTTCGATGAAAAACACTCTTACTTGTTTATATGTCTTGTAGTACCCCAAGTGACCAGCTAGTGGTGTGCCATGGCATGCCCTCAAATTTTTCTCCTTCGTTCTTGATTCAAACACAAGATACACCCAATCCTTGTAAACAATGAGCTCACCAACCACCTTATACCTATCATACTCAATGTCAAAATCATAGACTTGTCACTTACCCATTTTTTGTTGTCTATCATTCCAATCTTTCTAATTGAGGAAAAGTTTTAAACTATTATGATCTATTTTCACCACAAACCTCCCACAAACCAAATATTGTCTAAACTTGGCTAGTGCATGCATGATGGATAGCATCTCTCTGTCATAAATAGAGAAGCTCCTCTTTGACTCCTTGAGCTTCCTACTCTCAAATACTACGGGGTGTCTATTTTGCATCAAAACCACTCTAAACCCCTCTCCTGAAGCATCACACTCTAAAATAAAAGGAAGTGAAAAAACTACAATAGCCAAAACAAGACATTAACTCATTACCTCCTTGAGCTTGTCAAAAGCTCTTTGTGCTGAAATGCACCAAGAGAAGCCCCCCTTTTTCATTAAGTTTGTCAATGGGGCTGCAAGCTATGAAAATCCTTTGACAAACCTCCTATAATAGCTGCAAAGTCCCACAAACCCTTTCAAATGTGACAAAGTTCTAGGTCTAGGCCAATCCCTTATTGCCTTGATCTTCTCCTCATCCACGCTAACCCATTGTACACTGAACTTATGCCCAAATATAATATCTCAGTCAAACCAAACTCACATTTGGATGTTTTGGCATAGAATTAATGTTGCTCTAGTATTCCAAGCATCTCATGAAAGTGCCTCAAGTGATCCTCCCATGTCCTACTATAAATCAAGATGTCATCAAATAAAACTAGCACAAACTTCCTCAATTGTAAACTAAATACTTGATTCATGCATGACTAAAATGTGGTAGGTGCATTAGTCAACCCAAATGACATGACCAAGAACTCATAATGCTCGTAATGACACTTGAAAGTTGTTTTGTGCACATCCTCATCTTTGACTCTTATTTGATGATACCCTGACCATAGATCAATCTTGGAGAAGTACACCACACCATGAAGCTCATCTATTAGCTAATCAATCCTGGGTATGTGTTGGAAATATTGTCATTGATGTCAAATGTTGCTTTATCAAAGTTTTTTCACTCAAAAAGGGAGATTGTTGGAAATATTATCATTGGTGTCAAAGTTGTTTGGCTGAAATGGTAACAATTATATTTTCAAAAAAGGTTATTTGGTTGGCCAACTCAACGAATAATAAGAGTTTAAATTAATTTATTTATGGCCAACCTCCATTTATTTTCGGCGCTTAAAAAGGAAAAACTTCAACTTATTTAAGGTAACATTGGAATAAAAAGATGGCTAACCCTTATGACGATAATAATTAAGGGCAGTCCTAGAATTATTTTAAAATAAAAAGATGGTCAACCTCCTTTGGGAAAGTCGCCTCTCCTCATGAAGAGGCATGAAGAAGTATAAAAGGAAGATGACATGGGGGTAAAGGATGCAAGCGAAAATGTAATATCATTCGAATATAGAGAGGAGCAGATTTAATGTAGAGCAGATCTAATACAAAGCAGATTTTGTGAACTATGAATTGTGAAAGCGCAAAAAGTATGTTCATCATTAGTTGAAGAAGCAACATCTAGAAGGTGAATTTTTGCAAAAGAGGTTGGTGCCTCCTAAAAGAAGAGATTGGTGTCTCTTGTTGAGTTGGTGCTCAGTAGTGGGGATTGATGTCTCCAGTGGGCTGGTGCTTACAAATTTTGTAAGTGGGGATTGGTGTCTCCAATGGGTTGATGCCTACAAATGTTGTATGATCATTTTCTTTTGTTGTGGTTGGATTTGGACAATAGATCCAAGCAGTCCTCCATGGCTTTTCCTTGAAAGGGTTTCCACGTAAATCTCGTGTTCTTAATTGTGTGGATCTTATGCGATTGCTATGTTTGTGGTTGTTTTTTAAATAAGTTGTGAGAACTCGACTAAAGACAAAGGAAGAAGACTGTGAGAAGCTAGAGTCTAAAATTGTTTCCTAGAGGAAGGAATTGGAGAAAACTAATGCTCAACTAAACAGAAGCTTAAAGTTTGAGAAGAGTATTGAGATCCTAGATGATCTTATCAATTGCCAAAGGTCACCATTCATTAAGACTAGTCTTGGTTATCAAGGGAATACTGAAGAAGATCAGACTGCAATCTGCTCTAAAAGGGAATAAATTATACTAAATTTAAAAATGTTGAATTAAAAATTAATGAAATCAAAATATATTATGTTAAATTAAACGTATTAAAATTTATATAATGTAGATTAGTTTTAAAATATTGTAATCCACTCCAAAAGTTGAAGTGGAATATTTGAAGCATAAATGCAAAACTTCAAGCTCCTTCTTATGTTCGTAGAGGGGAATGATTACTTGCCCATGTCTCATACTCCAGCAGTGTTGGAATTGCTTAGTGATTTTCGACAATTCCTTTTGATTCTATGTTTCTCCTTTCTACCAAACCTTCATGTGAGATATAGACTCGAAAGTCAATTAGAGCACCCTAAATATGGCTCTACCTAATTTGAATGTTATCAATTGCTTTACTCACAAATCAATATTAACCTCCCCAATGTGGATCTTCAAAGAATGTTCATTGACAACCTACAAAAAGACATTAGAGATAAACTTGGGATGATGAAGTTTCCATCCTTTTCACATTTGTGTGTGGCTTTCCGTGATCATTAGAATTCGATTAGTCAATATGAAGAGAAAAATCCCTCGAATTGTGCTAACAAATCCGAATCCATACCTCACAATAACTTTCAATCATTTAAGAAGACAAACAAAGGTTTTATTAATCCACCTCAGTCAAACCTCTATGTTAAGCCTCAAGTTGCTGCCATAAAGACAACCCATACCAATTTCAGGCTAAGGGTAGGCAATCCACCCTGCTCCCCAATTCCCTTCATTCAGTTATGATGCAACTCTTGAAAAATAACTTAATCACTTTACCTCTAGTTAGACCTATTGATACAACCAAGCCTTCACCTCCAAACCATAACCCAAATGCCTTTTGTCACTATCATCAACAAATTGGACATGATACGAAACGATGCATGCATCTTAAACACCTAGTGCAAGACCTCATTGATTCCAATCACATCCAGTTGCGTGATGTTAATGATCAAGGGAATAAATTTGCTGCCCCACCCAACCAAAATTTACAAATCTTCATGAACCCAATGCCAAATCATTCAATCACTTTTCTAAAAGCTAATGAAGATAAGAATGATGTGATGAATGTTGATAAAATAGAAGGCATGATTGATGATGGCAAGAGCGATAATGAGGACGATCCTCTACAAGGCATTATCGGTCTCAATGACATTCAACCTCATAAGGGCCAAACCACTTTGACACCTAACATTGCTTTCACTAATTATGATGCACTTAAACATTTGCCTGATGGTCCTCTCTACATTGTTGGTCGTATCAATAACATACCTGCACAAGGAATACTTATTGATCCCGCACGTGCAGAGAATGTGATCACCAAGGAATTCTTGTTTGTGCAAGAGCTTTATCAAGATACTTATGAACAACTGAAAGCAAGGATTAAAATACATAATGGTTTTGCTTGCCCTACAATAGGTTCAATCACTCTTCCATTAAAAGTTGGACCTAAATAATTAGATGTATCATTCTCCATCATCCCATTGTCGAACCAAATTCATGTGAAGCTAGGCTACTCATGGTTACGCTCCATAAATGTTGTCTTGTCAATTATTCACAAGTGCATAAAATTTCTTGTTGGGAATGAGATATTTACAATACATCATAGTGGGTTTCATCCCTTGTCTTCCCGTGGAAATTTTTCATTGGATTTCTTTTGACTTGGACCTATGGAACCTATAAAGCCTCATGAAGATTTCTTTTTCAAGTCCTATCAAAAATCCAAGGAAAAGCCTATAGCAGAATTATCTCAAAGCAATATTCTTGGGCCCATGGTTATCCCTTCACCTCAACCTACCATTGATGAACCTATGATTGAGCCACAAGCCCTTTCAAGTAACCAAGACAATTTCATCGCAATTCCTCCACCTATTTCCTACAAAAGACCAAGAGACAATAAGATGATCCCTTTTGTGCCTCCAAAGATAAAACAAGTTTATAAACCTAAAGAGACAGCGGTTTCCCAACCCTCAGTGGTTCCTTTTGTTCCTCCCTTAAGGAAGAAAAGAAACCAATGGTTCATAAGCCCGCTCCTACACCTCACAACTTGAAAATCTTGCTAAAAGAAACTGAAATGCTAAAGAGCGTAGGCATAGACGTCGTGCCATCACTTGCTGATTAGAAGAAGAAAATAAACCAACACCACCTACACCCATGGAAACAACTCAAGAAGAAATCCAACTTCCATCAAAACAAGACATTGAATTAAAACAAGAGGTAAAACAAGAGTATTCAAAGGCAATAATCATAAAACCTCCTATTGTGATTAATCTGGATGATGATGATGAGATTGCTAAGATTGATGAAGAAGTGCATAATGAGCTCAATTTATCATTTTCTACTTCTATGAATTTAGATGAGGGCAATTGTGATGCTCCTCCTGATGGGAGTGACCCACCATGAGTTGAACCTGGTGATGCTCCTAGCACAGCATTTCATGTAGTCCCTATAGCTAGTTACCCATCTTCCATTTATGATGAGCAAGATTAGGATGAAGACAACCTGCTCTAGGTTGGCTCGCATGTGACGTACTACTTTATGTTTTCTTTATATGTTATTTGTGATTGCTTGCATGTAATGTGATCTCCTGTACTATGTTGCTTGGCATGTCTTTATGTTTGTGAGTTTTCTTTAGATAACCCTTGTTGCTCTGTTGGCGCAAGGATACAAAGGAAACGGATCAGTCATGACATTCTTCTATCTATATCTCAATTCTCCTATATGTCGTAAACTTTATCTTTTCTTTGTCTTGTGTTTTCCTTTTGGGGACGATGCAAGGCGTCGAGACATTTAGGTCTCTTCCATGTTGACCCAAATCACCCAAAAGCTTCTAAATTTTCTCTCTCTATGTGTCATTCCTCCTTTGTGTTCGTTGTTCCACAAGTATTTGGGGGATGATGACAATTCCAAGCTCTATTATATCACTGTAGCAAACACATGCTGACCCCAGATTCATGGATCCCTCAGTGTACCTTTCTATGTTGTTCATGGCATTGTATTTTGGGGGCAACCCCTTATCATAATGAAGTTTATTTGGAAGCATATCATTGGCATAGGGCTTCCCAAATAATTTGAACTTTAGTTTCATGACATTTATCATTTTCTACTTTAAAGTAATTGCTCACATCATGGTGTTTAGCAATTTCTTTAAAGTGGGGGCATACATTGGCATTATTTATTTGCTCCCCTTGAGGTGAATTTTATTTGCACCCCATGAGGTGAATTTTGTTTGCACCCCCTGAGGTGAACTTTATTGGCACCCCTTGAGGTGAATTTTGTTTGCACCCCCCTGAGGTGAATTTTATTTGCACCCCCTAAGGTGAGGTTTGTTTACACCCTAAGGTGAGTTTTGTTTACACCCCCTAAGGTGAATTTGGCATTTTTGCTTCACTTTGTTCACGAGTGTTGAACCTAGTGTAGCATTGGCCACCTCCCCTATCCTTAGTTATCCTATCTCTCTAACAATTGTACAATTGGACCTCTCTTGACATATATTTCTCTACTTTAGTGTGAATCTGAGCAAATCTAAGCGCAAGTTCATACTCTCACTAAAGTGGGGGCTAAATGTAGTGTAGGAAATTGTATACCTTTACAATTTCACACTATGTTTGAATCCCCTTAATTTATTGGACTTAATTAAGCTTCTAATTTGCCAAATTATGCATTCATGCTAGGACCCAATTTAAAATATGTTTTTGGAGACCTTTTAATGATCCAAATTCAAATTGTAAGTGTCGGCTTTTGGAATCTAATTTTTGGGAAATTAGATAAACACCTATAAATACATAGTCATTTTATCATTTGAAATCTAACACACTTTATGAGAGCAATCCAAGAGCAAATATTATTGTCAAGAGATTCAAGAGTAGCATTATTCGTTATTTATAGTAGCAATCAAGATCCTAACATCATGTCCAAGTTTATATGTGTTCATGTTGTCTTGTGAAGGCTAACAAGTGTTGTAGGTCTTCATACATTCAAGAATTCAAGCATTCAAGCAAATCAAGCAAGCAAGATCCAATTCCTTTGAAGAGATGTGTATGACTTCAATCCTTCAAGGAAGCTATTGAAGGGTGGTGAGTTGCAACAAGTGTTCATTCATCATTTCTTTCCTTTCCATTCAAAGTTTTATCATCGGCATTGCCATTGTGAAAGTGGAAACACTATTCACAGGGTTTGACTGAGGCAAACCCCTATATGGCACAAAACAAACATGTTTTCCCTCTTTGTGTATGTGCAAGTTACAAGTTGAAGAAGGATTGAAGAGATCTTGAAGAGCAATTTTGCATTGTTGCATTTGTTGTCATCATTATTGTTGAACACGGAAACTAAGTTGCAAAATTTATTTTCGTCATTCCGACAAGTTTGCAAGTGGAAATCAGCATCTCAAATTTGGCACCAAAGGACTGTAAAAAGTATTTTTATCAAGGACCCATTTTCCCAAGGGCAAACTAGTCCCTCTACACACATCAAAATCAACTTTTGGTGATAGGTACATACACACAAATATCTCCCAGATCTGCCTACAAAGTGTTGTTACAGTCTGTATATCTTCAGGAATCTACAATTTACATACTAGGTCATATAGTTCATTTAGTTGCATTATTTCAAATCATTCCTAATCATTCTCTATCCTTAAAGAATCCACCAACCCAGGTCTGATTGACCACCTTTGAGATTAAGAGTCAATTTCTTGGCTTTGTGGTTGGTGCTTTCTAATGAAATCTTGGGAAGAGGACCCTTAAATCATAGTCTCTCCATATTGAGGGAATTAGGGTCTTTCCCTTTTCCTATCATTTTAGGATGAAATCCCACTAGGTTTGGAATTGGAGGACAAAAACCCACAATTTTGTAGAGCGATTTCACACGAAAATCGCCATTGTGCAAGTTTAGATTCATTACAATTTGAACTAAAATATTCCCTTTGTCATGTCCCCGAAATGGAACACTAAAGTAACTAAACATTGAAATGCAAATAAATAAATACAATACATATTAGAACATAATTACAAATATTAACAATTTAGTATTATTAAAATAACAATAATATAATCTTATAAATATTAATAAAATATATATAGAAAATTTATATAAAATAAATATATTTAAATAATAAGGAAATATAATATATATATATTCCTTCTAAAGGCAGCAAGAAGGCAGCGGCCTATTGTATTAAGGCGGTGATTTTATTTGCAATGGTAGCTATCATTTACAAGGCATCGAGTAGGTGTGAGCATGCAGCGATTCATTTGATGTTAAAATAGCAGCGAATAATCTTATAAGATTATAAGAGATGTAGCGACTACTATGAGGGAAGGGAGAGCATTTATCTAAGGCAGGGTTTACTTTCCAAAGCTTTTGTAAAGGAAAAGTCATGTCTTAACTGACTAGTTGTGTCTATTTCAAAGGGTTGCCTCTTTCCTTGAAGCCATAATACATATAAAAGGAGATTGTAATTTGAGAGGAAGAAAAGGACAGCAGCAGGACAAATACATTTTATATGCAGACAATTAATATCTCAGAACATAAGAAAGGGATATATATCTATATATATATATATATATATATATATATATATATAGCATAGGATATACTCAGATTTAATGAGGGAAGTTGGCTCAAGAAGAAATAAAGGAAGATGAATGGTAAATCAATTAAGGGAAGTAAGTTGAATAGAATTAATTATTTATATATACATTATCTATGATTATGCAAAAATGATGCTTGCAGCAATTATTAACACTCATTAGTAATTATTCAATGGAACTAATATATTGCTTCTTTGTAAGTAATATCTTATGAATACTAAAGACAAATCGATCGATCAAGGATAAGAAACATACAGATCAGGAAGAAAAAGAGAATCAGACCCGTGTATCACTGCAGGTTGCTATTATCAAATATATCAATATAATCAGGTGTATTTCTGCTATTTATTATCTTACATCTATATAGCTATGATCCTGCATAATAAAGGAATATTAAATGTGTAATTTTTGCAAGTAATCGTTTACCTATATATGCATTTGCTTATAAGTTAATAAAGAAGGATTTCTTATGATTGAATCAGAATTATGTTGATTGTCTGAAACCCACCCTGTGGAAGGGCCAGGGGTGAAGTGGTAGGGGCCAAAAGCCCACTTGTGACCTATACCCAATTCTTCAAAAAGGAAGGGCTAGGGGTGAAGTGGTAGGAACCCAAAAAGCCCACTTGCGACCTCCACCCAATCCCATAGGATGGCAAGTGTCTTTAGGGGCTGAGACATTGATGGGGAAGGAAGGTACAAGTCGCCAAGGGGGAGGTCTCTAGTATACACCCTCTTAGGCTTGGCATATGGCTTTGGGGGACCTATCATGTCCCTTCTCCCAAAATCCTTATATGTGTGCCTTGTTGATAATCTATGGGTGTGATGTTATTGCCTAACTCAGTAAGTGTAAATATATACATATTTGCATATATTGTTCATGTGGTGATTGCAAGTTTTAAATCGAGGATTGCATCATTAAAGAGATATTTATTTAATAAGATGAAACCATAACCCTAATTTGTTCAATCAATAGGCAAATTCTAGGGCAAATCGGGATTGGGGACATTACACCCTCAACTAGCAGCAGGTTGTGGCATTTTAAGGTAATATCAAGCAAATTTGGAAGCATTTCAAAGGCATTTCTGTAAGAAATGGATTGCTCCAAATTTAGAGATAAAATTAACCACTGCAAAAGATAAATTCAATCTTTTCTGAGCTACATTCTAAATATTAAATTTGAATTAGATAATAAACTATTAAATTGCAATTTTGGGGTTAATTTCATATTTAAATTTAATTGTGCAAACTATTATTGTGAGTTAGGGTTTATTATATTTTTAAAAAAATTAAACAAGATATTACAATGGTATCAAAACTAGATCTTGCCAACCTATGAAATTTTCTTCCTATGGAATCAAGTGATAGAGCCAATAGATATCATCTAAGAGAACTTAAAAAAACTAAATATTGATTTCCCAAGAACAAAGAAATAGAAACTCCCTTGGGATTCGAGGCAAAAGAAGTAAATATGAAGAGAGAAGAAAGCTTCGAAAGACTCTAAAGTTAAATTTGAAAGGAAGTTTGACCTTAGTTAGATATGATAGGGTAGATGTTACATATGATGCACCACAACCAGAAAACACAAAACAATGCAGTAAATATCAATAATCAAAATAGTGAGTAAAGTTCTTTTGAAGCCGATAATAGTCACCATAATAAACAGAAAAGTCACACACAAAGAACCGTGGTTGGATATGTAGATAGACCTCTTTGTCCTACTTTCATTCAAAAGAAAGAAGTTCTTGTGAGGGAAGCACAATGCCCAATGCAAGATGACATTCATACTATGCTCCACGGGGTTTCGGGGACGGGGAGTACCCAGTACGGCGGGACGAGTTTCTGGTACGAGGGTACTTTTGGGTCATTTTTTAGGGGACGGCAGGGGACGGCTGATAAAAAAATAGGGAATTTTTTAAAAATATATAGAAATTTCAAATGTTCATAGCATAACATTGATAAAGCATTCATTCTAGACATTTGTATAAGCTTAATACATATCATTAGACTTGAATTGAGATTTCACATTAGAATCGACAAACAAATTAACAAAATTCAAATGCTTTTCATTATCAATGTGCACACATATCATATAAAAGTCTGATAATTATAACCAAAATGCCCAAAAGCTCCAAGTCTCAACTATGAAATGACATGCTAAACATAAAACTAAGAAAATATATCGCTGTCCAAGGTCCCTAATCAGCATAAGGTAGGTCTAAATCAACATCACCCTCACCATTAGAGCTCGAGTCAAAGGTAGTGTCAGTGTCCATGTCAATAGAAGGATCTGCCTCAACCAATGGAACCCCAACCAATCCCTCATGTGCATTCTCCTCAATCTGCATAGCATCTTTGGGATTAACATCCCAACGTAATGCTGGAGTCTAACGATACTGACTAGTTTGGCGATCCTTCACGCAGCTGCTCTTCTTTTGCTCTCCTTCACTTCACAAGCCAAATGTAAAAATGAGTTGCTTTTTCTCATTTTAGGGCATATATAAGGCATAAATTAGGTTAAGTGGCATGGCGTGTCCCTTGTGGGCCTGCCCATGCCTTTTTTTCATTTTTAAAAACTTGAATTTTTTATAAAAATGTGTTTTTTTTGCTGCTAGGCCATAGGGTACTTCTAGAAGTACCCGGTACGGATGGGGGACGGCTGGGAAGTTTCGGGTACTTCTAGAAGTACCCTACGTCCCCTGCATTCTGCCAAAAGTCCCCTGGAAGTACCCGGTACTTGGTTAGAAAAAGGGGACGGCCAGGGGACGTTTCCTAGCCGTCCCCGCGTCCCCGTTTCGTACCCGGTATGGGAAACGGCATAAAAACATAGGGGACGCGTCCCCGTGGAGCATAGCATTCATACCATGTATGCAAGTATAGAGATCAACCTCCAAATATTCAAGAAGCAATGACTCTCACTAATTATATAACTATAAAAAGAAACAGAAATGGACCAAGAGTTGAACCTAGATCTAAACCAAGACAATATGGCCATCAACAAGTCTTAGGGAAATTGACACTGTCTACAATTGATAGTTCTAATAAGTGTATTGCTCATGCATGGTTATAGAAGTTTGACACATACATATCTCTAAAACCTATGCCAAGGATGATGCCATCAAATTTGCCACCTTACACTTGGAAGGCACGACACACGAATGATTGTACCATGGGTTAGTTACTCAAGGTCATAGTCTAATTGGCACATATGATGAATTTTGCAAAAGTTAATTAAAAGGTTTGATAGAAAGGGTCTTAAAGTTCAATTTACAAAGTTGGCCCAATTAAAGCAATATGTGGAGGAATATGTGGAGGAATTCAAAAAATTATCAAGTACCTAATGTTAAAAAAATAAGATCAATTGTCCTTTTCATTGAAGGGTTAACTAAACCTCTTAGGTGTTTGATTAAAGCATTTAATCCATTGACCCTTTAGAAGGCTATTAAAAGAGCTTTGAATTTGGAGACTTCAATAGCCAAGAATAAATTCTATCAGAAAAACCCCTCCTATAGGATAGAATAAAAACCTTTTCAAAAAGGGTTTCCTCAACAAAAGGCATTACCATCAAAAAGAAATTTTGATGAAGCAACCAGAAATGAGCTCCACCAAAACAAATTATGTTTTTCTTGAAGAAAAGCATAGGAACCTAGACACCAAAGCTTGGAAAAAGGTCAAGTGCATTACATAGAAGTAATTCCTAATGAGGATTTAGAGGAGGAAGAACCAAAGCCAAAAATTGAAGAATGTGAACCTAAATCTAAGATAAACGAGGAAGGTAAAAATATAAGGAGTGCACTTGCAACATTATCGAGTGCTCCTAAATATCATCCTTTTAAAGTATGGAGAATTTTCCAAGGACAAAAAATTACGACTCTAATTGATAGTAGACAACACACAATTTCATTTATCAAGGGTTGGTTGCAAGAAGACGATTGCAAACTAAAAAATTCAACAAGTTCAATATCATAGTGGCTAACAATTTTACCATTCCATGTACCAAGAGAATTCAATAATTGGAGACTGCTCTCGGTAGACACAAGATGCGAGATGGCTTCTATGTGGTGGGAATAGGAGAAACTGATGTGGTTCTAGAAGTGCAATGGCTACACTCATTGGGAGAGTTTACTCAAAATTATCAAACTATGGAGCTAAGGTTCAAATCAAAAGGCAAAGAAATAATGCTACAAGGCATGATTAATGGAGCTCCTAGAGTTGTATTAGAAAAAAGAATGGAGAGGTGTTTTAGAGTGGACAAGTGGCATGAGCAACACAATGTTTAGTAACCTCTATAGCTACTGCAAGTAAAAGAGCTTATTATGTGAACATCCAAACACTCTTGGACAAGCATAGCATGGTCTTCAATGACATTCCTCCAAGATTGACGCCTGATAGAGGATTCCAACATATAACTGAATTAGAAAATGGAGCAAAACTAGTAACTACTACTCGTTATAAACATCCGAGAAGATTTAAGGAGAAAATTGAAAGAACAATTAAGGAACTTCTAGAGATGGGTCATATCAGCCCTTGTTCTAGCTCTTCGCATTTTCAATCATCCTAGTGACAAAAAAAAAAGATGAAACTATGCAAATGTGCATATATTTCAAAGATTTAAACAAAAATTACTATAAAATACAGGTATGCAATTCCTAGTATTGATGAGTTAATCAATGAATGAGCTATGTACTTCTCAAAAATTGATTTGAGATCCAAGTATCTTCAAATATAGGTGAGAGAAGAGGACATGCATAAAACTAATTTTTAATGTTATTTTGGATATTTTGAGTTTCTAGTTATGCCCTTTGGTTTAATTAACACTCCCACTACCTTCCAATCATTTATAACCATATGTTCAAAAATTGATTGAGGAAGTTTGCCTTGGTATTT
Organism: Sequoia sempervirens; assembly: GCA_007258455.2. Taxonomy (NCBI): domain Eukaryota; kingdom Viridiplantae; phylum Streptophyta; class Pinopsida; order Cupressales; family Cupressaceae; genus Sequoia; species Sequoia sempervirens. Next base: position 380,192,784 of record VDFB02193867.1, on the reverse strand, counting down.
TTTGATGATATTCTGATCTATAGGAAAACATGGAAGGAACATCAACATTTGGATGATGTTTAGGAAATTTTAGAGTAACAATCCTTTTTTGCTAAGGAATCCAAAGGTGGGTTTGGATTAACAAAGATTCTATATACAAGACATATTAGTGCTAAAGGAGTGCAAGTAGATCAGCAAAAGCTACAAGCTATTTTAGATTGATAGGGTTCTTTGGGCTATGTAGCTACTATAGAATATTTGTCAAAGGATCCTCTCAATTAGCCCTTCCCTTGACATATTTGACTAAGAAGGGAGCATTTGCCTAGACAAAGACAGCTCAATTTAGGCTTTTGATAAACTCAAGAAAGTAGTAAGTTCATGTCTTGTACTAGCTATTCTAAACTTCTCACTTCCTTTTTTTCTAGAATGTGATGCCTTAGATGAAGGAATTGGAGCAATATTAATATCAAAAGGACATCCAATAACTTTTGAAAGTAGAAAACTAAAAGACGTCGAAAAGACCAATTCCATCTATGATAAATAGATGACAGCCATTATGCATGCTCTTGGAAAATTTAAGCTATCTCTAGTTTGTGAAAAGTTTGTGGTCAAAATAGGTCAAAAAACTTTGAAGTTTTTTCTTAGCCAAAGAGATCTAAATGATAGACTACAAAAGTGGGTAAGTAAGTTTCAAGCCTATGACTTTGACATCGAATTGGTCAAAGGTAAGAATAATGTAGTAATTGATGCTCTAGCAAGTAAGCCTTACTTATGTTCATTATCAAAGATTTATCTTGATTGGAAAGCTAATATAATAGCAATATATGGGAAGGATGCATTTACCATTGATATTCTCGAAGGAAAATCCAAGATGGTAGGTAGAAGGTAGTGGATGATCTTATTTTATACAAAGAATCTATCAAGTACCCTAGGATCAAAGGTTAAGGATAAAGTTTTGAAGGCCGCACATGACACACCACTAGCAGGGCATCAAGGTTACTTCAAGACCTACTAAAAAAACAAAATAGAACATATTTTTCCTACAAAGTTATTGCAGTCTTCACCAATTCCAATCAAAATTGGGAAAGGGTCTCAATGGATTTTATTACATGACTCCCTAAGGTACAAAGTAAAAATTGTATATATGCTGTGGTTGATAGACTTACTAAATATGGTCATTTATTTGCAATACCCATAGAGTTTAAGGCATCTCAAACAACTGATTTCTTTTTCATAGAGGTTTTCCAATTGCATGGGTTGCCTAAAAACATAGTAAGTGATAGAGATAGTAGATTCCTCAGCTTGTTTTGGCAAGAACTCTTTTATTTGAAAGAAACTAAATAATCTCCAAATGTCAGTTATCATCCACAAACTGATGGATAGACAGAAATAGTCAACAAATGGATTGAAGGTTATTTGAAAAATTATGTAAGAGAGAATCAAATAGCATGAATAAAAAGTCTTTATTTGAGGGGAACATTGTTACAACACTACATATCATACATTCATTGGGATGACACCTTTAAGACCTTATATGCTATTTCACAAAATAAGTCTTATATTTTTTACATATATTATTTACTATTTGTTTTATTTTTGTTTTGAAAAAGAAAAATATACATTAGATATAAATTTTGATTATATCTTACTTATATGTTAATGTAACTTTCTAATAGTTTTATTTGAGAACATTAATATAGATTTTAAAATATTGATGTCCTTATATTTAAAAAATGATCTAATAAATTATCTTGATATAGAAAATCTACGCTACTAAATTTTTTACATTTATTTTAAAATTTTACCTTTAACATTACTATTAATGAAATATCCATAAAATATACAATCTTTGAAAACATTATTTTTAAGTTACAGTTATAACCCTGAAAACAAAAATACCAGTAAATTGTACTCAAAATATAAACCAAAACTACTATTTTTTTACATTTATTTTTTACATAAATATTTTAAAGAATTGATAAAATACACAAACTGAATAGATAATCTTTTCACATTTATTTTTAAATTATGATTTTAGTCCCACAAAATTATTTTTTTACAAAATGCAGAATCTAAACCACTGTTTTTCCAATTTTACCCAAACTCTAATCCTTACGGCTTTATATCAAAACCACAGTTTTAACCCTAACATAAAAATATCGTAAAATTGAATTAAAAAATTACCCTGTAAACATAACTATCGTTGAATTGTCCACAAAAATCCAAGATTTAAACGACATTTTTATCTTCACGTTTACATTTTAGTAAAATTGTGCCTCTTACCTGTAATTTGGATTTGTTTCAGGAGGAGCCGACATTGCTTTATGACAGACCTCACAAGGAGGATCCGACGGCTGAATGAGGCACATTGGGCTGGGAACTCCCGATGAACACCCAGTCCCCAAGAATATCAAGGCAGAAGACCCTCTACCAGATGCAGCGCCATTCGAATTCCCATTACTGCAGCAACATTCGTTGTAGCTCATTTTGTGCCTTTTTTTTCACTTCGAGAGGGAATCGAACCGCTGACGTTGGGCCTGAAAAAAACAAATTCGAGGAAGACAAATAATGTGAATGACAAGTTCGGTTGTCCTGTGTGTTTTGCGAACGTGCCTATTATTTATAAAGGTGTTAAAGGTTGCGTCCCATGCACGGGGTTGATTTATTAGGAATATTAGTTCCTATGCTAATTGTCGAGATTTTTAGGAATATTTTTAATTTCATTTATTTTCTTTTCATATAATTATATTTTAATTTTTCTAAAGTAAAATGTATTATTAGTTCTTTAGATATTATTGAATTCGTTTCATTTCTTCTTCTTTTTTGTTGGGCTGACCAATCACATTGTATAGTTTATATATATTTTCTTCTATCTCTATAGTTTGCATTTTAGAATATATTTTTTTTATTTAGAAATTATTATTTATCTCTTTTCTTATTGGTCAAGTAGTTGTAAAATTCATTTTTCTTTTTAAAAAAACTTAAGAAATTAAGTTATCATAATAATTTTGTCTTGGACATTATAGTTAATGCATTAAATGCATAGGAGAAGCTCTTGGAAGCAAATGCGCAAACCTTCACGGCAACAACACAGAGACAACAATGAACAACAAACCTACTATTCCTGCATATCCCTTTGTGGAGGTGCAAGATGGTGGCACTATATATTGGCCCATGAACATTCATTCTCTCAATCCTTTTCCCCTTCCCCTTCCTCTTCCTTATAGTAATAATTCAACAAGTCCAAGCTCAAAATCTGGTGTCCCACAGCACAAATTTATTCGCCGCCTATTTTTATTGAGATTTGAGCAAATTAGAGAAATTATTGTTCAAGTTAGAAGCAGCATTTATATTTCTATTAAAGAAAGGTTTTAAATTATCCAAGTTTAGACTTTATTTAAGCTTGGCTTGTAATTTTTATTCAAAAATAAGTATATTTCAGTTGAAATTAAATTTTTTATTTCATGTATTTAAAACTTATATTTTGAGGCTAGTGTGTTGTCTACGAGCTTTGCCCCTGAATGCTTTTTTATGTTAAACGGGATGAGCTCAAGTGGTATAAGCAAGGTTCCGTAATATTTTCTCTGCAAATTCTTGAAGGCATTGGTCCTATGGGTTTATTTCAATTTAATATATCCTCCCATAGTGCATCATTCCTCACCCCATGCCTGAAAACAAACTTTAACTCGCAACCAATATTTCCATTTAAAAGCCTACAATTTTTTTGTCTTCAACTCAAGAATCGAGTAGCACTAAAACCTGATATTTTTAGATGATTTATTAAGTGTGAGCACAAAACTTGGGCACATCAACATGTACTATCCCCTATTATTTTAGGGTTTGTTTTTGTTAGGGTTTGAAATCATGTGGTTTGAAATTCTATGATTTGATTTTTTCTTCCTGTGAGCTTGTACCCTTCAGAATGAATGATGGATTTGAGTTTCCTGTAATGACCGCATTTCAATTACCCATAGAGCTCACACCTACCCTAAATCCTCTTACAACAATATTTTATTTTCTATCTTTATTCTATACATATACTATTAGTACATTACTACATTTTCTTAATTCAATCTAATTAGTCATTTGATTACTTTCTATAGATTGTATTATTTATTTTTCTCATTTTAATTGGAAGCTCATGAAATATGAAGCATGGGGTGTACACAAACTTCCCTTGAGGGTCAGCTATGACAACCTGGGGCTTGCAGCCAGTTTTATCCTATTTTATACTCATCTCATTTTGTGGGATAGGGCGTAGTGGAAATGGGATTTATAGGCTTCTTGAAACTTTTTCATTCTCATCAGTGAACCGCTATCCCATTCTCATCACAAGTTATTTTGATGTGAACATTTCCTTCAAATTGGCATTGGAAGAGTCTGTATGTTTCCTCTTCAAGCTTGTTTCACCTGTTATCGTGTTATTCATTATTTAGGTCATTAATGACAATCCAAACTATTTTTAACTGTTTGTCTTATTTTGGGTTTCATAGCACCTAAAGTCTTCTCTTTCCCCTCCCTAAGTTTTGGTTTTTATTTGAAAGATCACATGTTTTGAATGTAAGCCTAGCCACTACCAAAACATGATGTAGTGGGTGTAATGTGCATCCTAAAAATTTGAACTCTTCCAAAATTATTGCAATTGTTAATGCAATCCAACTTCAGGAAATGGAATAATTATTATTGTACACATCATTTCATGTACTTCCTTGAAATTTTTGTTTCAAGAAATTAGCCAAGAGTTGAGTCTGATTTTGCATTTTATGTTTAGTATGATGACAGAAATGCATTTCAAGTATCAAGTTAGACAACAATTTTTTACTTTTCTTATCTTTCGGTAGATCAAATTTGGTGTGTTCTTTTGACTTTTATTGTTACAAATTACATTATGATGATTCTTATAGAGTTTTAGCATGATGAAGTTGAAATTTTAAATGTATGAAATCATCAAGGAAATATTCTTCATAATGATCAATTATGATACTATGTCAAATGCAACATTCTTTTTACCTGTAGTTAGAATAGCACATTTATGCCATTAGTGTCTCATCTAACATTTTTTTGTGGTCACAATTATCTCTGTGGGCCAAATTAGTTTGTGATCTTACTTGACTCTATGGATCTGTTGTTGATTTTTTTTCAATTTCTCTTTGATTTAGTTGAAATTTATATCCGGTCTATTGGTTTGAAGATGCAATTGGTCACCTTTTTAGGTACCATATATTTGCTTTGAGCGGTTAACTTTTCAACTAGTTGCAAATAATAGGACATTATCATAAATAGAAAACAAAACACCATTTAGGAGGGAGAGTTGGGACATTTTATAGATCTGGGAATAGAGTGTCCTTATATTTGTATAAAAATTTTCATGCATCACACCCCATTTCACTAGCATGTTACTATTAGTAGTGAATTTTTCCATATCACCATTCTCTGCAATAGGATTCAAGATTCCATTATCCCAACAGTATCATCTTATTATATTTTTCAAAACTATAACTTTTATGTATTAGGTTAATCTTTGTTTCCTATAGAGGGAAGAGAAGGGAAGGATATATGTATGCTATATTCTAAAAAAGCACCACAACCAAGAACTCTTGCAATGTGAGATTATAGATTAAATTTGAGAATAGCCTTGGTGGCAAGGGAAGATCTTTCAACTTAGTGGGACTCTAAAGTAGCTTCATCTAATTCAATTTGCTCATTTTTCATGAAAATTATACATTTGTTTTCAATGACTGCTCCTACTTACATATTGAGAGGCTCTGCACCAAAATTGCTTTGTTGGAAGCCTAGAAGGCCTAAAACCAAGATTATTTTGTTGTCTTAGACTGAACACTTAATCTCTTATTTTTCCCATAGTTATTCCACTTGTATGCCTTAAGGGTTTTATCTACACAAATGCCCCTTCCAAACCATAGAAAAACTTATTTGATGCTTTGCTTGGGCACACTCTTTAGATATAGGCGGTTCATACTATCATAGTGAAACAACCAAGTACCATGCATACAATCCATAGATCAAAACATTTTGAGGACTATTAGTTAATCACAGTTCTTGTTGGATATGCGACAATGTGGCAAAGATTATTTATGTTTTTGGCTAGCACTTATTTTGGAAAAGTTATAATTTCTTACACATGACAATTATTGTGAAATTATCTTTGCTTACCTTTCAAGCTTGTATTTTCCCTGGTGGCTCTTTTCAATAATTCATTAATTTAAAAAACACATAAAACTATGTGACCCATGCACTGGAAGCTTCCCATGTCAAGCTGGAGTGCCAAAAGTTGTGACTGTTCACTTCTCTTGCTATTTTGTAATTAAATTGGATTTTTATAATTGATTGTACTTGTTGTTTGGCTTAGCGCATGGCATAGCCTACAAGAAACTAACAATAGTAAAACTAAAAACATATTCAATCTAACAAGATTTCATAGAACCATTCTTACCTAATATCTTAATTGGGTCACTAAGCGTTACAAAAATCCACACCAAAGTCACCCCTAAAGCACACCAAAGTTTGTTTTAATGCCCTATCACTTCCTCACTAGAATTCATCAATAGGAATTTGATCTTTGTGACTATGAATGATCAAATTTTATACTATAAGCTTCATGCAGTGGAAGCTTCCCATGTCAAGCTAGAGTGCCAAAAGTTGTGACTATTCACTTCTCTTCCTATTTTGTAATTAAACTGGATTTTTGTATTTGATTGTGCTTGTTGTTTGACTTAGCACATGGCATAGCCTACAAGAAACTAACAATAATAAAACTAAAAACATATTCAATCTAACAAAGCTTTCATATAACCAATCCTATCTAATATCTTAATCGGGTCAATAAGCATTAAATAAATCCAAAATAAGAATGTTGGTTTAATAAGTTGCATAAATAGAACTCAAAATTCCTTTTACCATAAGAATGTTTGTTTAATAAGCTGGTTTAATAAGCTCTAAGCTGGTTTTATATATGTTTGTTAGATATTCAATCTAACACCCCCAAGAACAACTTCTAGACCAAAATATCTTCCACAAGAGAGAAAATGGAAAGAAGGCTTGGCTCAACAATGCAAAATTGAATAATGGTTGAATATGCTTGAATGCATATGTACATGAGATGCCTTGATTATAAAGGCAAGGTAGAGAGATAGGATTAGAAAAGATCATGACAAGTGTCTTAATCCTATTACATGCAACAACTAACAAACTAACTACGTAGGAATCAAGCATTACTAGCTAGATAAAATAAGCTATAGAAAAGCCAACTAAGACTTATAGAAAGAATCTTATATCCTAAGTAAACTTAACATGTAAAAATGTCCCCTAATTACCTAGTGAGTGAATTAGCTAGGTACAAGACATATATTCACACCAACACCTCCAAGATTGGCTCATCACCAATTTCACTTAGTGAAATTTCTTTAGCTTCCTTGACTAACTTAAACAATTCTTTACCACATAATTCCTATTCTTCTACTTGGATAACTTGCATCATTCCAGCATCAATCAAACCCTCTTCTTCCTGATCTGAGGTAGCATCCCATGCTTCCTCAACTATTGGACCCACCCTGAGCTCATCCAATGATGCTCCTTTTGCTTCTTGAGACAACTCAACCAATTCTTTACTAGCATCCAATAGGGACTTGAGACTATCCAACCTCATATTGTTCTCGATCAGATCAATAACTTCTATCAACTTGGCATCTAGAGCTATATTAACTTCTGGCATGATTTTGTGTTGTTCATTTGAAATAAAGGCATCTGAAAAGACATGAGGATGGGATTGAGGAGTGGAATTTGGATGCTCAACTAGATCTACCACTGATCCATAATCACTAGGAAAATTAGGGACCTCAACACCATCAGCTTTAGCCACCCAATTGATATCTGACTCCAGAGAGCACAACCCAATAGTGTCCAAAAGCACATTGTCAAGGTGTGGATCAAAAACCAAAGGTTGACAAAGAGTACCCTAATCTATTATGATCTCCTTTACTTTCCAATGAGGACTATACAGTTTGGTTTCCACATAGATCCTTACATATGTACCAATGCCATGTTTTTTGAATCTTTCCTTCGCACAAACAAATTTACCTAGATGATTTCCAATTGAATCTAGGGTTTCTGATTGTGAGAATTCTAATGGGAGGTTAGGTAACTTATACCAGTCCTGAATCCATTTCAGTTTGTGACGGAGCAGATCGAACCTTGTTTCCCATTTATGGATGTAAAATCCACTATCATCCATGAGCCAAATCCCATGTAGAATTTGTTCTATGATATCTGATGACGAAAAAATGACCATGAAGAAACTATTTGCTAACACCTTGAATTTCAAATCTTCACCTCAACAACCCTTCCACCATCAAATTAGGCTATCCCAATTAGGGTCTTTCCCATACCACATAACTACCAAGCCTTATTGCTCCAAGATCATGATTGAGGGCCTCAACAAATTTGGACTCAACACCATTGTAGCCCTATTGCCACGATTGAGACCAATACCATCCTTCCCCTTTACATTATGATTACTAGGGAGGGACACTTGAAGTAGGCACCATGTGAGTTACCAGTTGATTGTCACACATTCTGCTATTTCCCGAAGTACTTACACCTTGAATCATTATTCCAATGTTTTCTATTCCAACCCCTATTATTGCGCAACACACTTTTTTGCCATTTTGAATCTTTACACCAAGCTTCTTTTGAAGCGTGCTCCTGTAATTGCTCCATCAAAACCTCCTTCTTAGCA
>VDFB02193867.1:380010767-380183953 GCA_007258455.2 Sequoia sempervirens | reverse complement strand
AGTCATTGACTTATAGCTATTGTTTTACTTTTGATATTTCATATTTGTATGGAACATTTGATGTCATGGATTTCATATTCCATGAGTTTTGTATACATTTGACTAATTTTATATATCTAAGTATGCTATTTCCTTTAGCAGCGCAACTACAATTTGTGTACTTTATACTTATGTAATCGTTGTATACTTGTGCATGTGATCAAATTTGATTTTATTTGTGTTGTATTCAATAAAGGGTGCTTGAAACAAGTTTTAAAGCTTTAAAAATCTCTAAATTTCTAGGGTTTTTTCAACTTTTTTTCATATTGCTGCGTCTGCGCCCCATCCGAGTCCCGAGTCGCCGAGTCGCCCTCGCCGAGTCCGAGCCGCGTCCGAGTCTCGTTACTATGGTCTAAACTATATTCTAAATGCATCAATGACTTATTTCTATCTTTTACAATGCATTTATATGATTTCTATATGCAAAAAATGCACCTACAGCCAATTGACATATTGTCAAACAATTGGCATGCATGCTAATAAGCTAAGTACAATGACATTACAAAGCTTCAATGACAACTATATGTAACCAGCAAATTTGTATCTCCTTATTGCAATATAATTATCCAATACAATGCTCATTCAAATTCGCCAAGACTCTTGGCATTTACATTAATTTCAAAATATGATAATGCTGGTATAATGCACACCTATAGCTACATATATAACTATGCTAAATGCAATGCTAGAAGCTGATAGTAATGCGAAGAACCTGGCCTCAAGAAGTACCTTGGATGAAAGATGAAGTAGCAATCAACAACAAGTTCAAATGATATTCTCCAAGCCCAAGTTGAATTGCTCAAGCTGCCGCCCCTGTTCTTGCCTGGCAATATTTTAGAAAGATAAATACAGCCTCTAAGCTCCTCAAATTTGTCTTTGAAATGATTGTCTTGGCGATAGCAATTGAATGCAACAATACCCAGAACCAAAGGACACCTCTAAGTAAAGATAGGAACAAAAATATGTTTCCAATGATGCCCCAGCATCAGTATATCAGACTTCTAAATAAATTGTAGATGCTGCAAATCACCTCCTATATGCTAATAACAATGTCTGAAGTAAGATATCAGACTTTCCTCCAATTCAAGAATGACAATTCGATGCCTAGATGTGATGCAAAAAATGATGCCAAGAAGATATGCAAACAACCCTATGTCGATTCTCCACAAATTTGCTCAAAATAATCAATCTCAACAATACATCAGCTGCTGAAATAACTTCTCCATCAAATGCAACAATACATCAGCTGTTGCAAGACAAATACTTTACTCAAAATAAGTACAATAATACATCAGCTATCGTACTTAAATACTTTCCACAATGAAGCACAAAATTGGACTTCTAAAGTAAAGCCCACAATCAGCAATAATTCAGCTGGTATCTCACAGCCTCAAAATTGCATAACCAATGAGGGTTTTTGTCCCCAAAGGTCCTCCAATGGTTGAAACCCTAGCTAGCTTCTCCACCACCAAAAAGTCATCAATTCAAACAACAATTCATGGATGAAGAAACAATGGCTAGCCTCACCTATTTATTCTTTTTCACCAAGAGGTCAGCCTACAATCTAGAAGCTTCCAGAATATTATTTTATTTTTATTAAGTGACTTTATGATATATTATTTTATTTAAGTCACTTTATTAAATTAATTAAATATAAAGTTACCTTTTAATTTTTATTCATTTGATAACTTTATAAATAATTAACTTAATACCACCTTCTAATTTAATTAAAATAATCAATTAGTTATCCTCTTGAAATATTATTATTTTGGACAACTTAATTAATTATTTTAATTAAATTACACTACCTCCAAAATGGGGACATTACAGCCCTCCTAAGCTCCATACCCAATAGCTTGAATCAATTGATAAATCTAGGCAGGTTCAATATGTTCAAGCCTATGCTAGTTGTCTTCATCATTAACTTGAACTTGGAAAAAATACAACAGGAGACTTTAACCTAATGTTATCATTGATCCAATGATTAGTGACAAGACTATTTCTTTAGATGTTGCTAGCAGTTGGAAGATGAAGGAAAAAAATATTTTTCAAGACCACATCTCCAAGGCTCAAATTGATATCTCCCACATATTCACTATTGAGAGAGGCTAAATCAAAGAACTCCTAAAAGACACACACATGAAGGATGTTGATATTGAGAAAAATATTGGCAAATTCATGAAAAAAATGGTGTTGAAACTTGGATTGAGATTCTTATTTAGCAAGTTCCTAAACAGGAAGTGCTAGTGGAAAATGCTTTTAAGAGTCCCACTGTGATATAGGGGGATTCGCTACTCACGAGTTCTCTTCGCCCAGAGATCCTCACAGGGTGAACTGCCCTATATTACCTCAATGGAACAGCGCGGAAGTTCTAGAATCCAAAAGAGAAGATCACAGAGGGTCTCTAGACAAACTAACAGGCTCTCGGCCAAAGGATGTCAACGCAGAAAGCGAACAACAACGCGGCGCGCTGGCGTCTCGTATGGACTAGAGAACAAGTTTATCACATAAAATAGCCAAAGGACCACCTCTACTCCGAATGCTAAAAACCATAATATACAGTAGAATAATAGAGAGTGATAGAACTGAAATTAAGTAAAGAGTAAATGATAAAGATAAGGGGAAGAAAGGAAATACTTATGACCGTGCGGGTTGTTAGAATATATTATTCTCTTATTATTTAATGGTCAATGTAATGTTATGTTTAGTCTATTTAGCTGTTACTGTTTCTACAGTAACTTTTGGTAGGTAGATATATTTAATATCTAGTTATGTAAGCTCTCTATATATTGTAACTTTTTCTCTTGTTAATAGAAGTAACTTTTACCATTTACATGGTATCAGAGCAGAAAAAAGAACCCTAAAAATTCGTGGGCTTTACAAAAGTCATAATTCAAATTTTTTTCAGGCTAGGGTTTCTGGGTAAAGTCGTGGCTGCTTTGTCTGAGATTTCTCAAGGGATTTTCAACTCTAAAATCGCAGGTCTTTTTTCTACTACGAAATCGAGGGTTTTGATCTGCAATTTTCGTGAGTATTTTCTCACAGAAAATTCGACCCTCTTGCTGCAAGACGTGGTATTTCTCCTGCGTGCTAAAAACGCGTTTCTGGGCGAAAAAAAATTCTGCATTTTTATGGGATTTCAGATCTGAAAATCGCGTTTTTCTGTGAAATCACGTTTTTCGCATTTTTACCTGGTTTTTTGAGCTCGGTGGAGGATGTTTTTTTGTCCGAGCTTGGTTGCCTCTCTACTCAACTTCAGTTTGCCATGATTTCGTGGAGTTTCAAGCCATTTTTTTGCATTTTTCGTCTTTTAATGGCGGCCTAGGGTTCAGAAATTTTCGTCTAGGGTTTTGACCCTCTGTTTCAAGGCAAAAAATTATTTTGCTTGCAGATTCCTTCTGGGTTTTCTGAGATCTCAACTGGGTCAGTCTTCAAATTTTTTGGGTACCTCGTTTTCTGTGCCTCGAAATTTTTGCCTCAATTTCAAGTCGAAAAAATTTTCTGCCTGCAAATTCCTGGTGGGTTTTTCGAGATCTCAACTGGGTTGCTTTCAAATTTTTCTAGGTACCTCATTTTTTGTGCCTCGAAATTTGTGTTGTCAAAATTTTCTGGGTATTCTTCCATACTTCTAGGTTTTTATTTATCTTTTCTGGGTTTTCAGTAAAACCTCAAAATCCGTGTTCGGGTTTCTGTATTTTTGTTTTTTTTGCATTATCTTGCCTTCACCAATTTGACCGCGAGGCACGTGATGGCATCTCTCACGAACATAATGCTCGAAAGCAGCCAGAAGTTCAATGGGAAGAATTACAACACCTGGAAGCAGCGTATGTTGACGATCTTTGAATATCGTTGTCTCGATCAGGTCGTCTTGGGGCACTCACCTCGACCCACTGTAGCCGGAAAAGATCAAGATAAATGGGATGAACGCAACCGGGAAGCCGTCATGCTCATCAAGCTTTCAGTCACTGACGACTAGCTACCACAAGTATCGTCAGGCAAAACAGCTACTGAGGTATGGACAAACCTGAAGGATCTCCATGAAACGTCAGATAAGAGTCGTGCGTTCTTTCTTAAGAACATGCTCTTTTCAATAATGATGGACGAGAAGAACACCACTCTCCAAGAGCATTTGACCAAGATCAAGGAGATTCGCAACCAGCTGGAAGCCATTGGTCGAAAGATGGAGGAAGAGGACATGGTCGTTATTACTCTGAAGAGTTTGCCAAAGTCTTACGAGCATTTCATTGAGACGCTCAATATTACTTCAACAAACGTTGACTTGAAATTTCCAGACTTGTGTAACAAGCTTCTACAATAGGATCGTTGGAGACAACAGTTTGGAAGCAGTACCAGTTCGTCCTCCACAGAACAAGCGTTCTCTGCCAAATCTTCTGCCAAGAACAAAGGGAAGGCTCAATCTTCTCAACTGAAAGGCTCTGGTTCTTCTCAGGACAGCAAGAAGAAGAAGAACGTTCAGTGCAATTATTGCCACAAATACGGTCACATTAAGGCTGATTGTCGCACTCAGTTGGCTTCTGAACAAAAGAAGCAGGGAGGGTCTCAACAAAAGGCACATGTCGTCGAGCACACTGAGCAGAAAGAGTTTGCATTCTATGTGTTTATGGCCAAGAGAACTGCAGATCCGGTACATTCTTCTGCCTGGTATATCGATTCAGGGGCTTCACGACATTTTACCCATCGTCGGGATTGGTTCACAAAGTTCGAACCCTTCTCCGATTCAGTCATTTTTGGAGGAGGCGAAGAGTACACAGTTGCTGGTAAGGGCACTGTCCAGATTCACTCAAGAGGAAGAAATTTACTCTTTCTCGATATCTACTATGTTCCAGGGATGGAACATAACCTTCTCTCTGTCAGTCAGATCATGCGGCATTCTCCCCAGTTAGATGTTTTTAGTTCGTCCACCTACAGCATCGTTGATCGGAAGACTCGTACTACAATTGCTATGGGACTTGAGGATCACGGTCTGTACAGAATTGCTGATTCTGGTGATTCTCAAGAGCACGCTCTGGCTGCCCGATGTACAACCATCAGCAAACTTTGGCACTAGCGTTATGGGCACTTGAATGTGCACTACCTCTCTCAGCTCTCTCGGGAAGGTCTTGTTGCTGGTCTACCTGAGATCCAAACTCAAAATCATGGAGTTTGTGGATCCTATCAAGCTGGCAAGCAGCATCGAACACCATTCTCAAATGGTGATTCTTGGCGAGCCTCCAAGGTACTTCAACTGGTTCACGCTGATGTATGTGGGTCAATGAATACTCCTTCTGTTACTGGGTCCAGGTACTTTTTATTGTTTGTTGATGATTTTAGTCGAAAAATGTGGGTGTATTTTTTGAAACAAAAGTCAGATGTGTTCAACACATTTCAGCAGTTTAAGGCCTTAGTTGAGAAAGAATCGGATTCTCAGATTGTTACTCTAAGGTCAAATAATGGGGGGGAGTTTTGTTCAGCTGACTTCTCTTCCTTTTGTGTTGCACACGGCATTAAGCGCCAACTTACCACACCCTACACCCCTCAGCAGAATGGTGTCGTCGAACGCAGGAATCGCACTATTACCGAAATGGCTTGTTCTATGCTCGAGTACAGAAATGTACCTAAGAAATACTGGGTTGAAGCAGTCTACACTGCAGTCTACCTCCTGAATCGGTCACCCACACAGGCCGTTAAGAAGATGACTCCAGAAGAAGCCTGGTCAAGACGCAAGCCTAAGGTGGGCCATCTGAAAGTTCTACCGCTCATGTATGGATTCCAGACGCTAAGCGTACCAAGTTGGACTCCAAGAGCCAGACACTTATGTTTACTGGCTACAGCGACAATCACAAAGCCTACAGGTTGGTTGATGTGGAGACAAATCGTCTCATATTCAATCGTGATGTTGTGATTGATGAGACTACTGGTCCATTTGTCCCTACTACCAGTCCTGCGGATCAGTCTATGAAGGTTCCTGATGAGGGTGTTCGTCTTCCTCTTGGTTCCCATGATGGGAGGGCTTCAGAGCATTCTGACTCTGAAGATGAGGAGTCTACTGATCATGATATAGCACCACCTGATTTTCCTCAGGACTCACATAGAGATGACCTTGTTCCAGAAATCCCAGGCGATGTTGTTACTCCTGTTTCAGATGTTGGCACTTCTATTCATCAGCCAAAGTGGTGGGCCAAGACCATCGGCGATCTTCATGATGATGAACTCATTGAGGGTCGATCCACTCGTAGCAAGAGCAAGCAGCAACACAGTCAACTTCGCTCTTATGGCCAACATCCACAGCATCTATGAGCCTCAGACATATTCAGAAGTTAAAGGAATTCCAGAGTGGGAACAGGCTATGCAGACAGAATATCATAGTCTTTTGAAGAATCACACCTGGGTTCTTTCTGATCTTCCTCCTGGGAAGAAACCTATCAGTTGCAAATGGGTTTACAAGGTCAAGTATCATGCCGATGGTACTCTGGATAAATACAAGGCCAGATTAGTTGCTCGGGGATTCACACAGCGGGAGGGCATTGATTACGAGGAGACATTTGCTCCTACTGCCAAGATGAGCACAATTCGTCTTCTTCTCGCTATTGCAGCCCAATTTGGATGGACAGTTCATCAGATGGACGTCAAGAGTGCCTTCCTCAACGGTGATTTGCAGGAAGAAGTCTACATGACGCAGCCTCCTAGTTTCAAGGTTGCCGGCAAAGAACATCAGGTGTGTAGGCTCGTGAAAGCGCTCTATGGACTGAAACAGGCTCCCCGTGCATGGTATTCCAAGATTGATAAGTACTTGGTTGATCATTGTTTTTAGTGCAGCCCTTTTGACACTAATCTGTATGTCAAACACTCTGGTGATGATATTCTCTTTCTTGTTGTCTATGTTGACGATTTGATCATTACTGGCAGTTCAACACATTTGATTGCAACAATCAAACAGGATTTGTGTCAAACTTTTGACATGACAGATTTGGGGCTTCTCCATTATTGTTTGGGTATTGAAGTTTGGCAGATCGCTGGTAGTATCTTTATCTCTCAATCAAAATATGCCAGAAGTTTGCTTGACAAATTTCGGATGCAGGACTGCAAACCTGCTTCCACACCTATGGAGAAGGGGCTAAAGTTGTCAGCCAACTCTGATTCACCTCCAGTCGATGAAACGACCTTCAGGCAACTAGTGGGTAGTCTCATCTACCTCGCTGCCACTAGACCAGACATCAGTTTTGCCGTGAGCTACATTTCTCGCTTCATGACAGCTCCAAAAGCTTATCATTGGGTTGCAGCAAAGCGGGTGCTAAGATATGTTAAGGGCACCTCAAACTATGGCATTTTGTATGGCAGATGCAAGGATCCAAACCTGATTGGTTACACAGACTCAGATTGGGCAGGTTCAGTGGATGATAGAAAATCTACTTCTGGATATGTATTCAGTTTGGGTACAGGTCTTGTAACATGGACCAAGAAACAACAGGCGATGGCTCTTTCCTCGACTGAGCAGAGTATCGAGGAACCGTTAAAGCAGCATGTGAGGCAGTTTGGCCGTAGGATGCTTTCGACATGCACATGTCACAAGCAGGACCTTCTCCCTTGTACACTGATAATCAAGGGGTGCTCAAACTGGCCAAAAATCAGTCTTCCATGAACGTACCAAGCATGTCGAGCTTCATTGTCACTACATTCGCCAGCTGGTAGAAGACGGATCAGTTCAGCTGCAGTATGTTCCAACAGCGGATCAGACTGCAGATATTCTCACCAAGTCTCTGAGCCCGGATAAGTTTGTAAAATTCAGGGGGCAACTTGGTGTTGTTGATGGATTGACCATTAAGGGAGGGTGTTAGAATATATTATTCTCTTATTATTTAATGGTCAATGTAATGTTATGTTTAGTCTATTTAGCTGTTACTGTTTCTACAGTAACTTTTGGTAGGTAGATATATTTAATATCTACAGTTATGTAAGCTCTCTATATATTGTAACTTTTTCTCTTGTTAATAGAAGTAACTTTTACCATTTACACGGGTGATGAAGCTTCCACCAAACGAATGTCTTCAAACCCTGCACACAAGAGGGAGAGAGAAATTGTTGGGGTTGTATATGGGCTTGCCTCAGTCAGACCCCGTTTTGGTGTTCCCACCTCCATGGACAGCCAAATAGATAGAAAAGTAGAAATGAAGTAAAGAGCACTTAAAGCACTCCAAAATAGTGTTATGCTACTCAACCAAGTAATAGAGGAGAGGAGTGAAAGCTTACCACCTCCACCAAGAGCGCTCAAGGCTGCATGGGGGAGAAAATGAGAGGAACTCAAACCTCTGCTACAATGGTGTTTGTTCCACACTTGCTCTACTGACGTGGTGGAGTGTTGATGTTGCTACTATGAAGTGTAAAGTGTTTGCTAGAATGCTTGGAAGAGGATGTGAAGCTTGTGGATGAAGCCCAGAAGTGGTGAAGAGATCTTCCAACCTTTAAATGCAAGTTCAAGGACTGAATATGAAGGAATGAGAAGGAAAACGGCCATATTCGGGTTGGTTGGTCAGCCGAGGAGGGCGTTACAAATCGACCCCCAATGGGAAGTGTAACACCTCTGCAAGCTCCAGACGCAAGAATCTATCAAGGTCGTAAGCATGTCGTGCAGACTTCTGCTCACGGCGCGAGCCTCCTCGAAGAAACGCCTCCACCAACACTCAAAACAAGCGCTAAGTGTGATGCAAGCAACGGGCTTAGGTGGAATTAAGCCTTCGAACTTGGTTTTCTAAAGTGGATAAAGGCAAAAAGTCTTATATACCCACTAGCCAATTTGGCCAACCTAAGCAAAGAAAATCGCAGAATAAGCATTCAAGAGATATTCTACATAACCTTGCTAACCGTCCTTGCAAAAATCAACTGACAATCCAAAAGAAGGAACAACAAAAGAATATTCACGGTAATCAACATCAACAACAACCTCAAATGTTTCATATTCCACAATTTGAGCAATTTCAAGGTCCCTTTCCTTTAAACTTCTAGGAAGAGGGGGCCCTACCACAAACCACCCAACTTCATTCCTGACAGCAAAAGGTTGGTTAAAGGGAGATGCAAGTTAGATCCAATATGGTGGTTTAGTGTGATCGAAAAGGAAATCTATCTCATTTGTTCAAAAGCAACAAGGGCAAGCTTGATTCCTTAGCAATCTACCTGTCATCGCCCAAAAATTAGTTAGTCTCCTTATGGCTAATGATCAATGGCTTCTATAGTTTAATTGTTATTTTATTGGCAAGTTAGATGGCTATATCATAATATCTGCTATCCACAATCTTTCCAATAGATATCTTTCTATTGTGGAAAGCAAGTGATGGATCTTGATCTATCCAAATCCACCTCCCATGCCCCTTGAAGTTGTTAAAGAATTTAATTTTTTGATTGTTGTCTCAAGCTCAAGTGGTTCTTTCATCCCCAAAATCAATCTAGTGGCCCTTCTAAGATTTTCAATATGGGGATGATGACAATCAAATTCCCCTCTTTAAGGTTCCTACTCCTACTTGGAATCCTAAGGAATTTTATCCTCCCCTAGAAATATCATCAATGAAGCAAGAGTCTTTCTAAACTCCCCTCTATCTTCAATGAATGTTCAAAAGACCAAGATTTTCCTTCAACATTGGCAACAAGCCATCCACTCTCTTACAAATGATGTGTCTATTGTTATCCATCCTACTAACAAGAACCTTGGCATCACTATTCTCAATAAGGAGTGGTATGTTTTTGAAGGTTCTTTGATTCTTATGTTTATGTTAAGGTCCCTTTCATTTCCTGGGAGTGTCTCTTCCTTAAGGTGAAGTCTCTCTGCCTTTAAGCTCAAAAAGATAACTTAATTGGTCAAGGTGGATTTGGCTTCCTCCTTTAATTCAAGCTTAACTACACCAAAGCTTGTGTGTTCTCCCTCTTGCCAAAGATTAGCAAACCTTAGCTACTAGACCAATTTCCTCCTATCATGGTTATTTGTTGGAAACAACCTCCCACTAGCTCCACTTTCAATTGTTTAGCTAAAAAAATAGGCCAACCATCTAATGGGTTCAGATTCCCTTATTCATGGTCCCAACACATTTTAGTTCCCTTCCAAAGTTTTGCTACACTGTTGTATGTTGAGAGTCTTTATCCCAAGATCCCCACCAATGCAGGTCTTCAAGGTCTCAAATTTTTCATCAATGACATTCTCCCTCCTAGCAAGGTAAATTTCATTCTCAACCTTGTGGAGTTAGTTCTTAGTGGGTGGGCCCCCACACTACGTCATGATATCACAAAAGTATCAAGGATTTAGTTATGATAATCAAAACTCATCTACTTGACACCAACTTGGTGCAGTCCCAGATTTTGGGGTTTTACCAAATTGTTGAACCAGGAAGCCATTCCAACTCATAAACACTTTAATGAAACTATTTTTTTATTAACATGCAATAAAACTCATTGCAATAGGAGTATAGATTATTACATCAAATCACAATCCGATGTTCTTACATTTCTTCACACAAGCCCTAGCTCTCAAGCCTTACAGCATTCATACTTTCTGACCTTCACATTGAAACCCTCTTCAGATCGTTAAAATTCTCCAAACTCTAACTCTGGCAAAAGGATCCCTCCAAAAGGAATAGAACTCCCAAATTATAGAACATGCAGAAGGTGGCAGCCACTCCACATCAACATGATGGAACCCGTGGCAATCACTCATTGGCTCCAAAGATATATATGCAAGGCCATTGTAATTGTCGTTTTGGCATTTAGCGGAGAGAATTCCACATTTTAAGTGTGATAGCGAGATATTGAGGGGGTCTCAGAATTGTGGAGATCTTAAGGGGATCAAGATATGTCTTGGTTGTGCAGGAAATTTTGTCAACCAACGCTTCGCTAAGAAACTAGGGCAATCAACACATTGGGGGAATTCGAGCAGGTCAAGAACAAGTCCACAAGGCGAGGAAAGTCCCACCACAAATGTTCATGCAGGGAAAACCAAACACATGAAACATTGCGAGAAGACAAGGGGTATTTGGATAATATCCATAGCCATAGAGAGGTTCCGCTATTCTTTGTTTTGCGAGGAAACATTAGACCAACAAGTAATTGCGGGGAATCATTGGTCATTAGGACTTGGCGGGGATGCGAAGGGGACCCGGAAATATCTAGTATTACATGCAAGTTTCACAAGAGGTATTTTGTGGAGGAGATGCCACTTTGACTGAGATGCAAGGAAGTGAGACCCTCAAGACTATGCGGGAAAATATGAGCCATTGTAAGGACCCTTGCAAATTCTGCCCTTAATTTTTCAGTTTGAGTGCTTTGTAATTTTGTCAAACAGTTGTCTCATAAACTTCTTATTGCTAGTAAATGATTTCTCTTTTTGTTTTTTCTCAAATAAAGATGATGTATGCACAAAAGACTCTATCTAAAAGGTGTCATTGATTGAGAATGCAATGTGGAATGAAATGCAATATATTTTTACTGATTTTCCAAGACTCAAGATGACTGAAATGAAATGCAATTATGCAAATGAGCAGTTACAGCAAAGAGACATTTTGTCAAACAATTCCTGTGCTAACTCCAAACTCCATTTTGTATGATATTGCAACTCAAAACTGATTACAATCTTTGACAATGAAACTCTCAACTATTCGCCCTCAATAGCAGACGATTTACAATGCAAGAATGATAATAAAACCCAGTCTTATATGACAGCGGTACAATGACATTAAGAATGCGAAATGCAACTACAAGATGCTGTGATGGCAGCGATACTTTGAGATTTCTAGATGCAACTACAAATGCAATTTTATACAATGAATTGAAGAACCTGAATGACGCTAGGATGGAAGATGGCAGCGACTGCAATATATTTATGAGTCTGCGATTTCTCCTTCAATGAGCAGCCACAAAGTCGTCTCAGCCCAGCAAGGTCGTCTCCATCCAAGGCGCTGAAAAACTAAGTGAAAGCCACCAAAATCGATATGTTCTCGATGCCAACTGCTGTGCCAATGATGCTTGATAAACCACGATCTCCCAGCAAGTAAATGCGGCCTCCAATGATGAAAATAGATATGCCCAAAACTGAAATGATTCTCCAATGCTTCCTTCACAAAATCGAGCTCCTCCAAATTTGGTCAAAGACCATTAAATTTGCATTTTTTCGCCCAAGTAGGAAAACTAATTTGTCTTCCTCCACAAACCTACAGCTAGGGTTGATCTTTCACAACCGAAACCAATATCCTAGAATATTCAAACCCTCGGACAAGCAAGCATTCAAGCTCTCACTAATCTAGTATGAAAAGTATAACTCAAGACATGCTCAAATGCCAAGCCCACAGCCCCTTATAAAGATTTCTCAATCACCTCCAAGAAGCTTCTAGAAAATATTATTATTTTATTCCCAAAGTGACTTTATGATATATTATTTTATTTTAGTCACTTTTATTAAATTAATTAAAGATAAAGCTATCTTTATGATTTGAATTATTGAGATAACTTTACAAATAATTAATTTAATCATTATTCCCTTATTTCTCCTTTAGCCTTCGAGAATAATAAAGGCTAAATGATCTTCGGGGTGGCTACTAAGAAGAGAATATTACAGCCATCAGGAACCTTCGGGAATACAAGGGACATCGGGATATGTCCGAAAACCCCTTAAACTTTCGTGATCTACATATCCATTAAAGTTTAGCAAAAGCTCAAGAGACGGGCTTCAATGGAGATCAATGCCCAAGAGGGCCTACAAGGATCCAAAGGGAATCCAAATAAGGCCAAAAGTTCCGCAAAAGTCGGAATGCAAGCTCAAACTCTACAACTTCATAACTAGCTCCGATTTGATCAGAATTTCACCAAACTTGAAAGGTGAGTACCCATTTGGATTCTTAATAAGGTGAGGTTGTCAATTTGCCATGAACAGATGAATTCTTCAGAATTTGATCATCAACTCTTGAAAGAAAAACCAAGAAGGATGAAAGCAAGAAAAACATATAGCAGGGAAATATTTTTTGGTTGATGTAAGATTGCAAGTGAACCAAGATGCTCCTACATCACAACTTCACAAAAGCAAGTAGTCCTAATTGTTACCTTGGAACTTGAAATTGTAATGTCCTTTGCCAGAGATGACGCTAATTTTTTCAAATACTTAAGTTGACATATTGCATTTGTCAATTAACATATACTGAGTTTGTAAGATAGAGTTTACTGAACAATAATTATGGTTTGATCATTCGCATTACAACATATAGAGGCAATTACAAACAAGAGACTTTCCCAAAATTATGAACAGCAATTACCACTGCTTTCTGAGTATTTATAAAGACTGATTACAAAGAAGGGACTGCCCAGATTTACCAATCAGAAGTATACCAACTCTGAAAACATCCCATTGAACTGCTCTTTAGTAACCTTGCTGACTCACAATGAGAATGACAATACAGATTGACACTCAGAAATAAACAGCAGCACTAAAACACCAGTTTACAAATTATCTTTACTCAGAATTGTACTGGAACTGAGAGAGAATCAAGACTATCATGAACAGCAGTCTGAATGACAAACTCAGAGTAGCATACAGACCGAAATACACTAGCAGCAATCCCAGATTACTCTAATAGACAGGAAACTTCAGAATAGATTGCTCAAAATAGTTCTACAACAGCTTAGAACTCTTTCAAGCTAACGGAAATTACAGTTAGAAGTACCCAGACCTGGAGAACACCAAGAATGAACAGCAAAATGGTCTGGTAAGGATGTATTCTGTTCATACCAGCTCCAGAACAACACGAACTCCATTGCAAATCATCCACGTAGCTCCTAAGGGATATGGTGTCCCATTCAGGTCAATTTCTAGCCCCTCAACTCAAGCGCTTCCTTCTAGAAGAAACACGTCCTTCCTCTACAGAGTCAGCCACTGTTAAACCCCCAACTTCTGTCTGATATACTCTTATCACTGTTTCACCCTACTGGAGATAAGCAATAACACTGAAAACAACCACGGTTCTTCCAGCATAGGCGATATCCTTCAGTATTCAACTCATCCCAAGCTCCATATGCAATATATCCTACGCCTAGGGTACGATATATGTACCACAATCTCTTCTTCTCCTGATATAAGCTCAAACTCCATCAAATCAATGCAAAAAGGGCTCAACTGCCAATAACCAATGTAGCAAATGAAGCTCAACCTTCAACTCAAACCCTTGCAAGAACTGAACCATGAAACCAATAGATTCTCCTCGAATTTGGTCACTGAAAGTGACCACTAAATTTGCATTGAAGTACCTGTAGAAAGCCTGAGTGTCTTCCTCAACAATCTCCAAGTAGGGTAGATAGTTTCACTACCGAAATTAGTGCCATAAGGTTTCCAAACCCACAGACCAGAAAAGCCTTCAAAAAGCTCTTCAAAATGAAGTGAGAAAAGAACATCCAAGAATGACCAAATGAGTTCCAAAACCTTCTTATATACTTTTCTTCCCAAACTCTCCAAAAGCTTCTTTTTTAAAATGCACTTTTTAATTTAAACACCCTTTTTACTCCAAAAATAACCTTTTCATTAAAATAATGATATTTTGACATGCAAGGTCCCTGTTCAATGCATCCAAGATTTAAAGCATTTCATCCCAATTCCGATGAGTTATAATACTAGTCCCATTTTAAAAAATTTAATTAATATTTGGCAACCTTAGTAATTTAATTAAAATATAACCATTAATAAACTCATTTTTGTGGAATTGCCAAAATGCGTCAAAATCGGAAATTGACTACAAAAGAGTGATCCAAATGAGGAATGATGACAACCAAAGCTGACCGGCTGACTTTCTATAAATAGAAACTCCCTCCAAGAATCTTGGAATCCAAACCAAAAGTCAAAAATAACATCTAAAAGCATCAATTAACTCCTCTAAACCGTCTAAGCTCACTGGTAGCATCAAATCACCCTTCTAATCAAGCAGATGCAAACCTAGAAAACCATCTCCAAATGCAAAGCAAGAGAACCCTAAAATGGGGACATTACAAAAATAGCATCTCATAGAGAAGATTGATTAGGCATACAAAGCAAACCATATTCTTGGTCACTTCTTTAATTGTTTGTTGCCATCGCTTCTAGATCTTAAAGTTTGCATTTATGTGACATGCATGAAGAAAAAATTTGCTATTCTCTTTCATTTCTTCTCAAAATGTAGGCAAGGTTTGGATGGCAAAATAGTATTGTGGGGCAGGTCAAACATTTAAATGCAAGAGAACACCATACACAATTGAAAGAATCGAGGACTCAAATTTGTGGACCATATTAAACAAGACAAGAACTACATAACCTTGATACCATTTTAAATAGATGATGCAAAATAATTGATCCCCAATGCCTGCAAAAGACAAAACATAAACATGATACAGATCTTCCAATATTTTAATACAACATGCTACCATTGGATTATTGTATTTTAATACAACATGCTACCATTGGATTATTGGAGTTCTAACGAGCTATATGAATAAATAAAATGCTACAATCCACTCCCAAAGTTGTGAATGGAATAACAATGATGATAGAAAATCAGATCAAAAGACAGAAAACTATAGAGAAAAAATAGTCAACACTCACAGCATCTACTTGAGGGATTTTGTAGTGAAGAAACCATCGCAACACTTGCTCCTTGAAATTCTTTCCAACATCTATTAAAATATAGCGGTGATCTCCATTTTCTTGATCATAGTCAATCAAAAGTGAAGGATTGCACCTACAAAATGTGTACTAAATTTATAGCAATTAAATTAAAAACATGATAACATCCATAAGTCTATAGAAGAAAGAGAACTATGAAAGTTTGCCAGCAAAATAATAAATACAAGAAAAGAACAATAATAAGGAAAATACAAGAGCTGCTCATATTTCAAATATATGAAATTTATTATCAATGAATGAACACGAGTGCAAACTATATTGTTTATCTCTTTATATTTATGGCAACTATAATCAAGAAAAGAATATTCATGTGGTCAACAACCCCCTCGCCTCCCCCACCCCCAACAGAGGCAGATACATGTTTGGATTTGAGATTATTTGTGTTGTCGCAAGTGAGCAAACAACATTCAACTAAAGTAGTTGCAACATTGCAGATGGTGCAAAAGAATTATTGTTGGCAAGTGACAGATTTAAAAGAATACAAGAAAATCTTATGATTTTGTGGACATAAACACCATAATTTTAGTAATTTTGAAAAAAATAGAAATAGCATTCGTTTTCCTTCAAATATTGTGCATTGGCAAGGGTATTGCCTTCACATAACCATCTGAAAATAGATGGTTAAGTTAAGTGATTCCTTACTCATCTAGATTGACCATATCCAAAGTGTTTGAGGACCATTTACTGTACGACGAAGTTTCTGTATGTCAGATGCGCATATAGGACCTTAGTTCACAATAATTGAGAGAAAATGGTGGCAGACAGATACTCCACTCCTCAACAGTAAAAACCACATATGGTATAAAGCCTCAACATGCAAGAATTGAGAACAACTACTGGCAGACAGACAGTTAAGTTCTACAAGGTGAAGCCCAGATATGTGTATGGGACCATACAGGTTCGAAAAAATTATTGGATGTCAGTATTGAACACCTTGAGTCCCAGAGTGGCAGAAGCAAGGTGACGTGGAATCAGTTACGTGATAGAGAAATCTATGGGTGCAAGATTTAAGTTGTGATGCAAGATTGGAATGAACCTTGGAGGAATTAATAAAAAATCCCTAAGAGACCTTAAAGTTATTACATCGAAGTGGATCCACAAGTGCCTGTAGAATGGCACTGCCAGATGTGAGGTTTTTAAGACTCCTCTAGAACACTTCTGATGGTCATAGCTCTTTCCTTACCAGAGTAGATTAACAAGTAAACTAGTTGATGGGTTGCATACACCTAGTTTTGCATTAGAAATGCATACAACACTAACCTACACTATAACAGGTGCTTTCTGTGTTTTGCTTGTATATTGGGAAAATGTAACTATAATCCTCTTGAAAGTAAAAACAGTTTAGGAGTATCCTATGACTTATTAATCAAAGCAGATAATATCTCAAATGTTTGCCGAAGCTCACAAGATTTGTGTATTTAAGTTACTGAAAATACTGAAAAACTACCTACCTCGTCCTTAACACCATATAAAAGGGATACCTATCATTTGGAAGCAAAACCAACTTGAAAAGTTAAAAATAAGATCCACCAAAGTTAATAAATAAAATTAACAGGAAATAGATGTTTATGTAAAGCGGTATCACCCTTTGGGTATCGAAGTTCTTAACTTGTTGCACAAATCATTCATGTGAAGTCCATCCTATGCAGAAATTATTTCAATTACTAAAACTGCTTTAAGAGAAAATTAGTAATTGGCCTATCCTCTCATCACTAAGATTCAGCACAATAATCATATATATTCCAGGTTGATAATTAATGATATAAATAAAAGCACTTTAATTGTCTCTTGTTAAAAATTGATTTAAGGAAATTACCTCCTTTACAGATTTAAATTGGGTGGAACTATAAACAAAATCAAATGACCCTTCTCTTTCTACTTCGGAAGTTGGTACATCGTGCTTTTGCCCTATTACTATTATCTAATTATATTATCAGTCATGATGCTTTTGGAGAACTCTAGGGCAAGGATCTATCACAAAATACCACAAAAATGGTAATATTGTCATATGATGATATAATTATGGCAGAACATTGTTATGTACATACTACATATGTATGTGCATCATGATTTTAGGTCCCACTAGGTGTGAACACTACATAATAAGGACGTAGACAATATTCTTCTTAATTGCTTCATAAACAAAGTTTAGCTTGAATTGATAGGCAGTTTCAACATCTATTGGGTCCTCCCTTGTAAACATGGGGATCACATCTCTAGCTTGAACCTGGTCCATACAATGGTGTGCTGGAAAGTTTAACAGGCAGAATTTCTAGGGTGAAAGAAGAATGGCTGACAAGATTCAAAGAGAGGTGGAATATCTTTTAAGGAAATACTGTGAACTCACAAGCTTAAGGAGAAAGAGAACCAAACTCTAAGGACCACAGGGATCTTGGCTCATGAAGCAGAGTTTTGGAGGTGATCGATTCTTCTCCAGTAGGTAAGTCCATGAGGAGTGAAAGGAACCCAGTGGCTTCCCCCAATGCTGATAGGTAGAAGTTGAATTTTGATGGAGCATCCAATTGTAATCCAGGTGGCACTGTATGTGTCCTTCGAAACTCTGAGGGTGTAGAGTTCAAGTTTCAAACAGCTTCAACATGTTTTAAATCCAATATTATAAAGGAGTCTGAGGGGTTAGTGATGAGCTTCAAAATGGCTATTGAGGAGTAGATCTAGAGAATCATAGAAGGGGACCCCAAAATCATCATTGAAGCAGTGAATGGAGACTGGGGCAATCATTAAATCAAAGTGATTGTCAAAGTAGGTTTGAAATTGGCAAAACAGTTTGATAATATTTCAGCCATTGTAACCAGGAAAAGAATAGAGTTGTTGACTGGCTGGCAAACCAGATCATGTCAGCAATTAAGAACTTGAGAGGATCCAACAGAGAGTTTAATCTTAGTGTGATTTAGGAAATGTTGTATGAAGATAGAAGACTTTTTTGGCAGGCTACTTTCAAAATATTTGTTAGTTTCCAAGGTTCTTTATGGAACGGGAGATTAAAGAAGGAATATGTAGATTGCACCTTACGTTCTTTAAAGAATTGTGCAAAGTCTAGAGCTATTAGCAATGGGGTGATTGTCTTTGGAAGCCTTTATTCTTTTAACAAGGTGTGGGGTCAATTTGAAGCAATTCTACTGAAGGTGTGATCTGTTACACATGACAAAAATTGTCAATCCTATTGTTCTTTAGCAATTCTAGCTCATATGCAACCTCACCTATCATCCTTGTCATCTTATTGGGTCCATAAAATCATGGTTTGAGTTTTTCCACACCACTCCCCTTGAAGGAAGATTGTTTGTAGGGTTGTAGTCTAAGGAAAACCATCTCCCCAACCTCAAAAGATCTCTTCAAACGGTGGCGATCAGCATACATCTTTTGCTGATTTTGGGCCTGTTGTAGGTTATCCTTAAGTACATTCACAATCTCTAAGCTTCATTGCACCAAATCCTTAGCCCTAGGAACTCTACTATCCAAAAGCATCAAATCCATAAATGACATTGTATCATAACCATAGAGTGGCTTGAAAGGAATCATACATATAGATACGTGGCAAGTAGCATTGTAGCAATACTCCCCAAGGTGGAGCCACTTAACTCATGTTGTTTCCTGCCTTGTAACATAGTTCTTCAAATACCCCTCTATCTATTTGTTCACAATCCCTGTTTGCCCATCTATTTGGGCATGATAGCTAGTGCTAGGAGTAAATTTCATGCCTATCAATCGGTAGAGTTATTGCCAAAACAAGTTGATAAAACTATTGTCCCTATCATTCACAATGTTTCTTAGCAACCCATGTAATCTAAAAATCTCCCTAAAAAAAATATCATCCACCTATGGAGCCTTATACTCTGAAGACATTACATATAAATGAGCATACTTAATAAGTCTATCCACAACCACAAAGATGCAATCCTTACCTTGTACCTTCGAAAGACCCATGATGAAATCCATGGAAATTGAAATATCTCAACTGAAATATACACTAATTTTCTGATTTTTGCAACACAAATTTAAGCCCAAATTTTCTGATTTCAAAATTCTGCTCAAACCCTAGTTTGCTGATATAAATTTCTGAGTTTAAACATGCATCAATAGCAGCATTTAATCTTTCCAATGACATAAAAAATCACAGCAGATTTGTCTAACCATGAATAGGAATGTAACCATCACTATGAACCATCAAAAACATCCACCAAACACATGCCAAATTCTGATAATCAATCGTTTAGTTTGCTACTACAAATCAGACCTATCTATTGATGCAATTTCACAATGAAATGGACTCCAAACATGCCCAACAACATACAAAAGTTTGTTGATATGAAGAAACCCCAGATTATGCAATGAAAATGATCTCCTACCCTAACCCTAGCTGGGCAAATTGCTCCATCTCACACCAATACAAATAAAATGCAAATATTTGATGGTAAATGACTCCAAAACCCTACCACAAGGGTGCGCTGGCCTGTTGGTCTGATTGTAGGGTTTGCAACCTGTTGTGACCTATTTCACACATCGCCCCATTACAAATGGGGACCCCCAGTATTTTATTTTGTTAGGGTTTTGTCCTTAGAATTGCAATTTCATAAGTCCATTGCTTTGAGAGTTTGGAGTTAGAGTTTTGAGAAATCACCCAAGTCAAGTAGAGAATTCAAGCCCAAAACAATGCCTAGATGTCGTCAAAGTGCTCAGAAGGTCCAGAGGACGAAGAACGCCATTGCTTTGAGTCAAATCTAACACTTCCTATTTTTGTGGAATTCTGCTTTTTGCTTTTTGCTTTTTTCTATTTTTAGCACTTTGGGACCACCAATCCGGGAAGCAGCTTTTTTGGCCTACTTTTTGCTTTTTGCTTTTTTCAGCTTTTTTGAAAGTTGACCTAGGATTGGGTCCATCAGGTCATGGCAACCATAGAAGCATAAATCTGCAAAAAATCCTGATTAATCGCGATTTTTAAAAAATCTGCAAGCTGGACGATTTTTTCCCGTTTCAAACTGCAAAATTTCCAAAAAAACGTGTTTAAAACCTACAAAAAAATGCAAATAAAATTGAGCTGATTTTTGTGCGAAAAAAAACCATGAGACCATAGCTTGTTGCTTACTATTATGCTTTGATAGATTTTTTCCAAGCATCCATAGTTTGTTTTAAAGCACTTGTTTTAGGCTTTTAGCCATAGCAGCAAGTTAGTGAACTGTTTGATAAAATGCTTTGGTGGACATGCATGAAAAATGCGGTAGCATAAACAAGGCAGTGAACTGTTTGAAAAAAATGCCTCAAAAAAATGTAGTCTCATGGTGATGGAATGCAATGACAAGCAAATTGCTATGGATTGTCATGGCATTCCATCACCATGAGACCACATTTCTTTGAGGCATTTTTTCAAACAGTTCATTGCCTTGTCTATGCTATTGCTTACTATTATGCTTTGATAGATTTTTTCCAAGCATCCATAGCTTGTTCGAAAGCACTGTTTTAGGCTTTTAGCCATAGCAGCAAGGCGGTGAACTGTTTGATAAAATGCTTTGTAGACATGTATGAAAAATGTGGTAGCATAGACAAGGAACTATTGAAAAATGCCTCATGATTGTCATGGCATTCCATCACCATGAGACCACATTTCTTTGAGGCATTTTTTCAAACAGTTCGCTGCCTTGTCTATGCTATTGCTTACTATTATGCTTTGATAGATTTTTTCCAAGCATCCATAGCTTCGAAAGGCACCTGTTTTAGGCTTTTAGCCATAGCAGCAAGGCAGTGAACTATTTGATAAAATGCTTTGGTAGACATGTATGAAAAATGTGGTAGCATAGACAAGGTAGCGAATTGTTTGAAAAAATGCCTCAAAGAAATGTGATCTAATGGTGATGAAAAGTCATGACAAACAAATTGCTATGGATTGTCATGGCATTCCATCACCATGAAACCAAATTTCTTTGAGGCATTTTTTCAAACAGTTCACTGCCTTGTCTATGGCTTGTCATGGCATTCCATCACCATGAGACCTCATTTCTTTGAGGCACTTTTTCAAATAGTTCATTGCCTTGTCTATGCTATTGCTTACTATTATGCTTTGATAGGTTTTTTACATGCATCCATAGCTTGTTCGAAAGCACCTGTTTGAGGCTTTTAGCCATAATTGCAAGGCAGTGAACTGTTTGATAAAATGCTTTGGTAGACTTGTATGAAAAATGTGGTAACATAGACAAGATAGTGAACTGTTTGAAAAAATGCCTCAAAAAAATGTGGTCTCATGGAATGCCACGACAAGTAAATGCAATTGGCAGCTGCTCCTAGTTATTAGTTATGCAATTACTTAATTGCATAACTGCTTAGGTTGACTCTGTAAAAGCTATATTGTAATTGAAACTTTGTCATCTATCAGCATCTCGCTATTAGCTATGCAATGTGAAGTAATGCTTTGAGTTTGAAAGATGTGCAATGCAATGTAATCAACGATATGAATATAAACTACAAAAATCTATTTTCTACAATTCATTAGTTAAACTCTTTATTTTATTTGCTCTCTATATCTCTAAGCTATGGAAATGCCTTTCAATTTCAAAAAAATAATAGTTTTTATCTCGTTCTACAATTTTTTACGTTTTTTTTTTTTAAATCCGATTTTTTCCCCATTTTTTCAAAAAATCTTATACTTTTGGTTTGCCGATTTTTTCCCCAAAAGATTTATGCTGCTATGATGGCAACAACGTTCCTATCTTCGGAATCAAGAATTTGTGTCTCCAAGTATAAAAAGCAAGGTAAAATCTCCAGGCGAGGTTTTGTTCCAGATGTTTCAGTTGAACGTGAGGAAAGAAATTCATCTAAGTGTCAAGGTAGGGAATGTCCAAGCAAGCTTCAAGTTCGCCCAAGGTAGGAGATGGCAAGAGGTTGGCCAAGTCCGCCCAAGCACATGGTCAAGCACATGGTCCAACACATGGTCCCGCACATTGCCCAGCCAAAGACAAAGTCCACCCAAAGGAGAATGCACATGGCAAACCAAAGGCAAAGTCCGCCCAAGATGAAATGTCCAAGCATTGGCAAAGTCCACCCGAGCTTGGCATGAGGAGTTCAAAGTCCACCTTGACATGAGAAGAGGAAAATCCGACTTGTCCAAGAGAAAGCAAAGTCCACCCAAGCTAGAGAGATATCCAAGCAAATTCAAAGTCCGCCCAACAAGAAGGATGATGTCTAAGAAACCTCCAAGTCCACCATGCACTTGTCTAGCCACCCATGAAGTCCGCCCAAAGGGAGATGTCCAAGAGAAGGCAAAGTCCGCCTAAGGTAGAAGTTGGCATGAAGTTGGCAAAGTCCGCCTAGCTAAGGAGAGAGAGAAAATGACATGAAGGATAATAAGTTTGCCATGAATAAAATAAAATTGCGCCATAATTAAGAGATGAAAAAGTTGGAAAAGGTTGGAAAATCGAACTCAACACTTAGAATATTTTTTATATTCTTCCAACACTTAGAATATTTTTTATATTTTTCCAACACTTAGAAGAAATTTTTGAAATATTCAACACTTAGGAAAATTTTCAAGCTCAATAAAATCTAGAAGATTTTGGCTAAGGATGGCGCCATGGTGAAAATTAGAAACTTTTCTTAAAGATTTTCGATGAAGATTAAGTTGCCATTTTGGAGGAAATAAAACAGTCCAGGTTCAACGAATCTAAAAGAAAAACATGAAGTTGCTAAAATCAATTGAATTCTTCAACTTTATAAGAAGTTTAACTTGTCACTTTCAATTCATTCTCTCCAAAGTTCGATTGTGAAAAGGTTTTTGGCTCTCTCGAGGTTGCGATAGATAAAATTTTGAAGGAATATTTTTGAAGACAAAGTAAATTTTCAAAGTGGAGAGCAGAGAATGAAGTAAAATTTCTGAGTTGAAAGACATAATCTCCAAATAATAATGTAAAGACAAAATTTTCAGAATTTAAGGCAGATTTACCATCAAAAGTATATAATTTAAAAGGTTCAAAATCTGAGTTTGACGGATTTTTTTCATCCTTCTTCTGTCTTATTCACTTATTCTCACGAAATTTGCTAAGTATTTAGCCAAATTCTTCCGTTTTCAATCTGATTTGTCAAACTGAAAGTAAAATTTTCGAGCAAAGAGTCCAAAAAAATCAAAATTAGGATTTTAAAAATAATGACAATTTTCTTCATGTTTGTTGCAGGTTGATGACCACCAAAGGAGAACCTTCGAAAAAGGCCCAGATGAAGTTCACCAATAAAGGACTACAGCCGAAGTCAAAGATCAATTCCAAGTGGAAGAATGTCACAAACACCAACCTTGGACACGTGGATTTCAAAGATTTCAAGAAGAGAATATACAAGCAAGATGGATTCCTGCCAACATCTATTGCTTGCCGCATGATGAGAAATGGCATTGTCCAAGCGGCTGGATTTCCACCCACTATGGAGTGTGCTGAATTGATGGTCGAATGTGCCATGCATTACAATGCACAAGAAAGACAAATCATTGCGCTAGATGGTAGAGTATTGGCTCACCGTGGAGATTTAGCCATTCAAGAAGCATTTGGCATACCAAATTATAACCAGACTTCCTACAAAACCAAAGAGGATGCCAGAAGACTTTATGAGGACTAGCTGGAGCTTTGTGCAACAAATATGAATAAGTTGTGGTTAGAGAAGCTAAGGCCTTCCATCAAGAAAATGCCAAAGAAATTGCTTCGTACTAACTTCAAGGAGGAGTATGGAGACATTATTTTGCTATTAAACAGAGTAAAGGGCAGCCCCAAGGTGCGCCATTTGAGACATGGATATACTACTTTATTGATGAGATCACCTCAGGTGTCAAAATGTTCAATTGGTCTTGAATAATCAGTGATAATCTTGATGAATAGCTGAAAATTTTGGAAAGGACGAAGTCCTTTTACATGAGCTCCTACATTGTCTAATTGTTGGCTAGAAATTATAGATATACAGGATTGATTTGCAGAGGCGTGGTAGGTAATGGCGAAAATGAGTTTAAGTCCTATGACTGTTATCCATAGTTGCAGCTTAGTGAGAAGACCCACTTTAGAAGGGAAAATGATGCCTTCTTGATGTACATCATTAGAATATTGCAAGGAGGAACTCATCAGAGGCTCACTCAGGAGGCCAAGAGCTTGATAAGCAAGTATGGATCCCGATTTATCCAGTTTCCCAGATTCATGTATATAAGAGTTCAAAGATTTACTAGATGTCCCTATCGACTTCCAATTTACCCTACCAACAAAATGGTCTTGCTCGAAGTCCTTAGACAATTGGAAACATATCATGGCTTCCAAAGAACAAAGCAGAAAGCAACCATTTCCTTTCCATTTTTCATTGAAATAAGTTGGAGTCTTGCCCAACGGCACAGGCAGCTAAGAGTGCCAAGTTGGAAATGCAATGGTATCCATTCACATCTTATGAGTCCAGGGCTGATTTTGATCTTCACAACCAAATTGGGACAATAAATGGAAAGAAGTATAGACATAAGGTAGACCTGGAGGACTTTTGGGAAAATGTTGCGGATGAGTTTGATATTAGGAAAAGATTATGGTCTAGATTGCCAGTAAGCTTGATCAGAACAATCGAGCTTTTCTGTGTGCCAAACCAGTTAGAGGATGATGGAGAATATGTTCAACCGCGCTATGATGAGAGTTGGCCTCTTCTTGTGAAATGGTCACAACCAGAGCTCGCAGATCTAGCCACCTTGATGAGGCCAATTGTTAAGTATTCACATTGGTGGGTTGATCAGCAAATCCAGGGGTTAAGGCAAAGAAATTTGACCCTCACTTATGACTTGATGGGAAAAATGGAATCATATTCCTCGAATGCAGGAGCATCTCAAAGTGTTGAACTAATTGCAAGCACTAATTCCAGGAAAAGGAAGGAAGCAATTGATGACTCCACAAGGTCGAAGGGGAAGAAAATTGTAAACGAAGAACCTATTCAAAAAAAGCAAAGATCAGAGCCATCCCACTTTGCCACATCTAGGAACGTGAACGAGGTATTAACTATTAAGGATGAGTCCTTGGCTGAAATAAGAATTCCTTCTCCAATCCATGAGGAGAACATTGAATTAATCCAACAGGACAATGATGATCCCCATCTCCTACAGGCATGGGAGATACTTGAACCAGAAAATGAGATGGATATTCTAGATGAAGAATTTCAAGAGGGAATGATTTCCGCTCTTAGAGGAGTTCAAGATGTTCCATGTGAAGAAAGTAATCAGGGAGAGGAAGGCATTGAGCAGCCTACAATTCCTAACTGGTTAAAAGAAAGGTTGAAAAAGCACCAGTGGAAATCCAAGAAGAAGATGATATGGCCGATTTCTTGGCCAGATTAGAGAAGGTTGCTGCAAAGAAGCCATCAAAGAAGTTTTCCACAATCCAAAGAGATGAAGCCAGCTATCATTCAGTGCAAATTGTTGTACCAATAGTGGACAAGACAAAGGAAGATATTACTCCTCAGGAGTATGCAATCACTACTATCAACTTGGGACCAACCACAAAGAGTCAAGAGGTTGAGGACTTAGACAATTCAGTCGCTTCCATGAAGGCAAGATTGGAAAAAGAGGTAGGAAAGAAAAGAGAATACAAAAGGGAAATTGAGCACCTGAAGGAATATATTTAGCACTTGACCAAACCTCTTAACCAATGCGATTCAGTAGCTCCTCCACTTTTGAATTCTTTGCAGGAAGCAATCAAAGACTTTGAAGAAGAAATGGTAACAGCCAGAGAAGTCAAGGAGTGGATGCCAAGCAAAAGTGAAGAAGCAGCCACATTTGTGGAAAGATTAACATTGGCCTATGGACAAACTTCTTTGCTTTCCAAAATTGCAGTCATGGCCGAAGCATGGGATAACCTTCAAGATGTTCAAGATAGAATTATCCCGTGCCTTAAGAGTATTGAAAGGAGTTCCAAAGCAGGAACTGATTGATGGAAAAGTAATCGCAGCAGGGGCTGCATATGATTTTAACACTTGGTACTAACCATTGGTTGCACAAAGTGAAGTCTTAGAAAAAGTGAAGACCGATGGTATCAAAGTTGAGGAACAAATAAGAGAGATTCATAACAAGATTTTCCTTGTAGCTACGAATGTGCTTGAGAAGGATACCATCAAAGAAAATGATAAGCAGCTGGAAAGTCTAAAGCTCAAAACTCAAGAGATTTTCTCCATCATCACTGAACCAATCTTGAAGCAAAATTTGACTAAGGCATTGAATTTCTTGTTCATTTGGGTTGCCTTCCAAAGATAGGAATTGGAATGGGAGACTGCTTTTGCCATGTGTGAGACTTGGACGGATTGGAATTCAAGGTGAATATGCTGCCACATGTCATGATGGAGGAAGTCCACCCGATGGTGTCCAAGTTCATTGAATATACTACCACTCAAGAGGATAGAGATGTGCCTCCCAAGAAGATAGCTCCTCATGCCACTTGTCCGCCATGCACTCGTTATTGATATTATTTTGGGAAACCCTAATTAGGGTTGCCGTGTCTTAATCTCTGTTGTTGATTTTAGATTGATCTCGACCTTTCATTTGTTTTTCAAAACTCTATATAAACTCCTATTCTCTCATTTCATACTGTGAAGAGAGTTTTATGAAATTGTTGCATAAAGCTATTTAGATAATAAAAGTTCATATTGCAAGATTGCTTTGAATCCTTCTTATTATCAAATGGTTGCATTGTTGCATATCTCCTTCAACATAGAATAGATTTAGAATAGAATTTGATTTGCACGCGCTTGTTAGATGAATGAAAGATTTGATAGTATAGATTGGTGAAACTCTTGCTCATACTTTCTTTGAATGAATGATTTTCGTTCAATGCGTAAAGTTAGCCTCAGCCTATATTGTGGATGCTTTAACTTCTACTCTAAATAAAATATTGTTCCATTGATGGTATTGCTCATTGTATGAAAATCTTGAGCACAACCCTAGAAGATTACACTCACTTTGTGTAGTTGTCATTCATGTGGCAAAGCAAAGTGTTGTTATTGGTTTCACCTAGTCTTTACTGTCTCTTGAATTCTTAGAAGTAGCATAAAAATCCTAAACCCTTATCCTATTGCATTTTTTTTGAAATTCCAAAACCGAAAATCAAAAAAAAAAAAAGGGAAAAAGAGCATTACTATCAAATTTGTCTAAGTCCTAGCTTGTGAATGATTTGTTAACGTAAGTCCCCCTTGTATTTCAGCATACATAACCAAGGTAGCTATCCAACATAAAGTCGCCCGTTCGCACATATAAACCTTGGAGGAGTCATGTGGTCTTCTTTGCAATCTTGGCATACATAGTGATTTTGTTCAAGAGAGGGTAGAGTGTCCTTGACATTTTATTCTAAATGTTTGGTGAATGATAAAACGTGAACCAACACAACCCTTGGAAATCTGAAGTGAACCTTCCAACTTGCGCAAATTCGCCCCTCCAAACTAGTCGCCTATGCTGATGTAGAAATTTGAGCATGAAACTAACAAAAATCACCATTGAAGTGCAAGTGAACCTCCGTCATGAAGTCCTCCACTGAAGAGCTAGGTATTCGTCCAAATCCTCTAATATTCTCAAGGGTTTTTGTCCTTTAGAACATTTGCCAAAGTGCAGATCAGAAAAGCAAAGATAATTCGAATGATATGAAAAGCCTCCAAATGATGTATAAATATCAATCCTCCTCATTTCTCCAATTAGATTGACCCCAAAATGGGCGCCACATTTCACCCTTTTAATTTTTTGGCACTAGTGGTGGGTTGGTGGGGGGACGTCCCCCCCAAGTCTCCAAGTCTCTAAGACATCCCCATCTATGAAACGCGAGGTTTTTTGGGAGGGGGGCTCATCCCCGTGGAACATTGCTTAAAACATCAGTCTTGAGCCCTTTCGATGAAAAACACTCTTACTTGTTTATATGTCTTGTAGTACCCCAAGTGACCAGCTAGTGGTGTGTCATGGCATGCCCTCAAAATTTTCTCCTTCGTTCTTGATTCAAACACAAGATACACCCAATCCTTGTAAAGAATGAGCTCATCAACCACCTTATACCTATCATACTCAATGTCAAAATCATAGACTTGTCATTTACCCATTTTTTGTTGTCTATCATTCCAATCTTTCTAATTGAGGAAAAGTTTTAAACTATTATGATCTATTTTCACCACAAACCTCCCACAAACCAAATGTTGTCTAAACTTGGCTAGTGCATGCATGATGGATAGCATCTCTCTGTCATAAATAGAGAAGCTCCTCTTTGACTCCTTGAGCTTCCTACTCTCAAATACTATGGGGTGTCTATTTTGCATCAAAACCATTCTAAACCCCTCTCCTGAAGCATCACACTCTAAAATAAAAGGAAGTGAAAAAACTACAATAGCCAAAACAAGACATTAACTCATTACCTCCTTGAGCTTGTCAAAAGCTCTTTGTGCTGAAATGCACCAAGAGAAGCCCCCCTTCTTCATTAAGTTTGTCAATGGGGCTGCAAGCTATGAAAATCCTTTGACAAACCTCCTATAATAGCTGCAAAGTCCCACAAACCCTTTCAAATGTGACAAAGTTCTAGGTCTAGGCCAATCCCTTATTGCCTTGATCTTCTCCTCATCCACGCTAACCCATTGTAGACTGAACTTATGCCCCAAATATAATATCTCAGTCAAACCAAACTCACATTTGGATGTTTTGGCATAGAATTAATGTTGCTCTAGTGTTCCAAGCATCTTATGAAAGTGCCTCAAGTGACCCTTCCATGTCTTACTATAAATCAAGATGTCATCAAATAAAACTAGCACAAACTTCCTCAATTGTAAACTAAATACTTGATTCATGCATGACTAAAATGTGGCAGGTACATTAGTCAACCCAAATGACATGACCAAGAACTCATAATGCCTGTAATGACACTTGAAAGTTGTTTTGTGCACATCCTCATCTTTAACTCTTATTTGATGATACCCTAACCATAGATCAATCTTGGAGAAGTACACCACACCATGAAGCTCATCTATCAGCTAATCAATCCTAGGTATGTGTTGGAAATATTGTCATTGATGTCAAATGTTGCTTTATCAAAGTTTTTTCACTCAAAAAGGGAGATTGTTGGAAATATTATCATTGATGTCAAAGTTGTTTGGCTGAAATGGTAACAATTATATTTTCAAAAAAGGTTATTTGGTTGGCCAACTCAACGAATAATAAGAGTTTAATTTAATTTATTTATGGCCAACCTCCATTTATTTTCAGCGCTTAAAAAGGAAAAACTTCAACTTATTTAAGGTAACATTGGAATAAAAAGATGGCTACCCCTTATGACGATAATAATTAAGGGCAGTCCTAGAATTATTTTAAAATAAAAAGATGGTCAACCTCCTTTGGGAAAATCACCTCTCCTCATGAAGAGGCATGAAGAGGTATAAAAGGAAGATGACATGGGGGTAAAGGATGCAAGCGAAAATGTAATATCATTCGAATATAGAGAGGAGCAGATCTAATAAAAAGCAGATTTTGTGAACTATGAATTATGAAAGCGCAAAAAAGTATGTTCATCATTAGTTGAAGAAGCAACATCTAGAAGGTGAATTTTTGCAAAAGAGGTTGGTGCCTCCTAAAAGAAGAGATTGGTGTTTCTTGTTGAGTTGGTGCTTAGTAGTGAGGATTGGTGTCTCCAGTGGGCTGGTGCTTGCAAATTTTGTAAGTGGGGATTGGTGTCTCCAATGGCTTGATGCCTACAAATGTTGTATGATCATTTTCTTTTGTTGTGGTTGGATTTGGACAATAGATCCAAGCAGTCCTCCATGGCTTTTCCTTGAAAGGGTTTCCACGTAAATCTCGTGTTCTTAATTGTGTGGATCTTATGTGATTGCTATGTTTGTGGTTGTTTTTTAAATAAGTCGTGAGAACTCGACTAAAGACAAAGGAAGAAGACTGTGAGAAGCTAGAGTCTAAAATTGTTTCCTAGAGGAAGGAATTGGAGAAAACTAATGCTCAACTAAACAGAAGCTTAAAGTTTGAGAAGAGTATTGAGATCCTAGATGATATTATCAATTGCCAAAGGTCACCATTCATTAAGACTAGTCTTGGTTATCAAGGGAATACTGAAGGAGATCAGACTGCAATCTGCTCCAAAAGGGAATAAATTATACTAAATTTAAAAATGTTGAATTAAAAATTAATGAAATCAAAATATATTATGTTAAATTAAACATATTAAAATTTATATAATGTAGATTAGTTTTAAAATATTGTAATCCACTCCAAAAGTTGAAGTGGAATATTTGAAGCATAAATGCAAAACTTCAAGCTCCTTCCTATGTTCGTAGAGGGGAATGATTACTTGCCCATGTCTCATACTCTAGCAGTGTTGGAATTGCTTAGTGATTTTCGGCAATTCGTTTTGATTCTATGTTTCTCCTTTCTAACAAACCTTCATGTGAGATATAGACTCAACAGTCAATTAGAGCACCCTAAATATGGCTCTACCTGATTTGAACGTTATCAATTGCTTTACTCACAAATCAATATTAACCTCCCCAATGTGGATCTTCAAAGAATGTTCATTGACAACCTACAAAAAGACATAAGAGATAAACTTGGGATAATGAAGTTTCCATCCTTTTCACATTTGTGTGTGGCTTTCCGTGATCATTAGAATTCGGTTAGTCAATATGAAGAGAAAAACCCCTCGAATCGTGCTGACAAATCCAAATCCATACCTCACAATAACTTTCAATCATTTAAGAAAACAAACAAAGGTTTTATTAATCCACCTCAGTCAACCCTCTATGTTAAGCCTCAAGTTGCTGCCATAAAGACAACCCATACCAATTTCAGGCTAAGGGTAGGCAATCCACCCTGCTCCCCAATTCCCTTCATTCAGTTATGATGCAACTCTTGAAAAATAACTTAATCACTTTACCTCTAGTTAGACCTATTGATACAACCAAGCCTTCACCTCCAAACCATAACCCAAATGCCTTTTGTCACTATCATCAACAAATTGGACATGATACGAAACGATGCATGCATCTTAAACATCTAGTGCAAGACCTCATTGATTACCCAATGCCAAATCATTCAAACACTTTTGTAAAAGCTAGTGAAGATAAGAATGATGTGATGAATGTTGATAAAATAGAAGGCATGATTGATGATGGCAAGAGCGATAATGAGGACGATCCTCTACAAGGCATGATCAGTCTCATTGACATTCAACCTCATAAGGGCCAAACCACTTTGACACCTAACATTGCTTTCACTAATTATGATGCACTTAAACATTTGCCTGATGGTCCTCTCTACATTGTTGGTCGTATCAATAACATACTTACACAAGGAATACTTATTGATCCCGCATGTGCAGAGAATGTGATCACCAAGGAATTCTTGTTTGTGCAAGAGCTTTATCAAGATACTTATGAACAACTAAAAGCAAGGATTAAAATACATAATGGTTTTGCTTGCCCTACAATAGGTTCAATCACTCTTCCATTAAAAGTTGGACTTAAATAATTAGATGTATCATTCTCCATCATCCCATTGTCGAACCAATTTCGTGTGAAGCTAGGCTACTCATGGTTATGCTCCATAAATGTTGTCTTGTCAATTATTCACAAGTGCATAAAGTTTCTTGTTGGGAATGAGATATTTACAATGCATCATGGTGGGTTTCATCCCTTGTCTTCCCGTGGAAATTTTTCATTGGATTTCTTTTGACCTGGACCTATGGAACCTATAAAGCCTCGTGAAGATTTTTTTTCAAGTCCTATCAAAAATTCAAGGAAAAGCGTATATCTGAATTATCTCAAAGCAATATTCTTGGGCCCATGGTTATCCCTTCTCCTCAACCTACCATTGATGAACCTATGATTGATCCACAAGCCCTTTCAAGTAACCAAGACAATTTCATTGCAATTCCTCCACCTATTTCCTACAAAAGACCAAGAGACAATAAGATGATCCCTTTTGTGCCTCCAAAGATAAAACAAGTTTATAAACCTAAAGAGACAGTGGTTTCCCAACCCTCAGTGGTTCCTTTTGTTCCTCCCTTAAAGGAAGAAAAGAAACCAATGGTTCATAAGCCCGCTCCTACACCATCACAACTTGAAAATCGTGCTAAAAGAAACTGAAATGCTAAAGAGTGTAGGCATAGACGTCATGCCATCGCTCGTTGATTAGAAGAAGAAAATAAACCAACACCACCTACACCCATAGAAACAACTCAAGAAGAAATCCAACTTCCATCAAAACAAGACATTGAATTAAAACAAGAGGTAAAACAAGAGGATTCAAAGGCAATAATCATAAAACCTCCTATTGTGATTAATTTGGATGATGATGATGAGATTGCTAAGATTGATGAAGAAGTGCATAATGAGCTGAATTTATCATTTTCCACTTCTATGAATTTAGATGAGGGCAATCGTGATGCTCCTCCTGATGGGAGTGACCCACCACGTGTTGAACCTGGTGATGCTCCTAGCACGGAATTTCATGTAGTCCCTATAGCTAGTTACCCGTCTTCCATTTATGATGAGCAAGATTAGGATGCGGACAACCTGTTCTAGATTGGCTCGCATGTGACGTAATACTTTATGTTTTCTTTATATGTTATTTGTGATTGCTTGCATGTAATGTGATCTCCTGTACTATGTTGCTTGGCATGTCTTTATGTTTGTGAGTTTTCTTTAGATGACCCTTGTTGCTCTGTTGGCGTAAGGATACAAAGGAAACGGATCTGTCATGACATTCTTCTATTTGTATCTCAATTCTCCTATATGTCGTAAACTTTATATTTTCTTTGTCTTGTGTTTTCCTTTTGGGGACGATGCAAGGTGTCGAGACATTTAGGTCTCTTCCATGTTGACCCAAATGACCCAAAAGCTTCTAAATTTTCTCTCTCTATGTGTCATTCCTCCTTTGTGTTTGTTGTTCCACAAGTATTTGGGGGATGATGACAATTCCAAGCTCTATTATATCACTGTAGCAAAGACATGCTGACCCCAGATTCATGGATCCCTCAATGTACCTTTCTATGTTGTTCATGGCATTGTATTTTGGGGGCAACCCCTTATCATAATGAAGTTTATTTAGAAACATATCATTGGCATAAGGCTTCCCAAATAAGCTCTTTTTGATCTTTAGTTGCATGACATTTATCATTTTCTACTTTAAAGTAATTGCTCACATCATGGTGTTTAGCAATTTCTTTAAAGTGGGGGCATACATTGGCATTATTTATTTGCACCCCCTGAGGTGAATTTTGTTTGCACCCCTTAAGGTGAATTTTTATTGGCACCCCTTGAGGTGAATTTTATTTGCACCCCATGAGGTGAATTTTGTTTGCACCCCTTGAGGTGAATTTTGTTTGCACCCCCCTGAGGTGAATTTTATTTGCACCCCTAAGGTGAGGTTTGTTTACACCCTAAGGTGAGTTTTGTTTACACCCCCTAAGATGAATTTGGCATTTTTGCTTCATTTTGTTCACGAGTATTGAACCTAGTGTAGCATTGGCCACCTCCCCTATCCTTAGTTATCCTATCTCTCTAACAATTGTACAATTGGACCTCTCTTGACATATATTTCTCTACTTTAGTGTGAATTTGAGCAAATCTAAGCGTAAGTTCATAGTCTCACTAAAGTGGGGGCTAAATGTAGTGTAGGAAATTGTATACCTTCACAATTTCACACTATGTTTGAGTCCCCTTAATTTATTGGACTTAATTAAGCTTCTAAATTGCCAAATTATGCATT
Source organism: Sequoia sempervirens (assembly GCA_007258455.2). Lineage (NCBI taxonomy): Eukaryota > Viridiplantae > Streptophyta > Pinopsida > Cupressales > Cupressaceae > Sequoia > Sequoia sempervirens. Next base: position 380,149,514 of record VDFB02193867.1, on the reverse strand, counting down.
CGTGCTAGGACCCAATTTAAAATATGTTTTTGGCGACGTTTTAATGATCCAAATTCAAATTGTAAGTGTCGGCTTTTGGAATCTAATTTTCGGGAAATTAGATAAACACCTATAAATAAACAGTCATTTTATCATTTGAAATCTAACACACTTTATGATAGCAATCCAAGAGCAAATATTATTGTCAAGAGCATTCAAGAGTAGCATTATTCGTTATTTATAGTAGCAATCAAGATCCTAACATTATGTCCAAGTTTATATGTGTTCATGTTGTCTTGTGAAGGCTAACAAGTGTTGTAGGTCTTCATACATTCAAGAATTCAAGCATTCAAGCAAATCAAGCAAGCAAGATCCAATTCCTTTGAAGAGATGTGTATGACTTCAATCCTTCAAGGAAGCTATTGAAAAGTGGTGAGTTGCAACAAGTTTTCATTCATCATTTCCTTCCTTTCCATTCAAAGTTTTATCATTAGCATTGCCATTGTGAAAGTGGAAACACTATTCACAGGGTTTGACTGAGGCAAACCCCTATATGGCACAAAACAAACATGTTTTCCCTCTTTGTGTATGTGCAAGTTACAGGTTGAAGGATTGAAGAGATCTTGAAGAGCAATTTTGCATTGTTGCATTTGTTGCATTTGTTGTCATCATTATTGTCGAACACGGAGACTAAGTTGCAGAATTTATTTCCGTCATTCCAACAAGTTTGCAAGTGGAAATCAGCATCTCAAATTTGGCACCAAAGGACTGTAAAAAGTATTTTTATCAAGGACCCATTTGCCCAGGGGCAAACTAGTCCCTCTGCACACATCAAAATCAACTTTTGGTGACAAGTACATACACACAAATATCTCCCAGATCTGCCTACAAAGTGTTGTTACAGTCTGTATATCTTCAGGAATCTGCAATTTACATACTAGGTCATATAGTTCATTTAGTTACATTATTTCAAATCATTCCTAATCATTCTCTATCCTTAAAGAATCCACCAACCCAGGTCTAATTGACCACCTTTGAGATTGAGAGTCAATTTCTTGGCTTTGTGGTTGGTGCTTTCTAATGAAATCTTGGGAAGAGGACCCTTAAATCATAGTCTCTCCATATTGAGGGAATTAGGGTTTTTCCCTTTTCCTACCATTTCAGGATGAAATCCCACTAGGTTTGGAATTGGAGGACAAAAAACCCACAATTCTTTAGAGCGATTTCACACAAAAATCACCATTGTGAAGGTTTAGATTCATTATAGTTTGAACTAAAATATTCCCTTTGTCATGTCCCCGAAATGGAACACTAAAGTAACTAAACATTAAAATGCAAATAAATAAATACAATACATATTAGAACATAATTACAAATATTAACAATTTAGTATTATTAAAATAACAATAATATAATCTTATAAATATTAATAAAATATATATAGAAAATTTATATAAAATAAATATATTAAAATAATAAGGAAATATATAATATATATATTCCTTCTAAAGGCAGCAAGAAGGCAGCAGCCTATTGTATCAAGGCAGTGATTTTATTTGCAAAGGTAGCTATCATTTACAAGGCATCGAGTAGGTGTGAGCATGCAACAATTCATTTGATGTTAAAATAGCAGCGAATAATCTTATAAGATTATAAGAGATGTAGCGACTACTGTGAGGGAAGGGAGAGCATTATCTAAGGCAGCTTTTACTTTCTGTTGGCATAACAACTAACACCTTTGGAGTGCAAGTTGGTACGGGCAACTATGCACACTACGCAATGAGTGCTCTTCAAATTAGGAGGGGAAGCTCCCTCGTTGTGTTGACAAAAGTACTTGAAAAAGGAAAAGTAAACTAAACTATATCCTATCTTTTTGTCTCAGCTGTAAGAGGCACAAGGTTTAAGGAAAACTCTATACATTGCAGCTAAGTATTTTCTGGTTTCGCAAGACTTAACTACAACACTCAAAACTAAGTAACTTATCTATCCAATCCCCTCAAGAATTCAGAGCATGAGGAAACGGAGCGGGAATGATTATCTAACGATAAGTCGGGTACAGACTCACAACATGAAGGCAAGGTGGCACAACTATCTGCTTGTCTGAATAGGCTTATTGGAAACAACAATACACGATAAACTAAGTACAGATTCTCAACTAGAAGGCAAGGTGGCACAACTATCAACTCAATCTGAATAAGTTTATTATTCACACACATCACATGATAACCAAGTACAGATTCTCAACTTGAAAGCAAGGTGGCACAACTATCAACTCAATCTGAACGAGTTTATTGAATACATAACATAAAGGATAGCCAACTAGGATAATAAATTGCATAGGCAAGACACGCATACAATCTACGATCGACTAGCCACTATATCTAACTAAAGCAAGAATTCACCATCATAATTGCATGAAACCCAAGTGGCATAACAATTCATCACAATAGTAAATACTCATGAACAGATACAGAACGAGCAATATTACAGGCAAGGTAGGCATAGCATATATTTCTCTCTCGTGCAAAAGTTATATACAAATGAGCAAAAGCTCTTATTTATAGACATCAAAAGGTGTAGGGAACCCTAAAATCACCTTGAGTCAACTACAGTCTTGCAATGCATGCAAGATTTATTGTTAAACCCTAATAAAGTAAACTATACAGTTAACTGGAAAGCTACCGTCAATTAACCGAAACATCTAATCTAAAAATGGACAATTGTGCAAGCATGCACGTCCTTATTGAAAGCATGTTAACTGGAACACTACCATCAGTTAACGTAAACCCTAAATAAAACTCCAAGTGAATAAAGCTATCTCAAAATAGATATGCATGAGATGAGACGAGTTAACTTGAGAAGGTAACACCAAGTTTAACTCCTGTGTGTAATATCTATTCTGAGAGGTGGGAACTGAAGTCTATTGATCGTGATCTCGAGCAACCAATCCCTCAACGAGATTGTTAACTTCATCACTGTTTGGAGCTCTGATACTCTGTCGAAGATTGCTATGCCTGCGCAACATGTCCTCACCAGCTGTGATCTTGGACTGAAGTTCACCTTGCACTTCATCAAATGCTCCTCATCTGAAAATAGTATGAATGAGTGCTTGGAGCTCCATCGAAGCTCAACATATGCACCACCCTCGATCTGATACCGGCAGGGTAAGCGAGATACTAAGGTTCTCACAAACCGGAGTGCACTAGTAATGTGCTCTCTACTCTCAGCCAACTCTAACGCCATAGTCTCCTTTATCTTTTCCTTGAAAACCAATTGTGTTCTCCCAAGATAGTAGATAGCTTCTTTATCCTTTGCATCTATGACTGATTCATATGCCATACTCAGGTGAGCAATCATAATCTCGTCCCGGGGTCTATTAATCGCCATGTCTCATTCCTCATCCTGGAGACATAGACGGAGCTCTCGTGCATTGTACTGCAACTGATATAGCTCTGTAAGCATAGAACGGCCTCTAGCAACGAACTCCTCCTCCCATTCCTCCAAACGCTTGCCATATGCAACCAAACGATTAAGTTGGCCCTGTTCTGCTGGAGGCTCAATCATCGGCGGGAGTGTGGCGGTAACATCTGACCTGTGTACAAGGCTAGAAATGTACTGACGAAGCTGTATGATTTCAACCTTGAGGGCTGCCTTATCTTCTCTGTCCTTCAGCATTCTGTCCCTGGCACTGTCTGTAGCAACCTGTAGGAGATCAACCTGAGTCTGGCGTGTGCTACAACCAAGGTTGACTGTGATAACCTCGAAGTCCTAAGATTTCAACTCGTCCAAGCTCTTCCCCTGTGGAGGTATAGCAGTCTTGACGACGATCTCCATGTTAATATTCCTCTCCATGTGGACCATGTTCTTGATCCTCTTATCTGGCACATCCTGGTAAACCTAATCAAAATTTGAATGATTACGAACATAGGATGGCTGCCTCCTCTTCCTTCCCAGTTGCGCTTCAATCCAAGACTGGTCTCGACTAATGCTACTGGAAGGATCTGTACTAGCAACAGGAGGTTGTGACGAGAGCGAATATGTAGAGGAACTACTGCGAGATGGGGAGTCTAAATCCAATTCAATATGAATTGGGACTGGTGACTGCTCTGGAACTGGTAGAGGAACTTGAGGCTGAACCTCAGGCACTGACGGACTATGAACTGGCCTCTAAACTGGCTCTGTGACAGGCTGTCTGACAGGGTTCGTGTGTGTATCAATGGCAAGCGCCTTGCCTTTTGAATAGTTTGGCGCTTGACCTTTCTTGGGAGGGTTACTCCTCTTCTTCTGTTTAGGTTTCGACGAGGAAGGTAGCGAAGGATCCACCACTGCCGGCTCTACTCTAGGCACACTTACCCTCCTGGTCTTCTTGTTGTCGAGGTAAAGCATACTGTTCTGAATAACTCTAGTTGACCTCTCTTTTATTGTTGCGTACTCCTTGGCGTACCAATCAACTGCTGGCAGCGGCTGCATGTCAACCTGCTCTATGAAAAACTGAGGAAGAACTTCTCCCTCATCATCTGATAAACCTCCCACATCTTCTGACAGGAAAACAGAAATCTATGAGAGAGAGAAGCGGTCGTAGCTACGTCTGCAGACCTCGAAGTCATCCACACAATTTGCCCAATAATCTTCCATAGAAGGCTTATGATATGCACGACCACCAAGGCGAGCTGTGTAATGACCCCAAAGATCATAGGCCCGTACCTCAACAAGATACTTGAGATGATACCTCTCGAGCTCGTCCTGCAGCTTTGGCATCAACTATCGTCTTGCACCAATATATTCCAAACTGAAAAGGAAAACTGGCAGTTGTTCTATGCTTGTGACGCAAATGACGATGAACATCATGCAACTGCCTCAGGAACTCCATAAAAACTGTTCTATCTGAAGGATAGCGTGGAAGCATAGCTGGATTTCCTATAAATCCATATACTCAAATATAAGTGTATGTCAGGAACTGAATAAACCAATCTGCCCAACCATCCATCACTACTCTAGCAACTGTCGAGATACGAATGTGCAACTCCCGGTCCACTGTATAAGTCAGGAAAGCCTCGTGAACACGCTTGAAATGACGTTCAACCTTAGTGAACTCAAGCTAATCGTAATAGTGATAAACTTTCTAAACACTGAAAATGCCCACGGTGTTTAACCCTCAGAACTGACCTTGATAAGCGATCAAGTACACGAGATAAGAACACATGTGAAACTCATGAGCAACTAGGAAACTGGTTATCTGCTTGTGGATAACATCGCTAATGAAGGATGCCCAATCATAATGCTCCTGCCCAGATATGATGCAACCAATGATGTAATACATCCAAGGCTGGAAAATATTTGCATGTGAATGACCTGAGACACGATTCAAGAGTGTAATTAGAATCGAGTATTCATCCTTGTAATCACTACGACCCACATTGTTTGGCAATCTATTCTTCGCTTGCTTTAACCATCTTTCTGCCATTTTACTTTGGCACTTGTCCACATTAGCACTAAATGCATGCTCGCACTGCTCCATAGAAATAACTAGACTATTTGGGTGCTAAGGAATACCAAAACTTCTTTCGATGTCCAAAGGCTTGAGATTGCAAATAACTCGTCCATCTATTGACACTATCTCAAAAGTAGCAGAGTTGTAATGCTTAATACAAGACATCACGAACTCAATACAATGAACGGAGATAGGTATGGAAGCGGCCTCTAATAACCCGGACTGTTGAATGTTTTGAATAATCGAATCTCTGATTTTGACTGGATCTAAGACTGCCTCTGGCAGCACCTTATGAAGATTCGTCTCAACTGTCCTGATGAAGTCGTGAGTGAGGACTGATTTGGTCCTTTATTCGAGCTGAGTGTACTGCATTTTGAAAAACTCGCCTATTGACTGTGAACTTGACTATGTTCTGACAAAATTTCTGGAAAGCTAAAAATAGCCTATTGAAGAATTATTTTTGGCAAAAAATCTGAGATATGGGTTTTGTCCAAAAAATGATTCTAAGACAACCCAGAACATCAGATTTGCGAAAATCTGACTTCTACTCGACCATGCAAAGAATTTTCAGTTGAGAAAATTAGAAACTCGAGAATTGATGCTCTGGAATTAAAAATTCCTAAAAATTCAAGCACATGAATTTAATTCAAGGAAGCTATATAGAAACGATCCAGATGATCAGACTTGCCAAAATTTGCCAATTTCAGGAACATGCAAATTGAATTTTGAGAGAAATTTGAGAATCAAAGAGGAAAAAGTTGTTTTTTCTATGTTCTTTTTCTAAGAAAATCGCCCCCTGTTCTTCAAATTTGCTGATAATTGTGAACTTGAACCTGCAAAAAGAATTGTCTGATGCAATCGCCACTAAAGACTAATGATAAATTCGCCCAACCTGTGAGAATTCGCCTCTGCTCTGAAGAACTACGAATTTCTTTAAGCTGGATGAATGTTTAATGATTTGCGCCATGAATAAATAGAGAAAATTCGCACCATAATGCTGACTACAAGATTTAAAACCTCGACTGAAAATAGAAACCTTCTGATTGAACCCCTTCAATTTGAACTGAGACTGACTTGAAGTCGGGAATAAAAATAATAATAAAAACATTTATCATGCAATTTGAAAATCCAGCACAAAGAGGCGCCAATTTTAGAAAATCGCCCTTTAATGCTCAAATATGCAAAAATAAATATTTAATATTATTTTAATCAGTTGACAAACCAAGTAAAGCTTTTGGATTCACCCGGCGAACTTCACTGATTTCAAAAAAGTCCTCATTTGTCCTTACAGGCATCCATTTGCTCAAAATATTACATTTTTTACTAACTTCCTACTTTGAAGCTGACTACAAAGTTACAACTGGCCATCTTCGACACTGATTTCCGAGTGACCAGGCGATGCTGGGACTGAACAAGTGTATTCATTAAGAAGCCTACAGAGCAAGGAAGAAATGTCTGTTGAAAGTCATCACCGCAAAATCCATCATTTAACACCTCAAAAAATTAGGCGCCTTTGATTAAATTGATTTTCAGGCACCAGACTTAGTCATTTCTCCAAACTGCCATCTGACGCTTCAAACGGCTATTGACAACGAACAGTGAACCCTGCCGACTAGCTAACAAGCTCACTGCATGACTAGAGGTATTCCGCATCCAACGAATATACGCAAGGCATCTAAAAGCTGTATTAAGGACCCCAAAAGTAAGGGCGCCCCTGGCCTGAAAAGGCACAAACACCATTTTGACAAAAGTACAACTCTCAACCAGATGCCCTACTTTGACCTTTGATATCTGGAGCTGGGGTACCTGATTCGAGCACCGTCTGTTTCAACGTGTAGCCAAAAGGACCTACGAGAGATGTCCTCTAAGAACTCAAAAAGAAAGGTACCTTTCCCAAGATGGAATAGACGACCAGACTTAGCCATTTTCTGAGTTGTCTTCATTTTTCAGTATTTTGCAAAGACCTCGCACGTACAAGCGTTTGCCAAATCCCGGAGGCTGACGGCTAGGCTCGTTGGGTAGCTGGAGTAATTGCACACAAGTCCCGTGAAGACCTCGAGAGCAAACAACTCCATTTGACAAGCCTAAAGGCTAGGCGCCTCTGGCCTACAGAGGCTACAATGAATATCTCATGTTTCTCCACCCTCTAATTTACGTGCCTGGTAAAATCTCTGCCACGATCTTTCAGAATATCGGATTGACAAGCTGACTAGTGCGTTGCGAAACCGGACTAGAGTAGCACAGATGTTAGGAAGACCTCATCTACAAATTCATCCATCTCACGGGTCATTTTGAAGGGCGCCCCTGAGCTACAGGGGCGCAATTTCACCAATTGAGAATTTTTTGTGATGTGAACTCTCCTTGTAATCTCATCTTCTGACGTCGACTGTCGGAGCTCTGGGACTCGGATGACTGCATTTGATAGCTCGTCAGATAGGCAAACTAGTCGTGAAGAGATCAAATGCATCAACAATCAGGAAAGCCAAGATCTAACCCCTCTTTAAGAAGTGTGCCCTTGAGCTACAGGGGCACAAAAGCTGAAAAGTGACAAGCTTTTGCAATCTGCAACTTCTGGAATCTTCAACTTCTGACGTCAGTTACCGGAGTTACAAGTCTCGGATAGCCTCGCAGGATAGCTCATCAAATAACTGGGGTAATTCTAAAGAGATTGACTGTATTCATGAGCATATGCCACAAAACCTGGGCTTTCAAAAAGAAGGGCGCCCCTGGGCTACAGGGGCGCAATTTTGCTTTTTCCTGATAAATCTTCATAAATTGAACACTGAAATCCTCGTCTTGGTCACTGAAACAACCATACAAAGGTATAATTGTCGTCGTGAAATGCATCGTTCTGAGTCTCCGATTCAGGTTCTAATCAATGGATACTGCCTTTGACTGACAAAACACTGACCAAACTCCATGCTTGATATTGCCCAAAGACTGTATTTGACATCATTTTAGCAAGGTTTAGACTCTTTTAAGCAAAATGCCTTGATGAAGCAAAAAATTTGGTTTGGGTACAACACTTTCCAAAGCTTTTTGTAAAGGAAAAGTCATGTCTTAACTGACTAGTTGTGTCTATTTCAAAGGGTTGCCTCTTTCCTTGGAGGCATAATACATATAAAAGGAGATTGTAATTTGAGAGGAAGAAAAGGGCAGCAGCAGGACAAATACATTTTATATGCAGACAATTAATATCTCAGAACATAAGAAAGGGATATCTATCTATCTATCTAGCTATCTATATATATATATATATATATAGCATAGGATATACTCAGATTTAATGAGGGAAGTTGGCTCAAGAAGAAATAAAGGAAGACAAATGGTAAATCAATAAGGGAAGTAAGTTGAATAGAATTAATTATTTATATATACATTATCTATGATTATGCAATAATGATGCTTGCAGCAATTATTAACACTCATTATTAATTATTTAATGGAACTAATATATTGCTTCTCTGTAAGTAATATCTTATGAATACTGAAGACAAATCGATCGATCAAGGATAAGAAACATACAGATCAGGAAGAAAAAGAGAATCAGACCCATGTATCACTGCAGGTTGCTATTATCAAATATATCAATATAATCAGGTGTATTTCTGCTATTTATTATCTTACATCTATATAGCTATGATCCTGCATAATAAAGGAATATTAAATGTGTAATTTTTGCAAGTAATCGTTTACCTATATATGCATTTGCTTATAAGTTAATAAAGAAGGATTTCTTATGATTGAATCAGAATTATGTTGACCGTCTGAAACCCACCCTGTGGAAGGTCCAGGAGTGAAGTAGTAGGGGCCAAAATCCCACTTGTGACCTATACCCAATTCCTCAAAAAGGAAGGGCTAGGGGTGAAGTGGTAGGACCCCAAAAAGCCCACTTGCGACCTCCACCCAATCCCATAGGATGGCAAGTGTCTTTAGGGGCTGAGACATTGATAGGGAAGGAACGTACAAGTCGCCAAGGGGGAGGTCTCTGGTATACACCCTCTTAGGCTTGGCATATGGCTCCGGGGGACCTATCATGTCCCTTCTCCCAAAATCCTTATATGTGTGCCTTGTTGATAATCTATGGGTGTGATGTTATTGCCTAACTCAGTAAGTGTAAATATATACATATTTGCATATATTGTTCATGTGGTGATTGCAAGTTTTAAATTGAGGATTGCATCATTAAAGAGATATTTATTTAATAAGATGAAACCATAACCCTAATTTGTTCAATCAATAGGCAAATTCTAAGGCAAATTGGGATTGGGGACATTACACCCTCAACTAGCAGCAGGTTGTGGCATTTTAAGGTAATATCAAGCAAATTTGGAAGCATTTCAAAGGCATTTCTGTAAGAAATGGATTGCTCCAAATTTAGAGATAAAATTAACCACTGCAAAAGATAAATTCAATCTTTTCTGAGCTACATTCTAAATATTAAATTTGAATTAGATAATAAACTATTAAATTGCAATTTTGGGGTCAATTTCATATTTAAATTTAATTGTGCAAACTATTATTGTGAGTTAGGGTTTATTATATTTTTTAAAAAAATTAAACAAGATATTACAATGGTATCAAAGCTAGATCTTGCCAACCTATGAAATTTTCTTCCTATGGAATCAAGTGATAGAGCCAATAGATATCATCTAAGAGAACTTAAAAAAACTAAATATTGATTTCCCAAGAACAAAGAAATAGAAACTCCCTTGGGATTCGAGGCAAAAGTAGTAAATATGAAGAGAGAAGAAAGCTTCGAAAGACTCTAAAGTTAAATTTGAAAGGAAGTTTGACCTTAGTTAGATATGATAGGGTAGATGTTACATATGATGCACCACAACCAGAAAACACAAAACAATGCAGTAAATATCAATAATCAAAATAGTGAGTAAAGTTCTTTTGAAGCCGATAATAGTCACCATAATAAACAGAAAAGTCACACACAAAGAACCGTGGTTGGATTTGTAGATAGACCTCTTTGTCCTACTTTCATTCAAAAGAATGAAGTTCTTGTGAGGGGAGCACAATGCCCAATGCAAGATGACATTCATACCATGTATGCAAGTATAGAGATCAACCTCCAAATATTCAAGAAGCAATGACTCTCACTAATTATATAACTATAAAAAGAAACAGAAATGGACCAAGAGTTGAACCTAGATCTAAACCAAGACAATATGGCCATCAACAAGTCTTAGGGAAATTGACACTATCTACAATTGATAGTTCTAATAAGTGTATTGCTCATGCATGGTTGTAGAAGTTCGACACATACATATCTCTAAAACCTATGCCAAGGATGATGCCATCAAATTTTCCCCCTTACACTTGGAAGGCACGACACACGAATGATTGTACCATGGGTTAGTTACTCAAGGTCATAGTCTAATTGGCACATATGATGAATTTTGCAAAAGATTAATTAAAAGGTTTGATAGAAAGGGTCTTAAAGTTCAATTTACAAAGTTGGCCCAATTAAAGCAAGAGGGAATAGTGGAGAAATATGTGGAGGAATTCAAAAAATTATCAAGTACCTAATGTTAAAAAAATAAGATCAATTGTCCTTTTCATTGAAGGGTTAACTAAACCTCTTAGGGCTTTGATTAAAGCATTTAATCCATTGACCCTTTAGAAGGCTATTAAAAGAGCTTTGAATTTGGAGACTTCAATAGCCAAGAATAAATTCTATCAGAAAACCCCTCCTATAGGATAGAATAAAAACCTTTTCAAAAAGGGTTTCCTCAACAAAAGGCATTACCATCAAAAAGAGATTTTGATGAAGCAACCAGAAATGAGCTCCACCAAAACAAATTATGTTTTTCTTGAAGAAAAGCATAGGAACCTAGACACCAAAGCTTGGAAAAAGGTCAAGTGCATTACATAGAAGTAATTCCTAATAAGGATTTAGAGGAGAAAGAACCAAAGCCAAAAATTGAAGAATGTGAACCTAAATCTGAGATAAACGAGGAAGGTAAAAATATAAGAAGTGCACTTGCAACATTATCAAGTGCTCCTAAATATCATCCTTTTAAAGTATGGGGAATTTTCCAAGGACAAAAAATTACGACTCTAATTGATAGTAGACAACACACAATTTCATTGATCAAGGGTTGGTTGCAAGAAGACGATTGCAAACTAAAAAATTCAATGGATTCAATGTCATAGTGGCTAACAATTTTACCATTCCATGTACCAAGAGAATTCAACAATTGGAGATTGCTCTTGGTAGACACAAGATGCGAGATGGCTTCTATGTGGTGGGAATAGGAGAAACTGATGTGGTTCTAGAAGTGCAATGGCTACACTCACTGGGAGAGTTTACTCAAAATTATCAAACTATGGAGCTAAGGTTCAAATCAAAAGGCAAAGAAATAATGCTACAAGGCATGACTAATGGAGCTCCTAGAGTTGTATTAGAAAAAAGAATGGAAAGAGGTGTTTTAGAGTGGACAAGTAGCATGAGCAACACAATGTTTAGTAACCTCTATAGCTACTGCAAGTAAAAGAGCTTATTATGTGGACATCCAAACACTCTTGGACAAGCATAGCATGGTCTTCAATGACATTCCTCCAAGATTAACGCCTGATAGAGGATTCCAACATATAACTGAATTAGAAAATGGAGCAAAACTAGTAACTACTACTCCTTATAAAGATCCGAGAAGATTTAAGGAGAAAATTGAAAGAACAATTAAGGAACTTCTAGAGATGGGTCATATCAGCCCTTGTTCTAGCTCTTTGCATTTTCAATCATCCTAGTGACAAAAAAAAAAAGATGAAACCATGCAAATGTGCATATATTTCAAAGATTTAAACAAAAATCGCTATAAAATATAGGTATGCAATTCCTAGTATTAATGAGTTACTCAATGAACGAGCTATGTACTTCTCAAAAATTGACTTGAGATCCAAGTATCTTCAAATATAGGTGAGAGAAGAGGACATGCATAAAACTAATTTTTAATGTCATTTTGGATATTTTGAGTTTCTAGTTATGCCCTTTGGTTTAACTAACACTCCCACTACCTTCCAATCATTTATGACCATATGTTCAAAAATTGATTGAGGAAGTTTGCCTTGGTATTTTTTTATGATATTCTGATCTATAGGAAAACATGGAAGGAACATCAACATTTGGATGATGTTTAGGAAATTTTTGAGCAACAATCCTTTTTTGCTAAGGAATCCGAAGGTGGGTTTGGATTAACAAAGATTCTATATACAAGACATATTAGTGCTAGAGGAGTGCAAGTAGATCAGCAAAAGCTACAAGCTATTTTAGATTGATAGGGTTCTTTGGGCTATGTAGCTACTATAGAATATTTGTCAAAGGATTCTCTCAATTAGCCCTTCCCTTGACATATTTGACCAAGAAGGGAGCATTTGCCTAGACAAAGACAGCTCAATTTAGGCTTTTGATAAACTCGAGAAAGTAGTAAGTTCATGTCTTGTACTAGCTATTCTAAACTCCTCACTTCCTTTTTTTCTAGAATGTGATGCCTTAGATGAAGGAATTGGAGCAATATTAATATCAAAAGGACATCCAATAACTTTTGAAAGTAGAAAACTAAAAGACGTTGAAAAGACAAATTCCATCTATGATAAATAGATGACAGCCATTATGCATGCTCTTGGAAAATTTAAGCTATCTCTAGTTTGTGGAAAGTTTGTGGTCCAAATAGGTCACAAAACTTTGAAGTTTTTTCTTAGCCAAAGAGATCTAAATGATAGACTACAAAAGTGGGTAAGTAAATTTCAAGCCTATGACTTTGACATCGAATTGGTCAAAGGCAAGAATAATGTAGTAATTGATGCTCTATCAAGTAAGCCTTACTTATGTTCATTATCAAAGATTTATCTTGATTGGAAAGCTAATATAATAGTAATATATGGGAAGGATGCATTTACCATTTATATTCTCGAAGGAAAATCCAAGATGGTAGGTAGAAGGTAGTGGATGATCTTATTTTATACAAAGAATCTATCAAGTACCCTAGGATCGAAGGTTAAGGATAAAGTTTTGAAGGCCGCACATGACACACCACTAGAAGGGCATCAAGGTTACTTCAAGACCTACCAAAAAAACAAAATAGAACATATTTTTCCTACAAAGTTATTGCAGTCTTCACCAATTCCAATCAAAATTGGGAAAGGATCTCAATGGATCTTATTACATGACTCCCTAAGGTACAAGGTAAAAATTGTATATATGCTATGATTGATAGACTTACTAAATATGGTCATTTATTTGCAATACCCATAGAGCTTAAGGCATCTCAAACAACTGATTTATTTTTCATAGAGGTTTTCCAATTGCATGGGTTGCCTAAAAACATAGTAAGTGATAGAGATAGTAGATTCCTCAGCTTGTTTTGGCAAAAACTCTTTTATTTGAAAGAAACTAAATAATCTCCAAATATCAGTTATCATCCACAAACTGATGGATAGACCGAAATAGTCAACAAATGGATTGAAGGTTATTTAAAAAATTATGTAAGAGAGAATCAAATAGCATGAATAAAAAGTCTTTATTTGAGGGGAACATTGTTACAACACTACATATCATACATTCATTGGGATGACACCTTTAAGACCTTATATGCTATTTCATAAAATAAGTCTTATATTTTTTACATATATTATTTACTATTTGTTTTATTTTTGTTTTGAAAAAGAAAAATATACATTAGATATAAATTTTGATTATATCTTACTTATATGTTAATGTAACTTTCTAATAGTTTTATTTGAGAACATTAATATAGATTTTAAAATATTGATGTCCTTATATTTAAAAAATGATATAATAAATTATCTTAATATAGAAAATCTAAGCTACTAAATTTTTTACATTTATTTTAAAATTTTACCTTAACATTACTATTGTTGAAATATCCATAAAATATACAATCTTTGAAAACATTATTTTTAAGTTACAGTTATAACCCTGCAAACAAAAATACCAGTAAATTGTACTCAAAATATGAACCAAAACTACTATTTTTTTACATTTATTTTTTACATAAATATTTTAAAGAATTAATAAAATACACAAACTGAATAGACAATATTTTCACATTTATTTTCAAATTATGATTTTAGTCCCACAAAATTATTTTTTTACAAAATGCAGAATCTAAACCACTGTTTTTCCAATTTTACCCAAACTCTGATCCTTACGGCTTTATATCAAAACCACAGTTTTAACCCTAACATAAAAATATCGTAAAATTAAATTAAAAAATTACCCTGTAAACATAACTATCGTTGAATTGTCCACAAAAATCCAAGATTTAAACGACATTTTTATCTTCACGTTTACATTTTCGTAAAATTGTGCCTCTTACCTGTAATTTGGATTTGTTTCGGGAGGAGCCGACATTGCTTTATGACAGACCTCACAAGGAGGATCCGACGGCTGAATGAGGCACATTGGGCTGGGAACTCCCAATGAAGACCCACTCCCCAAGAATATCAAGGCAGAAGACCCTCTACCAGATCCAGCGCCATTCGAATTCCCACTACTGCAGCAACATTCGTTGTAGCTCATTTTGTGCTTTTTTTTTCGCTTCGAGAGGCAATCGAACCGCTGACGTTGGGCCTGAAAAAAACAATGGGCCTGAAAAAAACAAATTCGCGGAAGACAAATAATGTGAATGACAAGTTCGGTTGTCCTGTGTGTTTTGCGAACGTGCCTATTATTTATAAAGGTGTTAAAGGTTGCGTCCCATGCACCGGGTCGATTTATTAGGAATATTAGTTCCTATGTTAATTGTCGAGATTTTTAGGAATATTTTTAATTTCATTTATTTTCTTTTCATATAATTATATTTTAATTTTTCAAAAGTAAAATGTATTATTAGTTCTTTAGATATTATTGAAATCGTTTCATTTCTTCTTCTTTTTTTTGTTGGGCTGACCAATCACATTGTATAGTTTATATATTTTTTCTTCTATCTCTATAGTTTGCATTTTAGAATATATTTTTTTTTATTTAGAAATTATTATTTATCTCTTTTCTTATTGGTCAAGTAGTTGTAAAATTCATTTTTCTTTTTAAAAAAACTTAAGAAATTAAGTTATCGTAATAATTTTGTCTTGGACATTATAGTTAATGCATTAAATGCATAGGAGAAGCTCTTGGAAGCAAATGCGCAAACCTTCACGGCAACAACACAGAGACAACAATGAACAACAAACCTACTATTCCTGCATATCCCTTGGTGGAGGTGCAAGATGGTGGCACTATATATTGGCCCATGAACATTCATTCTCTCAATCTTCTTCCCCTTCCCCTTCCTCTTCCTTATAGTAATAATTCAACAAGTCCAAGCTCAAAATCTGGTGTCCCACAGCACAAATTTATTCACCGCCTATTTTTATTGAGATTTGAGCAAAATATTTTTTTAGAATCAGAGTGCACAAATTAGAGAAATTATTGTTCAAGTTAGAAGCAGCATTTATATTTCTATTAAAGAAAGGTTTTAAATTATCCAAGTTTAGACTTTATTTAAGCTTGGCTTGTAATTTTTATTCAAAAATAAGTATATTTCAGTTGAAATTAAATTTTTTATTTCATGTATTTAAAACTTATATTTTGAGGCTAGTGTGTTGTCTACGAGCTTTGCCCCTGAATGCTTTTTTATGTTAAACGGGATGAGCTCAAGTGGTATAAGCAAGGTTCCGTAATATTTTCTCTGCAAATTCTTGAAGGCATTGGTCCTATGGGTTTATTTCAATTTAATATATCCTCCCATAGTGCATCATTCCTCACCCCATGCCTGAAAACAAACTTTAACTCGCAACCAATATTTCCATTTAAAAGCCTGCAATTTTTTTGTCTTCAACTCAAGAATCGAGTAGCACTAAAACCTGATATTTTTAGATGATTTATTAAGTGTGAGCACAAAACTTGGGCACATCAACATGTACTATCCCCTATTATTTTAGGGTTTGTTTTTGTTAGGGTTTGAAATCATGTGGTTTGAAATTCTATGATTTGATTTTTTCTTCCTGTGAGCTTGTACCCTTCAGAATGAATGATGGATTTGAGTTTCCTGTAATGACCGCATTTCAATTACCCATAGAGCTCACACCTACCCTAAATCCTCTTACAACAATATTTTATTTTCTATCTTTATTCTATACATATACTATTAGTACATTACTACATTTTCTTAATTCAATCTAATTAGTCATTTGATTACTTTCTATAGATTGTATTATTTATTTTTCTCATTTTAATTGGAAGCTCATGAAATATGAAGCATGGGGTGTACACAAACTTCCCTTGAGGGTCAGCTATGACAACCTGGGGCTTGCAGCCAGTTTTATCCTATTTTATACTCATCTCATTTTGTGGGATAGGGCGTAGTGGAAATGGGATTTATAGGCTTCTTGAAACTTTTTCATTCTCATCAGTGAACCGCTATCCCATTCTCATCACAAGTTATTTTGATGTGAACATTTCCTTCAAATTGGCATTGGAAGAGTCTGTATGTTTCCTCTTCAAGCTTGTTTCACCTGTTATCGTGTTATTCATTATTTAGGTCATTAATGACAATCCAAACTATTTTTAACTGTTTGTCTTATTTTGGGTTTCATAGCACCTAAAGTCTTCTCTTTCCCCTCCCTAAGTTTTGGTTTTTATTTGAAAGATCACATGTTTTGAATGTAAGCCTAGCCACTACCAAAACATGATGTAGTGGGTGTAATGTGCATCCTAAAAATTTGAACTCTTCCAAAATTATTGCAATTGTTAATGCAATCCAACTTCAGGAAATGGAATAATTATTATTGTACACATCATTTCATGTACTTCCTTGAAATTTTTGTTTCAAGAAATTAGCCAAGAGTTGAGTCTGATTTTGCATTTTATGTTTAGTATGATGACAGAAATGCATTTCAAGTATCAAGTTAGACAACAATTTTTTACTTTTCTTATCTTCCGGTAGATCAAATTTGGTGTGTTCTTTTGACTTTTATTGTTACAAATTACATTATGATGATTCTTATAGAGTTTTAGCATGATGAAGTTGAAATTTTAAATGTATGAAATCATCAAGGAAATATTCTTCATAATGATCAATTATGATACTATGTCAAATGCAACATTCTTTTTACCTGTAGTTAGAATAGCACATTTATGCCATTAGTGTCTCATCTAACATTTTTTTGTGGTCACAATTATCTCTGTGGGCCAAATTAGCTTGTGATCTTGCTTGACTCTATGGATCTGTTGTTGATTTTTTTTCAATTTCTCTTTGATTTAGTTGAAATTTATATCCGGTCTATTGGTTTGAAGATGCAATTGGTCACCTTTTTAGGTACCATATATTTGCTTTGAGCGGTTAACTTTTCAACTAGTTGCAAATAATAGGACATTATCATAAATAGAAAACAAAACACCATTTAGGAGGGAGAGTTGGGACATTTTATAGATCTGGGAATAGAGTGTCCTTATATTTGTATAAAATTTTTCATGCGTCACACCCCATTTCACTAGCATGTTACTATTAGTAGTGAATTTTTCCATATCACCATTCTCTGCAATAGGATTCAAGATTCCATTATCCCAACAGTATCATCTTATTATATTTTTCAAAACTATAACTTTTATGTATTAGGTTAATCTTTGTTTCCTATAGAGGGAAGAGAAGGGAAGGATATATGTATGCTATATTCTAAAAAAGCACCACAACCAAGAACTCTTGCAATGTGAGATTATAGATTAAATTTGAGAATAGCCTTGGTGGCAAGGGAAGATCTTTTCAACTTAGTGGGACTCTAAAGTAGCTTCATCTAATTCAATTTGCTCATTTTTCATGAAAATTATACATTTGTTTTCAATGACTGCTCCTACTTACATATTGAGAGGCTCTGCACCAAAATTGCTTTGTTGGAAGCCTAGAAGGCCTAAAACCAAGATTATTTTGTTGTCTTAGACTGAACACTTAATCTCTTATTTTTCCCATAGTTATTCCACTTGTATGCCTTAAGGGTTTTATCTACACAAATGCCCCTTCCAAACCATAGAAAAACTTATTTGATGCTTTGCTTGGGCACACTCTTTAGATATAGGCGGTTCATACTATCATAGTGAAACAACCAAGTACCATGCATACAATCCATAGATCAAAACATTTTGAAGACTATTAGTTAATCACAGTTCTTGTTGGATATGCGACAATGTGGCAAAGATTATTTATGTTTTTGGCTAGCACTTATTTTGGAAAAGTTATAATTTCTTACACATGACAATTATTGTGAAATTATCTTTGCTTACCTTTCAAGCTTGTATTTTCCTTGGTGGCTCTTTTCAATAATTCATTAATTTAAAAAACACATAAAACTATGTGACCCATGCACTGGAAGCTTCCCATGTCAAGCTGGAGTGCCAAAAGTTGTGACTGTTCACTTCTCTTGCTATTTTGTAATTAAATTGGATTTTTATAATTGATTGTACTTGTTGTTTGGCTTAGCGCATGGCATAGCCTACAAGAAACTAACAATAGTAAAACTAAAAACATATTCAATCTAACAAGATTTCATAGAACCATTCTTACCTAATATCTTAATTGGGTCACTAAGCGTTACAAAAATCCACACCAAAGTCACCCCTAAAGCACACCAAAGTTTGTTTTAATGCCCTATCACTTCCTCACTAGAATTCATCAATAGGAATTTGATCTTTGTGACTATGAATGATCAAATTTTATACTATAAGCTTCATGCAGTGGAAGCTTCCCATGTCAAGCTAGAGTGCCAAAAGTTGTGACTATTCACTTCTCTTCCTATTTTGTAATTAAACTGGATTTTTGTATTTGATTGTGCTTGTTGTTTGACTTAGCACATGGCATAGCCTACAAGAAACTAACAATAATAAAACTAAAAACATATTCAATCTAACAAAGCTTTCATATAACCAATCCTATCTAATATCTTAATCGGGTCAATAAGCATTAAATAAATCCAAAATAAGAATGTTGGTTTAATAAGTTGCATAAATAGAACTCAAAATTCCTTTTACCATAAGAATGTTTGTTTAATAAGCTGGTTTAATAAGCTCTAAGCTGGTTTTATATATGTTTGTTAGATATTCAATCTAACACCCCCAAGAACAACTTCTAGACCAAAATATCTTCCACAAGAGAGAAAATGGAAAGAAGGCTTGGCTCAACAATGCAAAATTGAATAATGGTTGAATATGCTTGAATGCATATGTACATGAGATGCCTTGATTATAAAGGCAAGGTAGAGAGATAGGATTAGAAAAGATCATGACAAGTGTCTTAATCCTATTACATGCAACAACTAACAAACTAACTACGTAGGAATCAAGCATTACTAGCTAGATAAAATAAGCTATAGAAAAGCCAACTAAGACTTATAGAAAGAATCTTATATCCTAAGTAAACTTAACATGTAAAAATGTCCCCTAATTACCTAGTGAGTGAATTAGCTAGGTACAAGACATATATTCACACCAACACCTCCAAGATTGGCTCATCACCAATTTCACTTAGTGAAATTTCTTTAGCTTCCTTGACTAACTTAAACAATTCTTTACCACATAATTCCTATTCTTCTACTTGGATAACTTGCATCATTCCAGCATCAATCAAACCCTCTTCTTCCTGATCTGAGGTAGCATCCCATGCTTCCTCAACTATTGGACCCACCCTGAGCTCATCCAATGATGCTCCTTTTGCTTCTTGAGACAACTCAACCAATTCTTTACTAGCATCCAATAGGGACTTGAGACTATCCAACCTCATATTGTTCTCGATCAGATCAATAACTTCTATCAACTTGGCATCTAGAGCTATATTAACTTCTGGCATGATTTTGTGTTGTTCATTTGAAATAAAGGCATCTGAAAAGACATGAGGATGGGATTGAGGAGTGGAATTTGGATGCTCAACTAGATCTACCACTGATCCATAATCACTAGGAAAATTAGGGACCTCAACACCATCAGCTTTAGCCACCCAATTGATATCTGACTCCAGAGAGCACAACCCAATAGTGTCCAAAAGCACATTGTCAAGGTGCGGATCAAAAACCAAAGGTTGACAAAGAGTACCCTAATCTATTATGATCTCGTTTACTTTCCAATGAGGACTATACAGTTTGGTTTCCACATAGATCCTTACATATGTACCAATGCCATGTTTTTTGAATCTTTCCTCCGCACAAACAAATTTACCTAGATGATTTCCAATTGAATCCAGGGTTTCTGATTGTGAGAATTCTAATGGGAGGTTAGGTAACTTATACCAGTCCTGAATCCATTTCATTTTGTGACGGAGCAGATCGAACCCTGTTTCCCATTTATGGATGTAAAATCCACTATCATCCATGAGCCAAATCCCATGTAGAATTTGTTCTCTGATATCTGATGACGAAAAAATGACCATGAAGAAACTATTTGCTAACACCTTGAATTTCAAATCTTCACCTCAACAACCCTTCCACCATCAAATTAGGCTATCCCAATTAGGGTCTTTCCCATACCACATAACTACCAAGCCTTATTGCTCCAAGATCATGATTGAGGGCCTCAACAAATTTGGACTCAACACCATTGTAGCCCTATTGCCACGATTGAGACCAATACCATCCTTCCCCTTTACATTATGATTACTAGGGAGGGACACTTGAAGTAGGCACCATGTGAGTTACCAGTTGATTGTCACACATCCTGCTATTTCCCGAAGTACTTACACCTTGAATCATTATTCCAATGTTGTCTATTCCAACCCCTATTATTGCGCAACACACTTTTTTGCCATTTTGAATCTTTGCACCAAGCTTCTTTTGAAGCGTGCTCCTGTAATTGCTCCATCAAAACCTCCTTCTTAGCATCCTTGGCCCAAGATATGGTATCAACTACTACTGCCCTGAACTCCTCACCAGGCTTGCCATTTGTGTCGCTTCCTTGTCGCAACCTTCATGCAACCCAGCTACAATTTCGTGCCCCTCTACAATTTTTCAGCCTTCGCTATCTCCCACCATTTCCTTAATAAGTATCACATTAACTGTAACATTGAAGGAGAAGACCTTAGCAATATAATGCTTGTTTAGGTGTAATAAAACACTTCCATGCCTATTTCTAATTATTGAGTCTTTTGCATTATATATTTTTGCAATGGCCCTAATAAGGTCAATAATCACAAAGATATTAGGGACTACCAACTTCCTCAAATACACACACCATGAGTTATATATGGGTATGTCAGGTTGAATTACTCTAAAACCATACTCAAACAGATTCTAACCTTGACAAGGAATAGCAACATATGTGATAGCACCAACCCTATCCACAAATTTGTTTATAATTACACCAACTCCTTGAGCATTCTTGGCTTGTTTTGATGACCCTAAAAATTGATTTAATAAATCCTCTTCCAAATTCCTCTTAACTCATGTGGATTTTAAAGTGGATTGACTAATTTTGAAATCTTTATAGAAAATGTTAGGGTTTCTAATGAATTTCTAAATAGCTAATGTTTTTACTTTAACATGAAATATTTTGCAATATATTTTTAAAACCCTAATTTTTATAATTTCATAAGGGACAGTAAAGGATACAACACTTAATAGATGACAAATTTTACTTACCTATTTGTACACTCAGAACCTTAAATTTTCCTTTGAAAATTTGTATAAGACATGTCAATACTTTAATTTCCTCACACAAAGTTTTGACAACTTTTAGCAATAATGAATTGCTCTGCCTCATAAAAAATTCCTTATGGTGATAGTAGGAAGCTATCTTTTACTTAAATTAAGGCAAACTTGAGTGAAATGAATACTTGCATGTATTTTTTTACTAGGTTAAAAATGGTTGTCAATCAAATATGGTGCAAACAATCAACAACCATCACATTTTCTCAACTCATCATAAAAGTTTGAAAATTCTCTGTTGAAAGTGTGACACATTAGAGCTATGCAATGCAATCAAAAGGTGACAAGTGTTGAATAATTGTAGATTGGAGCAGCCCCATCGATGCATGGAAAAAGAGTGTCTCGTCATATTTTAAAGTAACCTTGAGCTTTATGCATTTGCGACAAACTAATAAAATGTGACCAAATAGCAGACGACCACATGTAAAATGAACTTCCATTTAACCAAGTGAACATTTTATGATAATTTATGGGACCCCAAACTGTGACACACAAACATAAGGTGAGAGGATAAAAAGGTGACATGTAGCCCTGTGGTGTGGACCAATTAAACAAGCAGTCTAAACGTAACTTAAGTGATCTAAGGAGCACATAAGATAATTGCCAAAAAAATGGTTACTAGGGAAAGGGGTCAGTTATCGAACAAACAAAAAGGCATAAGGTGGTCACTAAAAGTCATTTTTGAAATAGAACAAAAAGTGATGGGTTGGGGCTAAAGCCTTGGGGTTTTAAGCCTTAGGGATTGAAACACAAGAAATTCATAGATTAAAAGTCTAGGATATTCAAAATTCCCAACACTTCTGAAAGCCACATTATATATATTTATCTATTATAAATTTGAACTATTCATTATTAGGTCATAGATCTGATAGTAGAGGTTATGTTGCTTTTTCTTTCCCTTGAAGGCAACCCCCTCTTTATATGAGTTCATTTTATTATAGTTGATTATTACATTGCATTGTATTGTATTTATGTGAGGAGATTATGATAGATAGAAGAGGAGGTTCAATGAATATATTGTAAGTTGTATCTCTTCATATTGTTGGATGGAATAAAGGAATGAATAGTTGTTTCTACGTGGACATAGCCCATATTGGGTGAACCATGTATATTTGTGTCTTTGTGTTTTATTTTATTTTTATTTTACTTCTATGTTAATTTTATTGTATATTGCTTTGTAATCCTATTCCTAACACTATTATTGTTGAACAAACATTGTCATTGATGTCAAAGAATATATGATTAGAGGTGGAATTATCTTTTTAGGAGTTTAGTGTGAACCAAATGGAGTTGTTCTATCATACCTTTCTATGTTGGTAATTGTATTGTCATATCATTTTGAGTTTCAAAGATTTGTAGAAATATATACTACTAGCTATATTGATAAAGGGTTGAGGATTGTATATAATACCATGCATGCATCTATTCACTATGATAGAAGTGATCTAGAAGGTTGTACTATAATATTTCAGTTCAATGTTTTAGGTCAGAGATATTTCTCTGGCAATACAAGTATGGTTAGTATTTCTTTCAGAGGGAGATTTTGGCTCTTCGATTTGAGAGGCAAGTATGTATACACATGTTCTATCATATTCTTGAGTTTTTGGAGGATATGTTTAGCATGCAAAAATATTGAAGTGACAAAAGGTTCTTTGTGCTTGTATGTCAACCAATTAGTGTTTGAGACTTGTGTGGTAATGGCTAGTAGCGTGCAGTATTCAAATCTAGCATGCAGTGTTAAGATGGAACCTAGTTAAGGTTCATGTGGTAGTGCACAACATCATGTTCTTTTGGTGACAACAAATATGAATTAAGACTAACCTGCTACACGTTTCATGAAATTTGAATTTAGGTCCACCTTATGCCATTTTGGTTATTTGTGGACCCTTAGCTAACATGAAAGAGTGTTAATGCAATGTCACATATATATATTCCTTAGTTACACAAATGCACAATGTAAAGGATAATTGAAGAAAAGGTGGTGAGAATACAAGGAGATGATTGTGAAACTAGATTTATTCAAGGAGAGTTGCATTTCAAAGTGTGCACCATTATCAAAAGATCACAAGGAGTGTGGAGTAGTGTGTGTAGCCAATTCATAAGTGTATGAGATGTATTTGGTTGCAATTGAAGATCCACAAGCTTTATCTATGTAATCCAGTAGGACTGATGTTCTACCTATTGTACTAACCAGTGTTGGAGATTGGTGTCTCCAGTAGGTTAGTGCCTACAAATTCAATTGGGGGTTGGTGTCTCTAGTAGGTTGGTGCCTACTTCATATTGTAAAATTTACTCATATATTAATGCTTTGTGAGGATGGATTTGGATAGTAGATCCAAGTAGCTATTCTCATCGTGGTTTTTCCCATCTTAGGTTTTCATGTATGTCTAGTGTTGTATTGTGTGAATGCGTGTTCTTGATTGATGCTTGATTAGTAGTAGTGAAGATTGAAGTTTCATGTTCTGATATATGTGATTGAGTTAAGGGTTTTAAATAGATTTTATCTATTGATTCACCCCTCCTCTCAATAGATTGTGTTCCCCTCAATTGGTATTAGATTCAGGTTCCTTTAAAGAAGCTTAATCAACTTGAGGTAGATCTAGGATGGAACACTCTATTGCACAAGAAGGATTGTCTATGAATAAGGAACTGCTATTTGATGGGTCTAATTATGCATTTTGGAGATTCTGGATGTAAGCATACTTGATGGCCCTAGGTCTTGATATATGGATAGTTATAGAAGGATATGAGATTCTAAAAAAGCCTCCAAGGGATCAAGTCAAAAAGAAGGCTTGTGAAAATAATGCCAAGGCTAGGAATGCTATTTTGTGTAGTTTGTCTAATTTTGAGTTTTTGAAAGTTATACAATGCAAGACTATGAAGGAAGTATGGGAGAATTGCACACCATCTATGAAGGAGATGACAAGGTGAAAGAAGTCAAGCTCCAAACTCATAGAGCTCAATTTGAAAGCTTGAAAATGAAGGAGGATGAAATCATTGCCACATTCTTGTTCTAGGTTGATGAAGTTGTCAACTCTATCAAAGGTCTTCGTGAGGAATTGAAAGAATTCATGGTTGTGAAGAAGGTACTCATGTATCTTCCTAGAAGGTTTGGTTCTAAATTTTCTACTATTGAAGAAGCCAAGGATCTGAATGCTTTAAAAATGGTTGAATTACATAGAATCTTGAATGCCTATGAAATGAGGGTTTTTAGTTAAAACTCAATAAGGAAAGAATCTATATTCAAAGCATCCAAGAAGAAAATTGATATAGATTCTGATGTTGGATCTGATCCAGAGGAAGCAAAATTTATCAGAAAGCTACAAAGAGATTTTGGTAAGTATAAATTCAAGTTGCCTTTTAAATGTTTTAATTGTGGTGAACTAGGAAATTTTGTGGCTAAGTGTCATTATAAGGATTTTAACAATGCTAAGAAAAAGTATGGAAATAAATCATTTATAAAAAGGAATAAAGGTTAGAGGAAACAAAAGAGATTCCTCATTAATGAGGAAGGCTACACCACTGATGAAGAGGATGAATACATATCCAAAGATGAAGATGAAAGATAGAAGGTTGTATTCATGGCTATGGAAAATACTTAAGAAATAAATTTTGGAAATGATGATGAAGAAGTAGATCTTGTGGAAGAGTTACTTTATGCCAGAAAAGAGATCAAAAGACTGAATAAAAGAATTGTTGAAGAAGTGAATGCTAAAGACAACTTACCTTAGAAGCTTGAGAGTTCAAAAAGGACAATCATTGATTTGAAGGTGCAAGCAAAAGAAGAAAAAAGGATTGAATAAGTCTTGAATGAAAAAATGCTATCAAAAGACAAGGACTATGAGAAGCTTGAAGCCAAACTTGTGTTAATAATAAAAGAGCTTGAGAAGGTGAATCATCATCTACAATTGAATTTTGGAAAGAATACTGAGAATTTTAATCAAATATTGGTATGATAGAGATCTCCACATGTCAAAATCAATATTGGTATTGATGATTAGAAGAACAAAGTGACAAAACAACCAGTGAAGCCTACTAAAGGAAGTCTAGAAGTGACTAGTTTTGGAAGTATAAAGTATGAAAGGGTTACTACAAATGATGAAATCAAGATACAAAATGATGGCTTTATCCAAGTTTAGAAGAAGAACAAAAGATATGGAAGACAAGGATACATCACCAAGTTCAATTATTCTTTTTCTGGTTTTGTTTTAATTGAAATAATTTTGGTCATAAGGCTATGGACTATAGAAAGGCTCTGATAAGAAGAAATAACTTTTACAACAGTAATGTATTTACACCTCTATATAATTTTAATATTGTTTTCTACAAATGCAACAACTTTCGACACATTGTTAGGAACTACATAATCAATTTTGTGAGTCCTCCTTTATCGAAAACAAGGAGAAAAGGATCAAAAATTTGAAGTCATGAATAAGATAAATTATGGAAGAAGGTTCCAGGAGAGAAAAATTTAGGAAAATGAATGATATCTCAAATTGCTCTACATGCTTGAAAACAGAAGAATTTGTGGAGCATAGACAACGAATGTTCAAGCCACATGACTAGAGATAAAAGTAAGTTCATGAATTTCAAGAAATTTGCAGGTGGTTTTGTGTCTCTTGGAAATAATGTTGTTAAATGGAGCCTAATTAGACTCGAAGGCTAAATTTTCCCCTTTTATTGATGCTATTTCCCCCCAAAATTATTCATCAAGGGTTTGGGGGCAGCGCCCCTGGAAAACCTCAAATGACTTTTATTATTTTATAAAGGCATCAAGAGTTATTTTTCTATTGGTCGACATAAAAAAACCCCTATTTTGTAACCAACATAAGTCTTGATAAAATGACTAAGGGTTTGTGTTTTTGTTGATATTGTATAGTAGCATTTGCAGCGGTATTGAGTTGCAAGGATTATTGGTTGTAATTGGTTTGATATGTTGGATAATAATATTGGACTCTCTGTTGGTGGATGTAGCCCGAGTTTGAGTGATCCACGTTAAAAATTGTCTCTCATTGTTATTATTTCTATGTATTTTTCATTCCTCTATTTAATCCTTATTTGCATTTAATTGATATTTTCTGCATGCAATTCCTAACAAATAATTCTCTTGCCAAAATTATCGATAAGGTTACTTTAAGTCTTGATGGTGGTAGGAAAAAAAATGATGTTCTTTATGTTGAAGGACTAAAGCATAATATTTTGAGTGTTAGCCAAATGTGTGACAAAGGTTATAAGCTCTCTTTTAGTTCTGAGGCTTGTGAAATCAAGAAATCAGGTATTGAAGAATTGATTGCGGAAGGAAGCAAGATATACAATGACATATATCATCTCAATTATCTAAATGGACAAAATTGTCTTATTGTATAAAGAGAAGAAAGTTGGATTTGGCACAAAAGATTAGGACACATCAATTTTGATGATATTGTGAATATTAGCTCAAAGGGAATGGTCTAGGATAAGATAAATAAATATTAATCTATAATTTGTATACCATGTCACGAGGGAAAATAGAGAAAATATAGATTCCCCACAAAGGAGCATTCCACATAAAAGCCACTAGATTTGATCCATACAGATTTGTGCAGACCAATGAGGACAAGAATTCTACAAGGTGACGAGTAATTTATGATGCTCATTGACGACTACACTAGGATGAATTGGATTACCTTTCTAAAAGAAAAATTAGAAGCATTTGAGAAGTCCAAAGCTTCCAAAGTATTAGTGGAGAATGAAATCGGATGAACAATTAAGGTTCTAAGGTCAGACAGAGATGGAGAATTCACTTCTGATCGATATGATGTATTCTATGAAGAACATGGAATCTAGAGGCAATATTTCGCTCCTAGGACTCCTAAACAAAATGGAGTTGTTGAGAGAAAGAACCAAACTATACAAGATATGGAAAGAATAATTTTGAGTCAAGCAAATCTATCAAACATGTACTAGAGAAAAGCAGTTCAAATTGTAGTATATATTTTGAATAGATATCAAATCAAACCTAGGTTTGATAAAACACCTTATAGCTATGGAGAGAAAGACCAAATTTAATTAGACATATTGGGATATTCAAAAGTGAGTATTTTTCTTGGGTATTCAATGACAAGCAAAGCATATAGGTGTTACAATAAGAGTTTGAAGAGAATTGCGGAAAGTGCAAATGTTAGAGTTGATGAAACCATACTATCTACTAATACTCTAAAAGTGGAAGATAATGAAGATCCAATCTGCAACAATGATGATGTCTCAAAAGTTGATTCTGAGAACATTGTGACAAAGACTTTAGCGAGGTATGTACAAAAATATCATTTTGAAGACCAGATTATATGAGACAAGAATAGTGGGGTAAAAACCTAGAGAAAAAATGGAAGAGAAAATGAACAAGTATATTTTGCATTGCTATCAAAAATTGAACCAAAATCTTATACAAAAGCAAGCAAAGAAAAAGGATGGATAGAAGCCATGGAAGAAGAGTTGACTTAGATCAAGGAAAATGAAACTTGGGAACTAGTCCCAATACCAAAAGGTGAGAATGTAATTAGTACTAAGTGGGTGTTTAGGAACAAGTTGACTGAAGATGGAGAAGTAATCTAGAACAAAGCTAGACTTGTGTGTAAAGGGTATGCTCGGATTGAAGGTATTGATTTTGAAGAGTCATTTGCTTCAGTAGCAATATTGGAGGCTATCATAATGCTTTTGTCTCTTTCAACATTTAAGAACTTCAAAGTATATCAAATGGATGTGAAGTCAAAATTATTGAATGGATAGTTGGAAGAAGAGGTCTACATTGAGCAACCAGAAGGGTTTCAATGTTTAAATAATTCAGATTATGTGTGCAGATTGAAGAAGGCTTTGTATGGACTCGAGCAAGCCCCTAGAGCTTGGTATTCTAGGTTGGAAAAATATCTACAATCATAAGGGTTTCAGAGAGGGAGTACATATATTATTCTTTACATAAAAAAAAGGTGATCAACGACTTATTATTATAGTTTATGGAGATGATACTATTTTTGGTGTAAGCAGTGATGGCATGTGTAAGGTGTTTTAGAATGCAATAAAAAGTGAGTTTGAAATGTCAATGCTTGGTGAATTGTCTTTCTTCCTTGGTTTACAAAATTCCATTTAGATAAAGCCATACTTATTTCTCCAAACAATTATATAAAGGAAATGTTGAGTAAGTTCAAGATGGAAGAATGCAAACTGGTATGCACACCTATGGTTACTGGATGTAAGCTAAGTAAGGATGAAGAATCTTCTCCACCAAACCAGACCTTGTATAGATCCATTACTGGTAGTTTGTTATATGTGACCACATCTAGATCGAATATAAGGCAGACAGTTGGAATGGTAGCTAGATTTTAGGTAACACCTGAGGAAACTCATGTAAAAGCTATGAAAAGAATATTTAGGTATCTGAAGGCTACAGTAAATTTTGGGTCACGATATCCTAAGAGTTAAAATTTCACTTTAATGATATATAGATGTAGATTGAGCAAGAAGCGTAGATGATCAAAAGAGCACAAGTGGTGTAGCATTTTTCTTGGTGAGAATTTATTATCTTGATTAAGAAAGATATA
Organism: Sequoia sempervirens; assembly: GCA_007258455.2. Taxonomy (NCBI): domain Eukaryota; kingdom Viridiplantae; phylum Streptophyta; class Pinopsida; order Cupressales; family Cupressaceae; genus Sequoia; species Sequoia sempervirens. The sequence goes on along the minus strand of VDFB02193867.1, from coordinate 380,119,778 downwards.
GGACTTAGTTTTATTATTTATATCAGAAGAAAAAAACATTATGAAAAATTCATATTGCACTAAAGTACTATGGATGAAATGAGATTTGAAGGAGATGAAGATTGAGTTTGATGAATCTATTGCTATTCTTTGTGATAATACCAGTGCCATAAATATTTAAAAGAATTTGGTAATGCACTCAAGGACAAAACACATTGCAATCAGGTATAATTTTTTAAGGGAGAAGGTTGCAGAGAAGGAGGTAAATTTGGAGTATGTCGAGACTAAGGAAAAAGTGGTAGATATTTTCACAAAACCGCTTTCTAAGGAGACTTTTGAGTTTCTCTAGAAGAAGCTGAGAGTTTTTTCTCCCTCCTCTTGAATCATGATGATGTACAGGGTAAGGGGGAGCTTGGTATCTATAGGGCCTCTATAATTTCTGATTAACTTGGTACTACAAGTAGACACACAATTCAAAGGATGGATAGCTAATTAAATAGTTCATCTTCTATGAGAGGCTTCATTTAATTATCAACCAGGAATTTGTAAGCTTTTGATAGTGTTGTGTTGATTATTCAGATAGCACAACAACAGTTAAATAGAATATTACTATTCTTCTCTCCTGAAAGAGAAAGAATAACACATGGATATCTTAGCTCCCAAGGTCTTTGTAGTTGGTTCTTGACTATGCTGACTTTACTCAATGGTTCATGTGAACTGTAATGTTCAAGGGGCCTGTTGGTTTTGAGCTTCTAGATTGTTCTAAGATCAAGCATGAATTTAAACCTACTTTAACTGGGGTTTTTAAAGAAACAGAAAAAGATAGATCAAGGCTTTGGAACTGAAAAGAATGACAATTCATCTAACTTAACCAGACTTGTTACCCTTTCAAGGAATTGCTAACTAAAAGAAAACTGCAGAACAAAATCAACTAGTGATTAACACATAGTTTCATTCATTCACAATGTTGATTTCAACAACAGATTGCAAGTTACTATTTAAACAAAACACAAAGTAAGATCTCATTCCTTAAAGAGGGTCTCAGATCAAATGATTAAGTCAAGATAAATACCATTCTGGAACACAATATGAAGTAGATTTAAATCTGGTTGCTTCTACTGTTAGTGAAACAGATAAGCAACATTTACAAAACTGGTACAATCACCAGTGTACAAAAAACCTATGCCTCTAGATTGTTTCCATCTATACTAGGAGAACTTGAAAGATCCATTATTGCCTATATTGAATCTAACTCTTATTCTACTACTACTCTTAAGTTTCTCTTACTTCTCAAAAAATTCCTACTTGTTCGAGATCTATGTCCTTATCTCCTCCTCTGCCCCTTTACAAAGAGGCCAAAATTCCATATATACAGAATGTACCATAAAGAATGCATTGGCTCCTATTTTTAGGGTTTTACAAAAAATATCCTCCTTCAGAAGGGTCGGCTTCCAGATCTTTTTGAATAGAGTTAACACTGCATTCAATGTGAATCCCCGCTGTCCCTGTTGGTGAAGGATCGACACTCAGATCTTTTACAATCACAACATTGACTTCATGCCTCTGTGTCCACCTTCAAACTTCCCTGAAGGGCTGATTTGAATGCTCTAAAAGATTGCCATTAATACCGATCTCCCTCTATCAGTAGATACCACAACTATTTCTGAGACTCATGGTTTCTTTCTCTTTTTTGCCTTTCTCCCTGCTTCAGATCTCTCTGCACGATTACCTCCTCTCAAAGCGGCATCATGCTTCCCGTTAGATCTCCACACCATTGTTCACCGAGTTGCTCCATTGTTTTAAGTCTCAGAGTAAGTCCATATTGTTTACATTCTATTGATTCCCTTCACAGGGGTAGTCAATCAGTCAAACTATCATTGGTCTACCCCCTTAGCTCCTTCTAATTGGTGGAATAAAAGGCCATGCAAGATTCCCAGGCGGTCAAAGGTCGTTCGAATGGAATCGCATGTCGGTGAGACACTGGTTATGTCTCCCCGATGCGATTATACCTCTCTTAGAAGCTATCGGCGTAACATACAACGGTCAGCGAGACCTCATGCCGAGCTGCACAAACTATATTGATACCACATAAACCATCGGCAAGATAGTCGTTATCAGTCGGAAGTCATGGAGAGTTCTTATTGGTCATACCAATATCCCTTTTCTATTGACAAACCCACCACTATCAGCAGGACTTCCCATTGTCAGCAAGACCTTTCATCAAGCCCCTTTACCTTTCGGCGAGACACCATCAGGTCGACGAGACGTTATATCGAATCCCTCCACCTTTCGACGAGACTTCTTCTGTCGGTGAGACATCTCTTCGAGCTCAAAACATTATACCGAAGGTTTCACCAGTCGGCAAGAGATCCTTAGGTCAGCCAAACATTACGGCGGGTTCCATTAGTCATGTCAAAGGTTTTAAAACCATTGGTGAGACCATCACTTGTCGATGGGATATCATGTCGAGCTCCTCCATTTTGGCAAGAGTCCACCCTGTCGGTGAGACTTCATGCTGAAGTTATCTCTCTCGACGAGATCTTCTCGATGACATCCCCTTTTCGCCGAGACTCTGACGGATCAGTGAAACCTTATGCCGATATCATCCCATGTCGGTGAGACTATCTTCCTTTGCTGAGACATTACATCGAAGTCATCTCCTTTGTCAAGAGCTCATTTCATTTTTGGGAGACCTTGCTTAATCGGCGAGACCTTTCGCTGCGCTCAAAACTTTCGCCGAGACATTACGGGTCGGCAGGACTTCTCTCCGAGGCCTTCATCTTTCAACGAGACTCCGCCCAGTCGGGAAGACTTTACCCCTTCGGCCAGACATCATGCTGAACTTAAATCTTTCAGCGAGACTTTATTCGGTCGCCAGGACCTCCTGCCGAACTCAAACCACTACGCTGATACCGCCTCACCTCAACAAGAGTCCACCCTGTCGGCGAGACTTCATCCTGAGGCCACCTCTATCGTCGAGACCTCACCTCTTCAACCAGACCTTATGCCGAAGGTATAACCCTTTCGCTGAGACATCTGTTCGGTAGGCAAGACCCTTCATTGAGCGCAAATCTTTCGGTGATGCTAACCCTGTGTGCAATCGGTCAACGAGACTTCAGCATGTCAGGGAGACATATGAAAACCCACGGTGATTAAAATGTCATGGCAACCAGTGGATCCCAAATGAATAACACACTGCCAGTCAACAAGACATTTGGGAGGTCTTGCCGACTTTCTTCTTAGAGGAATTTTATGCCAAACTGGATTGGGGGATGCTCTCCAACTGAGCTCCTTGAGAAATATCATCATGTGCACAATTTAATCCTACAAAAAAAGGTCTCCATTAGTCCTCAGAAGCATATAAAATACGTTATAATAAAATACACTATTGGTTATGATTATTTCATTCAATTTTAGCAAGAAGAAAAACAACTCAAGCTGAGACAGAACCAAAATCTGACAGAACAAAATACAGACTCAAGAGGAAAGCAAAAGAATTCCAAGACCCAAAACAAACAATTGAAGACCAAGAAAACAAAAGAAAAGAAGGGGGACCCATTTTGTTCCAGAATAAAATAGGGTGGTTATGTAAGGCATAACAAATGGCGACTCGGCTGAGAAAATGGTTTAACCATTTTCAAGAAACTGAAGGATTCAACTACCCAGAACTCTTGGTTTATGAACATCACAACTCCAGTTAGGTCAGTTTTAACAACCAAGGCTGAGCTAGGATCTCAAATGTAAATCAACAATGGCTACCCCTGAATCTAAGTGTGTGCTTGATGGTGCATCACTCTTTCATAAATTTTTCCTCATCTTTTGAACAATAATGTGCAAGATTTGAACTACATGAGTTGATTCCCTTTAGTTGTTGTGCAATGATATCCTGGGCATTGCTCAGCTGCTAGTCAGGCATCCATAGCCCCGACGGAGATACCTCTAGTTTCTCACAGCATAGCTCTACTGCTAGTCAGACGTCCATAGCCCCGGTAGAGATGCTGGAATCACCCATTCATATTGAGTCTTCTTTTCTCTTTAGATAGTTCTCTCTTCTTCTTCTTTTTCTCTTTTCTCTTGGAGATTCAGATATTTCATTCAGTTTCTTTTTTTTTCTCAATATGTCAGATGTTTAACATCTATTCTGGGTTGAAAACTACCATGGACCTCGTAATAGCATCTGGGAGATCAGATTTTTCACTCAAATCTTACAACACCATAGTCCTAAGACAAATATACCATTACAAAGGGAGATGACCTTGATGATTTGTGATAGATTCAGAGGAGGTAATGAAGGTTATTTACTTTGCACCTTGTTTTCAAGACTTTCCACAACTCTTATTGACAATGAGCATAAAACAACGAGGTTAGGACAAAATCACCCAATTAGCAAACCTAAAAATATCTAAACCACTTCTTTCCTAATAATCAAAGTATACTTTAGATAATCAGCCCACCATTTCAAGAAGGATAAAATAGATAAACCCTAAGGAACAAAACAAGACAAAACAAAGAACAAAGGAAACAAAAGGACAAAAGAAAGAACAAGCAAACACACAGAAAAACTATTTACAAACAAAAAACAAATTACTTAAAGACAAAAACAAAAAAATATTTTCATACAGGAAAACAAACCATTTACACAAAGGACAGAAAACTATTCACATACAAAGATTACTTACAAAGCCAAAAATGCATAAACTATTTACACAAAGGCACCGCCCAACAAAAATACCAATTTCATGACTCAAAATAGTGTTTAAGAAACTATCCATTGACAGGCAATGGAATAGGTTCTCTAGTTAAACTGCTCAACCAGAAAGCATTTTCTCCTAGGATCTCTGCAACTTGATAAGGACCTAACCAGAGCTTGTCAAATTTCTGGTGACTACCCTTCTTTTCACTAGCTTTATCCCATAGCAACACAAGGTCTAATATTCTGAAAGCTTTGATCTTGGCTCTTTTTTCAAACCAACGTTTGACAACAGCCCGATGTCTAAAGAATTGTTGCAAGGCGGCATCCCTATGCTCTTCTAATTTCAACAAGGCAGCTAATCTTACTTCTATCCTATCATCATTAGAATAAAACTTCTACATAAACTCAAGGATAGGTATTTGAAAATGGATAGGGAACATAGGCCCTTGGCCATACACTAGCTTGAATGGTGAGGTCTTTAAAGCATCCTTAATCCTAGTCCTATCTGCCCATAACGCAAACCTTAGCTGGGTGTGCTAGTCCCTAGGATTGTTTTCTAATAGTTTTTTAATTACCCCTAAGAGATTCTTATTGGTTGATTCTGCAACTCCATTGCCTTGTGGGTAATAGTTTGAAGAATACTTTAGAACAATTTTGTGATCATATGCCCATGAAATGAACTCAGCAGAAGAAAAGGAAAAGCCATTGTCACATACCAATGCGAAGGGTACTCCAAACCTAGTGGTGATGCATTCGGTGAGGAACTTGATTACCACCTCCATTGTGCTATTCTTGCAAGGTATAGCCTCTGTCCATCTTGTGTAGTAATCAGTGGCGGTCAAAATAATTTTATGTCCTACAGAAGAATTTGGGTTAATTACCCCAATAAAGTCCAGCGCCCATTGGGCAAATGGCCTTACCTCATAGATAGGCTGCAATGGCATGGCTGCATGGCATTCTTTTGATGTAGAAATCTGACATATGTGACATGTTCTCACATGCTAATGGGCATCTTTGAACACACACGACCAACAATAACCAAATCAGAGGATCTAATGTGCTAATGAATCTGCAGAACCATGACCTGTGCCATGTTTCCCATGAAATTGAGCAATTACATGCTTAGCCTCTTACTGATCAAGGCATCGTAGGTACACTCCCTCAAAATTCTTCCTATATAGCAATCCTCCTTTGAGCATATAATGCGAGCTCTTCATTCTCAGTGCTCTCCTCTGAGTTCTATTCATTCTGTTTGGGCACTGATTATTAAGCATAAAGTGGATGATATTGGCATACCAAGGGTCATTGGAAAAGGAATGAATTATGTATTGCTGCCAAATGATGTTGTCGCCAGCATTCGCCATGGACTTAGACAGGCCTAGACCTCATACAAGTTTCATAGGGTGTATCTCTAGGTCGAACTCCTGCAAAATGGCCATCCATTTCCCTCTTTGTTCTCCTAGTTCGCTCTGCATAAGTGGAGACTTCACAGTTGCATTAGGAACTACAACAATGATTTGACTTCAGAGAATGTAGTGCCTGAACTTCTTGATAGCTCTGACCAGCGCAAAAGCTTATTTTTCAAAAGGCAAGTACTTGATTTTAGCATTCTTGAACGGAGAACTCATGAAAGCAATTGGCCTCTCCTCTGCCTCTTCTCTTGTTGAGTCAGGATGGCTGCACAGGAATGTTCAGAGGCAAAAGAATAAATATAGAATGACCTCAAGTAGTCAGGGCTAGTAAGGACTGGCACTTCCAAAATGGATCACTTGACCTGTAAAAACGTGGCCTTTGCCTCATTACTCCACTCTATTTTGGTGTCTTTCTTCATCATTTCATTCAGTGGTTTAACAATTTCTGCAAAGCCCGTGATAAACTTTCTCATGAAGTTGATATTTCCAAAGAAGGATCTCATCTCTTTTTTACTTCCTAGCCTGGTTATCTTGAGAATGGACTGAACTCAGTCTGGATCAATTGATATTCCTCTTTCAGAGATTACGTGTCCCAAAAGCTTCCCTTCAGAAACCCCGAACACACACTTTTTAGGATTCAAGGAGACTCCATACTGGATACACCTTTCAAGAACTTTAGCTAAGTCTGCAACGTGGTTCAATCTGTCTTTAGAGAAAACTGTCAGGTCATCCATGTAGACGATGATGCATTTTCCAATCAGATCTTTGAAGGCTACATCCATGGCACCTTGAAAAGTTGCTCCAGCGTTTATCAAACCAAATGGCATCCTCCTATAAGCAAATGTTCCCCACTTAGTAGTGAAGGTTGTCTTCATCCTGTCTTCACAATTAACCATTACCTGATTGTATCTAGAATAACCATCCAGGAATGATATCATCTGAGATCCATTGACAGTCTGCAAGACTTCGTCCAATGAAGGGAGTGGGTAGTTGTCCTTTTTTGAGGCTCTGTTCAGGTTTATGAAATCTTCACATAGCCTAATCTCCCCATTTTTCTTATTACGGATTGGAACTAAGTTAGCCACCCATGTTGAGTGTCGTATAGGGAAGATTATTCTTGCAGAAAGCAATTTCTAAACTTCTTTAAGGATTAGTGGTTCAATCAGGGCGTACGTTGTTAGTGCACCCAAACTAAAACCTATAAGAAGCAAAGAAAGTTTTCCCTTTTGGGCTGGTTAATTCAATCCCAACACCACAGCCTATTTTGGATTTGGATCCATCAAACGTGAGGGTCCACAGCTGATCATGAGCTGGGGTTGATCCTTTGGGGGTTATTGTGGGCGTTTAGATAGAATGAGCCAGAGGTGGGGCTATTTGATCTTTTGCATCAAATATTGGGAAGGGGTGTTCAACCGGTTCCTTAGGTGTAATTTCCAATTCCTGCATAGATATATCATTTAATTTGTGGCTATCTTTGATTAATCCCTTGGGTTTTGGTATACTTGTGAGTGCAGGGGTGTCAAACAAACCTTGAGGTTGTTCCTCATAGATATGCTGATTTGGAAATGTGTCTGGGGTAAGTTCAATTTGAGAAGGAAATTCCTTTAAAGGTATCTTATCCCTGGTTAACATTACTACATCTTTGGCTTCAAATGAGAAGTGATCTGCAACGTTCTCAAAGTGACTTGGGCTAGTTTCCTTAGCTTGGGAGAAATAATTTAAAATGTTGATGCAAGGTTGGCGGGTTAATTTCAAATGATTTTGGTAGTGTACCCTGCACCAATTAGGGAGTAGAAGACTCCGCAAATCGATATCTTCCCCCAAGACTAGCTGATCCTGTTGCAATTTCTTGATTAATGCTTATTGATTTTCATTATTCATAGAATTAGGGAACTCTGGTATTGACAGTTCTTTAGGATCAAGAATTGAAAAGGTTAGAATTTCCTCTCTTTTGTAAACCCCTATCCCAGTTTCAAAATAAGATACCTCGTTGGGAAAATCATATTCAGTGATAACATGCTTGAGGCGAGGCTCACTTTCAATCCTAATCTGCATAGGCACTCCTCTCCATGGTAGCCACATATGTGAAAAGTCAAGGGAGAGATATCCCCCTATACTTTTCATCAAATCTCTGCTCAACAACATACCATAAGTCTCGGGAATGTTTGCTACTTGAATATCTATGTTGGTTAGGATTCTAGGGTCAGACCCTACTTGCACATGTATGTTTCTCAGTTCTCCAACTACATTAACCTTTGTTTTATCAAGTTGGATGACCTTTTTGTTTGTTTGGATAGGGTCGAATCCCAATTTTTTGCATATAGAAAATGGCATAACATTGCCAGAAGCTCCCGAATCCAACAAAAAATTGTGTAGATTCTTCCCACAAATTCTTAAACTTAAGAGAAATGGTGGGGTACCTACCTTGCTCCTATACAAAGTTGCATTCATGTCTATAGTGGGTGCCACCTTGGTTTTCCCTTTTGATTTATCAGCTTGTTCTAAAGATTTCATCACTATCTCTCGTTGAGTAGGGCACCACTTTAGGATGTCAAAGTATGAAAAAGAGTTTTTCTGTCTCTGCATCTCAAAAACAATATCAAACTCTGTGTTATAACTTGCATTACCTTTGAAAAGAACAGATGAATTACCTTTGTTATGGAAGTCAGGTGGACCTTTCGGTGGAGGAGGGTTATTATCAGCACTTTGATTTGGAGGCACCATGTGATTAGGTGGTGTTGATGTAGTGAACGGGCCCTTATTCTGATTTCTTAGGAAGTGTCCTCCTTTTATCTGAAAAGCTTGGGCGTCATACAAATCTTCCTCTAGTTTATTCTCACTTTGCATCGAGAATGAAGGTTCTTCCTCAAAGATGTCATAAGGCATTGTTGTATCTACTGAGCCACCTTCTTTATTTGGATTCCCTTGGAACATTTGGGCATCTGCCCATGCCATCTTGACAACTTTCTCCATTTTAGGGCAATTTACCTCAGAATGGGTTGCAGTATCATGCAACCTACACCAGTTGGTCATAAGATTAAGGTCAGCCACATTTGCAGTATGTGACCTCTCCTCATTAGCTTGATAATTGTGAGAGACTCCACCATTGTTTGGCCTTGTATTCCATTGTCAGTTGTTATTTTGCCTTTGGTTATATCCTCTATTTTGATTTAGATAGCCCTGGTTAGGGGAGTTTTGGCCTTGATAACCCCTTTGGCTGTGATTATTGTTATTCTGATAATTACCCTGATTGTTGTTGTTTTGATTAGGGTAGTTACCTTGGTTCTGAGAGGGGTTCAATATAAGTTAAACCATGTCATTTGTGACTTGAGACAGAGTTTTCTTTAAGGTCTCTACCTTGTTTGTGAGTTGAACTGTCTTTTCACTTTCAAAACTCTTAGCAACAAGTGGTTGACTGACATGATTTGGTGTTCCAGCTTGGTTGTGATGACTATGCGAACTATGATGAGCCTGTGATTGTTGAAAGAAGTCAGGAGTTCTATTAGCAAAGAATGGAAGAGGAGGTTGAGTATGCAACTCAGACATGGGTCCATAATGGGAAGGATACATCCCTGGGATAGTATTGAATAGAGGAGTTGGGCTAGGCATCTGATACCCCATTGAAGGAAAACCTCCTCCCAAACTCCCTTGTTGAGAGCCAATTTGTTGTTGCAGCTTGATGGCTAGATGGTAAACTTTATACAGGGAATCAATATCAGTCGGTTGATAAGTTATTTGTAGGAACAAGCCAAGCAAAGGGTCTATAACTCTAAAGTATGCTTGAATGGCACTATTCTCAGTAACTAGATAGGGGTCCTGCAGTCTCCTATACATTCGTTGAAACCTGGTATTGAACAAGGGAAAGGATTCACATGGCTCCTTCCTAATGGTAGCAAATTGGTGATACAAAAGGGTTGGATCTACATAAACCCTAAACTGATTGATGAAAGAATTCTCCAAGTGTGTCCAAGTCAGGATGGAACCTTGTGGAAGATTAAGATACCAGTTGTACGCCATATCCCCTGAGGAATAAGGGAACAAACTACAAACTACATCATGGTGAGCTATCTAAGCTCTGGTACAAGCGTCTTTAACAACTTGTATGTGCTCTTCAGCACTCCTTGATTCGCCATGAATGTATTTGGGACAAAATTTCTTAGGATTCTTAGGCATATCATGAAAACCTCCAGGAATAGTCCTTAATGGAGAGGGATTATTATGAAAAAATGTCATTGGTAGCGGTGGTGGTGGTTGAGCCAGCTGTTGGATGGGTTGAACCAGCTGTGATGGCACTTGAGATGGATTTAGTGGTGGATTGATGAGTATCCACTGAGGTATTGGTGAAAATCCTAGTGGAGTGAGCGAAGCTGACAAGGGTGGAATGATGGTTGAGCCAGTCTTGTGACTCTTGTGTCTTATTGGGGTCTTGAGTTCTATCAAAGGTCGTGGATTTTCAGCTAATTGAAGAACTCTATGGGACCTTTCTGGTGAGAAAAACCTAGTATTATCTAGCTTGCCCTTCTAGGCCTTCCTTCTAGCGCCAATTCTTTGATGATTGTCCGGATAGCACAACGACAATTAAACAGAATATTACTATTCTGCTCTCTTGAAAGAGAAAGAATAACACATGGATATCTTAGCTCCCAAGGTCTTTGTAGTTGGTTCTTGACTATACTGACTTTACTCAATGGTTGATGTGAACTGTAATGTTCAAGGGGCCTGCTGGTTTTGAGCTTCTAGATTGTTCTAAGATCAAGCATGAATTTAAACCTACTTTAACTGGGGTTTTTTAAGAAACAAAAAAAGATAGATCAAGGCTTTGGAACCGAAAAGAATGACAATTCATCTAATTTAACTAGACTTGTTACCCTTTCAAGAAATTGCTAACTAAAAGAAAACTGCAGAACAAAATCAGCTTAGTGATTAACACACAGTTTCATTCATTCACAATGTTGATTTCAACAACAGATTGCAAGTTACTATTTAAACAAAACACAAAGTAAGATCTCATTCCTTAAAGAGGGTCTCAGATCAAATGATTAAGTCAAGATAAATACCATTCTGGAACACAATATGAAGTAGATTTAAATCTGGTTTCTTCTACTGTTAGTGAAACAGATAAGCAACATTTACAAAACTGGTACAATCACCAGTGAATAGAAAACCTATGCCTCAAGATTGTTTCCATCTATACTAGGAGAACTTGAAAGATCCATTACTACCTATACTGAATCTAACTCGTATTCTACTGCTACTCTTAAGTTTCTCTTACTTCTTAGAAAATTCCTACTTGTTCGAGAACTATGTCCTTATCTCCTCCTCTACCCCTTTACAAAGAGGCCAAAATTCCATATATAAAGAATGTACCATAAAGAATACGCTAGGTCCTATTTTTAGGGTTTTACAAAAAATATCCTCCTTCAGAAGGGTCGGCTTCCAGATCTTTTTGAATAGAGTTAATGTTGCATTCAATGTGAATCCCCACTGTCCCTATTGGTGAAGGATTGACACTCAGATCTTTTACAATCACAACATTGACTTCATGCCTCCGTGTCCACCTTCAAACTTCCCTGAAGGGATGATTTGATTGCTCTAAAAGATTGCCATTAATATTGATCTCCCTCTGTCAGTAGATACCATAGCTGTTTCTGAGACTCGTGGTTTCTTTCTCTTTTCTGCCTTTCTCCCTGCTTCGGATCTCTCTGCACAATTACCTCCTCTGAAAGCGGCATTAGGCTTCCCATTAGATCTCCACACCATTGTTCACCGAGCTGCTCCATCATTTTAGGTCTCAGAGTAAGTCCATATTGTTTACATTCTATTGATTCCCTTCACAGGGGTAGTCAATAAGTTAAACTATCACTGGTCCGCCCCCTTAGCTCCTTCTAATTGGTGGAACAAAAGGCCACACAAGATTCCCAGGCGGTCAAAGGTCATTCGAATGGAATCGCATGTCGGTGAGACACTAGCCATGTCTCCCCAATGCGATTATACCTCTCTTAGAAGCTATCGGTGAGACCTCATGTCGAGCTGCACAAACTATATCAATACCACATAAACCATCGGCAAGATAGTCGTTATCGGTCAAAAGTCATGGTGAGTTCTTATCGGTCATACCGATATCTCTTTTCTATTGACAAACCCACCGCTATCGGCAAGACTTCCCATTGTCAGCAAGATCTTTCATCGAGCCCCTTTACCTTTCAGCGAGACACCATCAGGTTGGTGAGACATTATATTGAAGCCCTCCACCTTTCGACGAGACTTCTTTTATTGATGAGACATCTCTCAGAGCTCAAAACATTATACCAAAGGTTTCACCAGTCGGCAAGAGATCCTTAGGTTGGCCAGACATTACGGCGGGTTCCATTAGTCACGCCGAAGGTTTTAAAACCATCAGCAAGACCATCGCTTTTCAATGGGACATCATATCGAGCTCCTCCATTTTGGCAAGAGTCCACCCTGTCGGTGAGACTTCATGTCGACGTTATCTCTCTCGGCGAGATCTTCTCGATGACATCCCCTTTTCGTTGAGACTCCAACAGATCGACAAAACCTTATGTTGATATCATCCCATGTCGATGAGACTAGCTTCCTTCGCCAATACATTACATTGAAGTCATCTCCTTTGTCGAGAGCTCATTTCATTTCGGGGAGACCTTGCTTAGTCGGTGAGACCTTTTGCCATGCTCAAAACTTTCGCCGAGACATTACTGGTCGGCAGGACTTCTCTCTAAGGCCTTCATCTTTCAACGAGACTCCGCCCAGTCGGGAAGACTTTACCCCTTCGGCCAGACATCACACCGAACTTAAATCTTTCAATGAGACTTTATTCGATTGCCAAGACCTCCTGCCGAACTCAAACCACTACGCCGATACTACCTCACCTCAACAAGAGTCCAACTTGTCGGTGAGACTTCATCCCAAGGCCACCTCTATCACTGAGACCTTGCCTCTTTGTCCAAACCTTATGCTGAAGGTATAACCCTTTCACCGAGACATCTGTTCGGCTGGCAAGACCCTTCATCAAGCGCAAATCTTTCGGCAATGTTAACCCTGTGCGCAATCGGTCGGCGAGACTTCAGCATGTCGGGGAGACATATGAAAACCCACGACGATTAAAATGTCATGGTGACTGGTGGATCCCAAATGAATAACACACTACCAGTCGACAAGACATTTGGGAGGTCTGACCGACTTTCTTCTTAGAGGAATTTTATGCTAAACTAGATTGGGGGATGCTCTCCAACTGAGCTCCTTGAGAAATATCATCATGTGCGCGATTTAATCCTGCAAAAAAGGTCTCCATTAGTCCTTAGAAGCATATAAAATACATTATAATAAAATACACAATTGCTTATGATTATTTCATTCAATTTTAGCAAGAAGAAAAACAACTCAAGCTGAGACAAAACCAAAATCTAACAGAACAAAATACAGACTCAGGAGGAAAGCAGAAGAATTCCAAAGACCCAAAACAAACAACCGAAGAACAAGAAAACAAAAGAAAAGAAGGGGGACCCATTTTTTTCCAGAATAAAATGGGGTGGTTATGTAAGGCATAACATGTTGGTGTTTTATGTGCATTCATAGATACTACACAACCTATATTAGTGAGTATAGGTGATTTACACATGTACATAAAATGATGAAAGCTAGAAAAGGAAATGAAATGTTGATTGGAAAAATAGTGGAACTAAAATTAACTATTGATTGTGCTATGGGTACTTATCACTTAAGACTATGACTACTAACTTCTAAGACTGAATTGCAACTAATTACTATAGGAGTATGAGACAAACATTTAAGTTTTAGAATCTTAATTCAATTACATAATTATGAACTCTAATGCACGCAATCAAAAACTATTTTAATTCAATAATGCATGAACTATTCTACTAGTTTGAAAAAATAAAGTGGATGCATTACCTCAGGTGGCCCTTGCTTGAGTTGTTTCCACAACAAATATCAACACCTATTACTTAATCAACAAATCATAATGTTGAGTAAACTCCTTTATTGCATGGTGACTCTAAACGTTGACAAGAATACTCTAGATTTCTCACTGAACAATACATATTCATTATTCAACTGATAACAAGAAACTAAAAATGATCGCAAAAAAACTGGATAAATAACTAGTAACTAGATTTGCTCCTCACAATAGATCTCATTATACCAGGTCCGGAAGGATACTTATTCATCCTAGGACTGAAAAACAAAACCATAATTATATCTATTCACTCTCACTCAAGAATAGGGAGAGGGCTTAGTCTTTGCAATAGAAAAACATAATTGGAAATTAGAAGAAGAAAAACTAAATTATATCTCTACCCTAATGGTTAACCATAATGATAGAGATGTGTTTCATGTCACATCATGGGTTACTCCTACTCAGAACATACTTGTTCCTTCAATCATCTTATTTGGTGTGTTTGTAGTGACTCATGGTTGACCATTCAATGGTTATCCTTGTTCTTCTTTGCAGATGTCACACTTTAGTCATTCTGGCTTCTCCCTTACAATTGCTTGCTGTCCTTATGCTGCGGGTTAGAAATACTAGTTGTTGCAGGTTACAAATCTTCTGGCTATAAGAGGTTAGTTTCATTCTAAATCACACACATCATTAATAACCATAAATTAAGCATAAAATCAGATTGAATTTCATGAACATTCGTACATTCACTCATACAAATGCCATCATATAATGATTGTATTACCACATACTAAAGCCTGGTTTAAGACGCATAAAAGGTATAAAAGATATATAAGTCTTAGGATTATCTGTGAAATTTGATAGATTGAAATGATAGAAGTTATAAACTTAATAAAGAAAACTAACCATAAAATGAATCCATCACTGCCCCCAAATAAGATGTTGCTTTCCCTCAAGCAAATTCAAGGTTGGAGGTTATACTACAAAGCTATCTCCCTAAAATCAACCACAATGTCAACTCCCTTGGCTTGCTTCAAGTAATCGCCTTTTTGATTTGAGATTTTTCCCAATTTCCTCTTTTCCTCTACTTCTCCTTCCCCTCTTTTTCTTCTTGTCCAATGTGGCATAGGGAATAAGAGGATAGGGGGATGAAATAAAAGAGGAACCATGCAATTCCATTGTTCATTGCAATATTTATATATTTGTGGGATCTGTGAATTATTGCTACAAAGTTATAAAGAGAGTGTGGCTCCTTTCTTTACAATTCCAATGAAATCTCTTCCCATCTATTTTGAATAAATTTGAAGGTTCCATTAATAGTCCCTATTTCTAATTCCTTCATCCTTGCATAATCATGTTCCTTGATACTCATTATTTTCTTTCCAACACCTATGTGATTCAAAAGATCTAACCACTAATCTATGACTGCATTAGGATCCACTGATTCTTTTGTAAGATGTAAGGCAATAGATTTTTATTTTCCATAGTATTCTTATAAAATTGTACCTCTTTGATGTCCATTCCTCACATAAGAGGCCAAAGATCCAATTTGTAGATCTCCTACAAAAATCAAGCGATTCCAAGCGGTATCATCTGAAAGAACATAATTTTTTAGATAAAATTCACACAATTGATCCTACATTTTTGGTGTGGAATTGTAAAAAGTTTCAAAAAATGAGAATTTTATATTCATTGCTATAGGAAGATCACTAACCAAGATTGAGGGTTCTAACTAGGAAAATTTGCATTGTTACCAGGAAATGACATGTTATAACTCAAAGGATCTCGGGGCATACCTTGTATTGGCTGCCATGGTTTGCATTGAACTATATAGAACACTTGACCATCTTTACCTTCCAGTGCATGAAATTATAATTTCCCTTTCTCATCTTTAGAAATAATTTCCACCTTCTTGCACTTGCAATGGATCCTCTTTTGTCTATAGTGTGGGCAATATTTTGTGAGGGCTGATTTTTCTTCCTCTTGGTTTTTCTTGATGTGAAGGGTATAGAATTGTGTAGCCAAATCTTCCTTCATGTTTGATAGAATATTTCTTAGCTCCACCTTTGAGAATCCAATGGTTGGTTTGTTGATGGAAAATGTTCTATCTCCTCTAACCCTCTTGGTAAAAGACCTTAAATAGTTTCTACATGCTTTGCAGATTTCCTCAAATGGTGCCTATGAGATGTCTCCTACCCTAATGAGGCTAAGTGCATCCATGCACTCCTCATTAACTCCTCTCAAGAATTTTAGTTTCAAGGATTCATCAGAGAGTCTATTTTGATGAAATTTCTTGAGGTAGAACTAAAACCTTTCTACATAGTCTTCCAAGGATTCATCTTCCTTTTGTGACATCCTATAGATGTCATCCCTCTTTCTATCTATGCCTATGTAGTAATCTAGTATTTTTCTAGGAATTTTTCCTTCATGTGTTTCATTTGGGAGCAACATCTCTTCCCAACCCCATGAACCATCTTAGAGCATCATATTTTAGTGTTGTTGGGAACAATTTGAGTCTGTAAGCATCTATTATATAGTCATAACTTTGGTATAGCACATCAAACTCAAAAAGAAAGGTGTCTAGGTCCTTTATAACCAACCCATAGAAGATAGGTAGTGTTGAAGGAGGTATATTCTTCAAAGTAGTAGCTCTCTCTTGGTTGGCTATAGGGAACTCAAATGTTGCATGCTCTAGTGGATCTTCAACTACTTCATCAACCATGATGCTAATGTGTGTGTGGGAAGTATCCTCTATTTTTGGTGTAGGTACTACTGTCAGGGATGATTCTTCTTCAAGAATACCCCCACTCTATTCACCATGTTCACCAATATCCTACAATGCTTCATGTGTTGAAGGGAGAAATCTTCCTAAAGCATCTCTTTGCATCTATATGCAATGTTTGTAACTTTTTTGTTCAACGATTCTTGCACATTGTTAGTAAATCATGTTGTATTGATGGATTAAAACCTATTTACCCTAATGCTGAAAATGAAATTGTTAAACTAGGAAAGATGAAAAAGAATTAGAAATACACAAGTGAATCCTGAACTTAGCCCCATCCCCAAAAATGATGCCAAAAAATTAGGGTCTTTATATTGTATGATTAACTTGGTGCTATAGGTAGACACACAATTTAGAGGATGACTTTCTAACTAAACAATTCATCTTCTATGAGAGGCTTTATTTAATTATCAACCATGACTTTGTAAGCTTTTGATAGTGCTAGCACTATATGTGCATTCATAGATTCTACACAACCTATATTAGTGAGTATAGGTGATTTACACATGTATAGAAAATGATAAAAACTGGAAAAGGAAATAAAATATTGACTAGAAAAATGGGGGAGCTAACATTAACTATTGCTTGTGCTATGGGTACTTATCACTTAAGACTGTGACTACTAACTTCTAAGAATGAACTGTAACTAATTAATCCAGGAGCATGAGACAAACATTTAAGTTGTAGAATCTTAATTCAATTACATAATCATGAACTCTACATGCATGTAATCATAAACTATTTAATTCTATAGGCACTGAAAAATGTCCTAGGCCTGCAAATACCATTTTTCACGTCGATTTCCCTTCTTACCCACATAATTGAATAATTTTAATTATTTGATTATTTTTGAAAGTCACATTCTTCTTTTAATTAATTAATTTTGCCTTTTTTTATTCTTCCTTCGATTAATTAAATAAATTAACATTTAATTACGTCGCTAATGTCCTTTTTCTCTCTATAATTAAATAAATTCCTATTTATTTAATTATTCATTCTTCATTTCTTCCTTCTATAGTTAAATAATTATTCTAATTATTTAACTATTCATTTAACCTCCCCCCCCCCCTTTATTAAATAATTCCTCCATTTTTAAATAAATTGTTACTTTAATAATTTTAATTAAAATATCATTTTACCCCTTCTACAATTAAATAACCACTTTGATTATTTAATTATTCACATTCCCTCTCAAACTAAATAATCTTATGATTATTTAATTTTCTCTCTTTCCCTCCAATTCCTCTTTTGAATATCAACCATTGATCGTGTCATGTTATTTTTTTAATCTTGGCCATCCATCCTTAACAAGCCCTATTTTGACCCTAATCCTATCTCTTCATTGTGCAACCAACCTTGTCTATTGATCTTCGCATCATATTGGATTTCGATATTAACCGTCCATGCAAATGGATTTTCTTTAAAAGAGAGTTGTCTCCATCATTCCAACCATGATCTCTGATATTCTTGCTATCACCATCACTTGACTCGCACTTGCATACAACAAAATTTGAGGAAATTTTACATACACAACCAAAAATGGAGGAGATGCAAGGAAGATGATTCAACCATAACACGTAAAATTATGGTATATTGCTTTGTTATTTGCTTTTCTATTATTGTTTGTGCTTTCTTGCTTGGATTTGGGTCTCTTGGGTTTGGATTTTAAGTAGTTGTGGTTGCTACTATTGATACTTATCTTTGCACTCGATTTTAACCCTGTCCTACATTGGTGAACATGATGTGAAGCTCACAAAATTTGAAGAATTTTTTTAGTTTTCTTGAAGTTTGTAGGTTCGCACGACACATTTGTGAGACAATACAACACATTTGTGAAATAATAAGATGCATCTAATTGATGGAGTGACAAAAAATAGTGTGATGCATTTGCTAGATAGTACGATGCATTTGCGTGATAGAGTGTCACATTTGTTTGTTTTAGGACAAAATTATATTTTGATGTTTTCAACCATTTTTCTAGTTCCTGGGTTTTATTCTAACATTTTGGTAGATTTCTTGCATTCTATTTATCATCATATTTTTTTGTCTTTTTGCCAAATTTTCTTATTTTTGCAAGTTCAGGTTGTGTGTCACATATGTTGAATAGTATGACACAATTGCATGACAGTGAGCCATATTTGCATGACAGTGAGTCGCAATCGCTATCTCGTTTGCTACAGTCACCATTTGGTTCACCACATCCGTTGCACCACATCCATGAGATAAAATGACACAATTGCTTGTTTTGGGTAAAATGGTTTAAGTTCAAAAAATTTCAGTTGCTTCCTTTTGCATGCATTAGGCTAGGAGGTTTTTGGTATTACTGATACCTTGTTTTCAATGCGTGGAAATCGATTGGAAAAGATAATACTATCGAAACTACTAATTCATGTTCTTGCAAGATTTTGTGTCTCTTCAATTTTTTAGTAGGAACATTTGGATTTTGCATTTAAAATGAATTAGTGTCTTTTGTTTTTGGTTCATTTGCAGATTTTGTTATAGAACCCTAAGGTGTTGGTGAAAGTATCCTCTCCCCTTGCCTTCGTGGATCTTGGGTGTAAGAGAAATCACTACATATTAAATTTTTCTTTTTGTAGAAGGGTCTTCCTTTAGAGAAGTGATCACTCTAAGGGGTACGACCCAAAGTGGTTTTTCCCTCAGACCACTATATAAAATATTAAGATGAAAGCCAAGGTCTAACTAGCGAGTACCTTGCTGACAATTCCAATCTAAAAGGGGAGCTACCCACATTCATGTGAGGTATTTAGGGCCCCAAGTAGGGTTGGTTAAAGCCTTAAGTGGCTTCCTAGGTGCTAGCAAGGTGTTAATTCCCTGAGCAATGACTAGAAACCTTCTTTTAGAGGCCCACCCTATTGATTGAGATGTTGGCATCATTCTCAATGCAAGGGATGTGCACTACACCCTAAAGTTACTCACCATATGGCTCCCTTAAGACGAGACAAAAATAATTGGCTTAGCATAAGCTACATGTAGCTTTTTGAGGAGAGGGTGATTAGGTCATCATTCTAGTCTTGAAGTCCCCTACCTATCCTCTCTCACAAAGACAAGAGTATACACACCCATTTAGGTGTTCCTACATTTGAGTCAAAGGAGATTCCAACTTGTGGGCCTCAAATTGTTTCTATTAGCTTTGACCTTAGGATTAAGAAGTGTTTGAAGTTTTTTTGATTTGTGATGAGACCAATGGAAGTTGGGCTGAATTTTTCCTATGAACATACACTATTCTCATAATAATTTGGACAATAAACAACCAAAATTTATTTTCAGAGTGTTTTTTGTGTCTTCAATCACATTACTAAAATTGCCCAAAATGAAAAAGCACTTGAAAACATTCAAATTGAAGCAAATAGATTGTACACCACATCTATTAAATAGTTAACCACATTTGACAATAGCAGTGCACCACATCCATGAAATAGCAATCTACATTTGATAAAATAGTAAGTCGCATTTGTGAGTGTAGACACGTCAAATTAGCATTACACATATGCATTCACTCATTCATAAATCAAATTCACATTGATCCATTCAGTAGGAAAATCAGGTTCATCATCCATTTAAATTAAATAAATTAACTTTATTTGATTTAAGCCTACTATTACCTCATGTAAATACATCAAATCCTAACATTTCATTAATCCACCTTTATCTTGCATCATCCATTTAATTAAATAAATCAGGACTTTATTTAATTGAAATCCAGTTCATATTTCTCCTTATCTGATTTAAATAAATCAAATATTAAGTCATGAAAGTCAAACTAACCTAATCATCATTAATTTAATCTAACCATGATTAAATGCTAATCTTACCCACTTGCATCCTCTAGATAATGCCACTTGCACAAATAAATCAATTTATTGATTTATTAAAATCACCATTTTCACTCAACATGGCATTTATGAGGAATATTCCCTCAAGTTTGAAAAATATGACAAGTTGATTTGTCCCTCCAACATTGCATTTATTTCTCATTTTCTTGTCCCCCTCTCAAAATTTATTGCAAAATTTGAATCTGAAGTTCCCTCTCATGGGCACACTTCCCAAATCTTGGACATGCATCAACCACTCACCACTTGACAAGTGTCTTCCTCTCATTTGTCCAATCTTAGTCCCACATCCTCCATGTTTGGCACTCTTAGCGTTTGAAAATCTTTAAATAGAGGCTTCATCCTCAAGCGAATCCTCCACAATCTTTATGCAAAGTCATTCTCTTCACATGGAGAACTGATTTTTCCCATTGCATCCTCATCACCAAACTTATCAAGGATTGGGAAAGGGCTTCTTTCCACATCAAAGAAGCACCAATCCACTATGGGATAGATATGCATCTTGTTTCTTTCATTCTTTCAATTTAGTTTGATTTGCTATCATGTTTAGGAAACATTTTGCATTATTTCATAGGAGTATTTAGCAAATTTGGATGCACTTACCTTCTTTATGGAGTTTAGGATGTTTGCAGATTTGAGAGGTGCTTACAGTGAGACAGCGCACTGCAATTGCCAGTCCTTAAAATTTTGGGAAAATTTTCATCTAATATTAGTCCTAATCACACTTTGATAGTGACCATACTTTCTAATCATAGACTTGCTCAGTCCAATCAATCCATTTCATTGCATTCACCTAGGTTAGCTTGTATTGCTTAGTTAGACTAAATTGCCATTCTTGCATTGCTTTGCTAGTCCTAGGTCATTCTTAGCTATATGCACCTTTTAGATTTCAGACTAGTGATCTTACCATGCCTTTGATCAGTCCATTGTCACATATCTATAGTTTCTTTGAACTTGTCCCTTTATCTATCAATCATCATCATCCAAGTTGGGTCTTAAACTCGTCTAGTTTAGACTCACTTTGTTAAATCATCATCCTTTTAGCATTTGTCCTTTTAAGGTCGTGATAATCTAGTTTGTTACCTTGAGATTTCATAGCTTGTTTAGCATCCTTTTCTTAGGTCCTAAAGGTGCATGTCTTTATTCTCATATCATAGCTTTGGTCATAGCTTCATTTAGCATTCTTGCATAACATATCCTTTTGTCATAAATTCACTATTATCCTTGCATTTCAAATCTTAGTCCTAGGTGCATTAGCATTTAGCATCCTTATATCCTTGAAAATCCCAAAAATATAGCATAGTCTCATATCTCATCTTGCATTATCACTTTGAATTTTAATCCTTAGGTTGCAAGTATTATATGGTCCAAACAAGGTCACAAAGGAAGAGAAAGGACATGGACTCCTCAAATGACCCCTATTCTAATCCAACTAGCAACATGAACTTTGGCTCAAACTCAAAACAAACTCAAACATCACAAGGGGAAAACCAAAATCCATTTTCTAATCTAATGTTAAATGAATTCAACAAAGTTCTAACCCTTGAAGACGTTGAAGAAACTTCACAAGACCCTAGGAGAGTGTGTATTGTAGAGGAGCTAGTCAATGTAGATCCTAATAAGTACTTTCTTTCACTTGCCAAGAAAGGTGCCAAAATCCCCTTTGATTTTGACACTTCCACAATTGTAGATGGAGTAACAAAAACACAAACCCAAGGTCCTAATCAAAATAAATTCTCACAAGGTCAACCCTTTTCACAAAAAATGTTCACTAGTTTACCATTTGGAACAATGACACATATTGCAACAACTACACACATCCCCAATCCTCTTATATTTGGAGCCAAGAGAGCACATATTTTTTCCTATTTTCTTCATCCTCCAATTCCATGATTATGAATTTTGTGAACCTATTTGGCACTCAAAATGCTTCACCGTCAATCAATTCAAATCAAAACCCACCAAACAAAATAAGAAGGATTCATATTGTCACACCTAGAGTGCAAACCAAAACAATCAACGCTACACTTAATACCACAATGACCTTTGGGACCAGATTGAATGCCAACCCCCTTTCATCAAAACATGTCACACCAAACACCAATTTTATACCACAAAATCAAACCAATACCAATACCATGTTTGCACCCCACTATCAACAAGGTAATCAGAATCCTTTGCAACATAGTGCCAATCCAAATCACGCATTGGTGTCCAAACCATCATATAATCATCTCAATACTCTTAACACCAATACCAATCCCCTTATGCAAAGTCAACCCAACATGACACCATCCCCCGTGGATACCTTGATGCAACAGATGCAAGCATTATAACAAAAAATGGAAAACATACAATTGGGGACAACCAAGAAGACATATTCTATGGAGGCATTGTGTCCTTATCCTTTTGATAGAAGTATGTACATGCCACCTTTCCCCCCCACACTTTAACACTCCAAAATTTAACAAGTACAAAGGGAAAGGGGATCCACTGGAGAATATATGATAATTTAACATGGCATGTATGGATATTTCTTTTGAGCCCACATATTTGATGGGACTATTTCCACGAATCCTTTTATGGCATACTCTAGAATGGTTTGCACACCTTCCTCTTGGGGTACGAACATGGGATGAATTGGTTAGAAGGTTCATTACAAAATTTTCCTACAACATAGAAAGTGAAATGACCATAGAAAAATTGTCACTACCAAACAAAAAGAGGGGGAGTCACTCACACCATTTTATCAAAGATGGTGAAGCATGTCTGCCAAATTTCCTTTTCACATACCTAAAAAATAGTTGGTTCCCATTTTTATAAAAAGCCTCAACATAGAATTGATGATTCAACTTCAAATCCAATGTTGCACCACCTTTGAGGATGTCATTGAAAATGGGTCTTTATTGAGAAAGCTCTTGTGGAAAAATGACTAGTCAAAATTTTCAAAGAAACTCAAAATCCTTCTAGTGACAAAGGAAAATTTTGGGCTAGAAATAAGAATTTCACTAATGATGGGGTTTTTTATGCTAAAGTGGTAAAAAAATTTCACCACACCATTAATCTTAAAGGTTCATCCACACCCAATACCCCAACACCAAGCCATGACCAGACAATGAATGTGGTCCAAAATAATCAACAACATAAAGGTCCCTCATGAGGGAACATACCCAAAAGAACATACAAACCCTTAAGGGAACCCATTGAGTTGGTTTTGAAGAAACTTTTACAATAAAATTTCATTCAAATTCTTGACATTAAAACATGTGAACCAACATTAGATAAACGAAATTGGTGGAATGAAAATGAATTCTATGAATACCATCGTGGCAAAGGACATAAAGCATCATCATGTTGGAAACTCAAGAACCTTATCCAAGAACTTATTGAAAAAGGTGATATAACAGTGGAAAATTCACAAGGTAAGACCAATTTTGATCACACCATATTCAAAACTTCCCTACAAGACCATGGAAAAGGTAAGGCCTCCAGTTTAGGGAACAATAACAATGCTAATTATACCAATGTTACACATGACTATACCATTAATCACATTCAATCCTTTGATAATCATGTTGCTACCATCACCATTAATAAAATTTTAGAATGTGCAATTACCAACCATAGAGCTAAGGTGACCCTACAAGGGTTCACTCCTAATTTTTAGCTAAAAATTCAATATAACCTCTTGGATCATCTAGGAAAGAATCTTGCACAAATATCCATTCTTGAGTTGCTTCACATATCCCCTAAGCATAAGGCCATTTTGGACAAATCCTTGCAAGATACATTCATGCCCACTAACCTAAATGTCAATTAATTTTTGGCCATGGTAGGATACCTAACTACACCCCACCATGTCACATTCTTCAAACAAGATCTTTTCGTGCATAAACCAAATCAGAACGATCCTTTGCACTGAGAATTATACATTAATAAACATAAAATTAGACGAGTCTTGGTAGATGGTGGATCAGGTCTAAATATATTCACACATAAATTGGTCATGGCATTGGGATTCTTTGAGGCTTGTATAGATGAATCTAATAAATTTTTTATCAAGGCTTATGATGATGCTGAGTGCTCCTCTAAAGGATTAATCACACTTCCTGTGAGGGTTGGGCTTGCTACTCATAACACAATATTCCAAGTCTTGGATATGGAATTACCATATAATCTCCTCCTTGGTTGCCCATGGATTCATGTCATCAGAGCCATATGTTCAACCTACCATCAATGCTTGAAGTTTCCCCACAATGGCATCAAAATTACCATACCAAGTGATCTTGATCCCTTCCAATATTGCAGTAATATGAGAGGGACTACTGAATATCAAGTTCCTATTAATTGAGAAGCTTCATCCTTGACCTCATCACATTACATTGATCCATCTTCCTTGGTCAAATAATCCACTCCATTCACCACACCTTCCAAGCCTAAGGTCCAAATCCATGACAAGGGATGTGGATAATATAACACGAAGAGCCTATTTTATGTTGGAAAGCTACCTACATCACCAAAATCTTATGGAAGTATTGTACTAATCGGAAAGAGCCTAAGATCATCATTCACAATCCTCCCACCACCTTCACAAAATGGGGTGAGTTGAGCAAAGAGTCTATAAGTGAGGATATTTCTACATGGATCTATAAAGATGAAGAAGAAATTAAGCCTAAGCAGTTACCAGTCAAGCAATATCCAAAAGGGTTCTAGATCATGAATCAACAAGGATATGATGGAAATAGTGGTCTTGTTTTGAACAAACATGGAATGATTGAACCAATATTTCCCTCTCGATTACCAAAGAACATTGGGTTAGGGTATGTACCACCAAAAGTGAGTCCTCCTAGTACTAAGCTGATTTCAAGTGAGAACGTTAACATTTCAAATAAAATTGAGACATCTAAGGAATACTATACTGAAACTAACTCTAATGAGTGGAAATGTGATTCCTACACATCCATTGAATATGTCCTAGCTAGGATCTTTCAAGAGTTTAACTTATCCTCCTCCCCGACCAATATTTGGATTGATTCCTTTTGGGATCCTAACAATACCTTTGTTTTACCATATTTTCCTACTCATTAACCCCTAATGATACTAATGATGGCTTACCCATTTTTTAGCCACAACTAATAGATTAGGATCAACAAGAACCATTGAGTTTAGACACATTTGAGAATGATGAAGCAATCACTAAGTTCATGGGACTTTGAGAAGGAATACCAAGGGGGGATCATAAAGTTGGTTTCATCATAGAGCTTGAAAATGCAACATACTTTGGAGAGTCTGCTCCTCCATCTAGTCGCAAAAATGGGAAAAATAAAAATAAAAAGAATAGCTCTTCAGGTGAAAATAGAAAGGCACCTTTAGAGCAAGAAAAAGTAAAAATAAAGGACATATTTGAAGGTGAAAACCTCTTTGAGGTGCCTAAGGATGGAGGGTTGGATAGTCTTCCCATTGAACGAGAGAGATAGCCATTGCTTACTGAAGAATCAAAAGAGGTCAATCTTGGGATAAAGGAAAATCCTAGAATCATTCAGCTTGCAACATCTTTGACCACTAAAGAGAAACTAGAGTTCACTACATTCTTTTTAGAGAGATAAATCAATTTTGTGTGGTCATATGCTGATATTCCTATGTTGGACCTCAAACTTTTTCTATATCATTTATCATTGATTCCAAATAATAATCCTATCAAGCAAAAAATGTGGAAAATGCACCCATAGATCATGCTCTTAATAAAGGTTGAATTGAAGAAACTTTTGGATGTTGGTTCTATTCAGCCCATAGAATATGTAGAATGGATATCAAATATTGTTCCTATCACTAAACCAATTGGTGGAATCAAAGTGTAAGAGAGGGGGACCAACCATGTGCAAGGCCCTAGGTCACGGAGGGCCAAGATGCAGAAGGTTTCCCTAACTTATCTTAGCTTAATGGGGTGTTAGGAAATGCGAGACAAGAATGATGAGGACTATGAAGTCCTTTAATCACTCTACAAACTTGAAATACAAGATGGGGCTAGGTGAGCCAATTTTTGGGTTCAACACTATGCCTCAGGAAGCTCTCTGCCCGAGGATGGAAGCACGGTCCTGGGACGACAATGCGGCGTGCTGGCGTCTCTCAAGCGTGTTGGCGTCCGTACAACTAGACAACTAAAGAGATAAGGTCAAACCTAAGAAAACAAGCTAATGGCCTAACTAACTACTACTAAAGGGCCAAAACAACATTATTAAGTAAACAAAATACTCTTTAACATGGTAAAGCAAAAATGCAAGAGTTAGGGTGACAAGAAGGATCTCACAAAGAAACTCGTTCGCCAACTAGCTCCTCAAAAGCACGTTCACCTACACACAAAGTGGAGGAAAACGTTGGGTGGCTGTGTAGGGGCCTACCTTTGTTAGACCCCCGTTTAGGTGTTTCCACCTTCATAAACAACCAAGAAAGCAAGATGGAGAAAATAACGTAGTAAAGAACACTAAAGCACTACAAAACAGTAAATGTGCTTACTCTACCAAGTAATAGAGGAGAGGAATGGGAAGCTTACCACCTCCACCAAAAGCACTCAAGGCTAATGGGGGAGAGATTGAGAGTACTTGAGCCTCTATTGTAATGTGTGGTCCCAAACTTGCTCTACTGAAGTGATGGAATGAAGATATTGTTGCAATGGAGTACATGAGTGTTGCTAGAATGCTTGAAGTGAGTGCAAGGGAGTGTGAGTGAATGGAGCTGAAAGCTTAGAAGATGTTTTAGAAGTTGAAATGCAAGTTGAAGGAAGAATTTGAAGAGGAGATGAAGAGAACGACCATATTTAGGTTGGTCAGCCGAAGAGGGAATTACAACTTGACCACCAATGAGAAGTGTAACGCCTCTGCAGGTTCAGCCACAGGAATCTATCGGGGACGTAAGCGCACCGCATGGATGTCTATGCATTGCGCAGGTGTCCCCGACAAAAATTCCCTGACCAACACTCAAAATAGGCACCAAGTGGGATGAAAGTAGTGGTGTTAGGTGTAATTAAACCTTCAAACTTGGTTTTCTAAGGTGGAAAAAGGCAAAAAGGGGAATTTGCATAAGGGGTGCAAATTCACTCCTATACATTTTTCCCCCACTTTAGTGAGCACAAGTACTGATGAGTGCTTCGGTAAAGTAGATCAAGGAAGGAGTAAGGTTAGGAATGTATACCTAAACCATCGAGGAAGTAGACTATGATCTAATGAACCTGATGGTACAAGATGAGCAAAGGACTTCATAGCTTCTTGGAAGTACGAAGTTGAAGAAAGAAAACATCTTACAAGCCTACAAACCTGCAAGGAGGCAACCCCTAATATCTCTTGCATGAAGGAAGCCTCGTGAAGTAAGTTCCTTATAGGCCTACAGACCTGCAAGGAAGGTGTCCCCCAAGAACTCTCACATGCAGGATACCTGGGAAGCGTCCCCCAAGATCTCTCACATGGAGGAAGTGAGGAAGTGATCTACAAACCTATAGACCTGTAGGGAAGGTATTCTCCAAGATCTCTCACATGAAGAATATCCAAGGAAGCACCCTACAGACCCATAGACCTGTAGGGAAGGAAACCCCC
Source organism: Sequoia sempervirens (assembly GCA_007258455.2). Taxonomy (NCBI): domain Eukaryota; kingdom Viridiplantae; phylum Streptophyta; class Pinopsida; order Cupressales; family Cupressaceae; genus Sequoia; species Sequoia sempervirens. Next base: position 380,091,539 of record VDFB02193867.1, on the reverse strand, counting down.
AAGATCTCTCACATGGAGAAAACCCAAGAAAGTACCCTACAAACCTGTAGACCTACAGGGGAGCCACCCCCAAGATCTCTCACATGGAGGAGGCTCAAAGGAAGCACCCTGAAAGCTCTCAATTTTGTAGGGAGGTATCTGTTGATGGGTACTTTTGTACTTCTCAACACAAGTAATGCATAGGTGGATCACCTCTCTTGAAAGGCAATCTTCAATGACAAGTTGCTGAAAATTAGCCCAAGGTCTCTCAGGTGTCAGGTCATGACTTTCTTGGAATGTCTTAGTTGTTTTGATGTGATTTTGCTTGTAATCACAGGGTAGAATTACAAAGTTAAGTTGGAGGAGAATCAAATCTTTCAATGGAGTTCTTAAGATGGGAAAGTAATTGCACAATTACTGCAGGTTCAAACAATAGTCTAAAACTTCTATTTCAGCTTTAGATTTGGCTTTACAATGTGCAATGAACCTTGTTCAATGTCACTTCTAAAAAAATAAAAAAGGGCGGGGAAGAGAGAAAATTTCGAGACCTGAAACTAGCAATGAACAGTGACAATGGAGAACCCTACTATGGACAACCTTCCTAAAACTGAATTCCACTTAACTAGATTACTTCACAGTCTCATGAAATTAGTTCAAGGTTCTAAGGACTGCAAATATTCAACCACTCATTCATCATGAGCATGAAAAAAAGATGGAAATTTAGTGCAACTTTCAATTTATGCCCAGACTAATTTTACACAGCTATTTATCATCAATAAACAACAAAAAGTATGGACAAGGAAGGTTGCCAACACACAACAAAATTCTTCAATATCCATGAACAACATTAAATAATCTACTAAAGCAAGCTAAAACATAAAGAACAACAAAGATAATCTACTCAAATTCACTAACTAAGAGAAGAAGAATCATGAAACATGCAAAGGAACTCAAGAATCCACCAAAGTCAATGATTTTTTGTTAAAATTCCAACATCATGTCATTACAACAACTCAACTCTCTCTTGAAAATGAGAGGAGACCCCCTATTTATAGTGTCCAAAAAGAAAAATGAATGGCCAAGATTAATTTGCATTGTGTGGCCAAGATTCACTACAAATTAGGGTTTCACCTACCCCCAAATATATTACAATTTAAAATTACATCTTTGTCATGTAGCCTATTTTGTCGTCTAGTGAACAACAATGTAGCTCTTTTGTCTTCCAATTGATTTCCTTTTGCAACAGCTATTTGGTGAGGAACTTATCATCAATCATAGGATTTTCTTCACTTTTCTTGATAGTGGTGTATTCCACAAACTTTATAATCAACGCCTGGAGCTTCCTCCACTCCAATATATCCAACTGGATCACTTGGAAACTTAATTTCCTTGATTTGCTTATAATCTCATCCCAGTCTTTTTTACATTTTTTCATATTCTTTATTACTTTCTTGAATTGAGTGAAGGCACGTGCAACAAAACTCAAGAAATCCAGTGTCATGGCATCCGTGGTTCCATTTTCCATCTTCTTATGGAAGTACAACTTTATCTTTTCCTAATCCAACTCGGCAATGAGCACATCAAAATTTGTCATCACTCTTAGATATTCTTCAGAGGCTACCTTGATTTCCTTGACCCAGTCAATATCCAGCTCCACCTCATGGAGCACCTGTTCCAACACTTCCTTTCTATGATCTAAGCCCAGCTTCCATGTCTCTATGAGCCAATGGTCACCTCTTACTAGAGGAAACTCCTTTTCCTAGGATTTATTTGGAATCTTGAGAATGGCCTCAAGCTTGGGATACGTAATCCTATACAGCTCAAGGAAGTCAGTGCAAAACTTCCTTATTCCCTCGAGTATCTTTTGCACCTCTAGGAACTTGTTGGTTGTTTTGAAAATGTGACCTATGCCCATATTTCCATTGTAGAGGACTTGCCAGAACCAATCCTCTGTGGCCTTTGTCCAATTCATTCTTTTCTCTAGCTAGTCAATGTGGTCCTTGGACAATAGCTGTGACAGTGTCAAGGATGTGGTAGGGAGCTCTTCGACTGATGACCATTGTTGGATGTATGCTATTAAGCTAGCCACTTATGCTTTCAACTCCTTGGAAATCTTATCTTTTTGAATTTGGTGCACAATGGTGGCAACGAATCCTTGGAGATGGTCAATATTTTGCTCTCTTGTGGTTGTTCCTAGATCAAGGGTGGAGACATTGTAGCTTACCCCTTCTCCCACAATTGGAGTGGTTACCTACACAGTTCTGGATCCAAATGCATCCATTGTTAGATGGGATTTGACCTTTGGATTCTTCTCTTTCTTCGTACTTATTTGGGTTCAAGCCAAGATGGCCTCAAGCCTTGCCCTCAGATCCTTTGGGGTTGGGGTTTTCTTTTCCAGCTACTTCTCTAGCCATTCTGGCATCTTAGATTCTCCTCTTCGTGATTCATGATCACCTTCTTCTTCGCAGGCGTGTTGGATTTCAATTTCTTTGTTGCCTGGAGCCTCTTGTTCGGTCTTTTCTCCTTCTTCCTCATTGGAATCCTAAATGAATACGGTTTCCTTTCCTGGGGACTTAGCAACTTCATGTTCCCTTGGGCCATCCTCCCCTTCAGTGTTCTCTTCTTCTTCTCAGTCATGCCCGTGTTCTTCACGATGTTCCATTTCTAGGCTCTTTTGGGCTTTGGTCTCTTCCTCAGGTTTATCTTCTTCTTTATTTTCTTCTTATTCATGTCGAGATGGCACCTCCTCATCGTGATTGAGGCCTTCTTTCTCTTCTGATAGAGGCATCTCCTTATCAAGCTTGGGACTTCTTTTTTTTCCCCAATTGGAGGCCCAGTGTCTTCCTCTATTTCTTCTTCAACGTTATTTTCTTCATTGGAAGGTTGCTTCTCCACTTCTTCTCCAATGTTCTTGAGTTTTTGAGCCAACTCCTCTTTAAGGTCCAAGTCAATGATTTCTACAATGTATTTGGTACTCAGCTCCTTAGTGTCTTCCTCAGATGACTGTGTTTTTTCTTCCTCTCCCTCATGCACCACTTTATCAATTACTAGGTGCTGGTACTCAGGGTGCTCATGGTAGTCATCTACCTCTTCTTCCATTTCTTTTGTTTCTTATCTTTCTTTCCACTCTAATTCTTCAGATATTTCCATCATTTCTTTCATTTCTAGTGGCTCAGTTGGAGGAGGAGTGGGGAGATTTGCAACAAACTATTCCAAGGTAGCTTGTATGGTTGAGTTCATTAATACCCCAAATAGCTCCGTTAGGATATTCTGCATGTGGTGAGTGAAGACCTCTAGGGGCGATAGAGTGGGCATTGGCATTGTTGAGGTAGCCAGTGGAAGAGATGTTGACAAAGACATGGAGGAAGAGGAGAGTGGACAAGTAGTGGTAGAGGAGGAGTTTATTATCATTACTTGCATAGTGGGTAGGGTGGAAGCAAGGTGGACTGAGATATCCACCGTAGGTGGAGAAGTAGCAACTACTACTTGAGAAGTAGGCAGCGGGGCAGTAGTGGTGATTGTGAGAGTAGAGGCAGTAGGCGGGGACTTTGGTTGTTTGGCCTCTAATTCTTCTCCTTCATGGAGTGGGTCCTCCTAGATGGTAGGCATTTATGTGAAATTGCCTAATTTCTTCAATTTCTTGGAAGGTTCTCCTTCAGAATCCTTTCTTGCATACACCTTAGGGTTGGGTTGACTTTTAGCCGTTTATTTTCTCTTCCTTGACCGGGTGGCTGGAGGAGATTTTTAATTTTTTCCAGTTAGGGTAGCAGTTGTTCCATTGTCGGTCTCACTTTTAAGTTCGTCCTCAAGTTCCCCACATGTTAGGGTGACTCCTTGTAGCTTCAATTGGGTGATCTGCCTGTTGATCCACTCTTTTGTTCTTGCCTCGATCAACTTTTTCAAAATATCAAGGTCATTGACCTCTTCTTCATTCCAATAAATTAGCAATAGTGGGAGATTAGCAACTGTACCATATCGAGGATCAATCATTGTATTTTCATCCTCCACCACCTGATCCAGCACGAGGAACAAGTTGACCCTCTTGAAAAAGTATGCAATCATACACATGTAGTGCCTCATTCAAACTTCTTTGTCATCCTTTCAGTTGGCCCAAATGTCTTCAACATCATGTACATGGGCGTGTTCAACCGCGACCATCTTTCTAAGTTTGCTATAGGGGTCCATCCGCGATGGGGCAGTGTGGAACTCCAGGTTATATTCAACAAGCTCTTTATCTGAATGTTTTGCACACTAGGATGTGTGGAGATCATACATCCCTTGGCTGAATGAGAGGGGATAGGGAATCCCCACCTTATGTTTGCTGCTAAGGAGGGTGTGTGCACCCTACAACTGTCAAGAGAGCTCTAGAAATATTATCCGGTCATTTGGGTACCGGGGCAGCTTGAATGGTTTCTCTGAGAAACCTTTGGCTCGAATGTATGTGAATTTAGGGAACTGAATGAACACAAATTTGAATTGGTGGATGTAAGCATTGGCACTGTGGGAGACTCTTCATTTGAAGTCACCCCCAAGTAGTCTAATAATATGAACTATAAAAGTGTTGTTGACTCTGCAATAATCCTTCTTAAAATTCTTGTATTGAAGCTGAGGGTATTTGTCATAGACCTTTAATTCCTTGCCCAGAGCCTCATCAGGAGCTCGAAACAAACCTTTGTATTACATATGATCAGCTAGCAAATAGACCAAGTATGAAGTCATGTAGAGTTGTGAAGTCTTCTTTACAACCACAAATTGCTCGTGCAAGCAATTACTAATTATTCTTGCCAAGTAGAATTTGGTTTTGCCTCGAAGGATCTCTTCCACGAATTATAACATCTATTCCTGGAAGCAGGCAGCATTTGGAAGGCCCATTATTCTACTCAATAGGATTACCAAGTCATGGTAATCCTCATAGAAGTCGTTGCAGAAGAGCTCCTGGGGTACCTTAGTTGCACTTCCCCTCTTTTCTTTTAACTAATACTTGTTGATTTTCTTTTTGAACTTGAGGGGGTCTAAATCCCACATCTCCTTGGCATCTTCTTTGGATGCTTCCTCCATTTCTCTGAATGTAGGGATATGAAAATCCTTTCCTATTGATTTAGCAAACAAATTAGCCAAAACATTCCCATCTCTATCCACTATTGTTCTAGACTCTGGTTGATATACCTCCCTGCAGACCATTATGAGCTCGGGAGCAACAAGAGCAGGTGGGAAACCAACAACTTTGGCCAACCCACTTCTTCTAATATTTCTTGCATTTTCTATTATGGGGTTGATCCAGACCCTTTTCTTGAATTCATCAATATCTATGTGTCCGATATTTGTATTTGAGATCTCCTTCAAGCTGTGGTGACCTTGGAGTTGAGGGGTTCCCATTGGAACTTGTACTTCATTTAATCTTTATCCTCTTTTCCCTAAGGTGCTTTGGCTGACATATTTACCTTGTCTTTCTCAATGACTGCCTTTGAAGATCCTGCACCTAGTTCCATATATCCTGCGGGTGAGAGAGAGATAAGCACATTCAAGCATGAAAACATGGGGAAAGTTAGCCAAAATACTACAAAATAATGTTACATTAGATAATTCATCATTTGAGAATCCTAACATCTCCTTTAGATTGACATTAACCTTTCACAGGAGGGAATTATAGCAATTTGGGCCCAGGGGTGCGAACCTCCCTAGGTTGGTGGCTATTTTGAAGTAGTTGTAGGAAGGGCGACAATCAGGGCATGACGACCTGCTTGTCCCAGCCCACCTTAAGGTTTGCTCATTGTGTGGGGTCCTCTAAGGAAGAGGAACCATTTTGGCATGTGGGTCAAGGTCGTTTTGAAGTTTTGGAGGCATTAAGGTTATCTTTCAGGCATGCAGGTGCAATAGGCTGCCTAGTTGTTTGGGGTCTACCATTGAAACAACGTTGGGAAGATAGCGGCTTGCGAGCAGAGTTCCACCGTGTGAGACCCACAGACCCAGAGGACAACATCATAGTGCACTTAGAGCTTAAGTCATCATAGGCCAAAAGGTGCGGGTGGATGGTGGGTGTTGGTCGTTCGAGACAACAAAGGCCAGACGACGGTCCGACAAGAGAAACCCACAACATCGGGTTCACCGAGGGCTCAAGGAATCATTCATTTATCATCAGACAGTCCAAAGGAGATGGGGAGGCCAGTCTCGTGCAGTGGGCCGATGGGGATTGTTTTCTATTTTGAAACGACGAGTCTAGGACGAGTTCCGCTAGCGGCAACCCGCAAGAGATGGTCCGCATAAGGCTTAACACTTGATTGTTTTACTTTTGGGCTCAGATGGACGTGGAAAGCACGGGACCCACAGTGTGGAAGGTCGGTATGCAGAGGCCGTTTGGAATAGCGAATTCACCACAGTGGCATGTGAGTGGAAGTCCATGAGGAGGGGCCTGCAAAGAGGTTTACACTTGGTCATTAAGTGCACAAAGGGAAATGACTAGCAGAGGTGAGGTCAGTACCCACAAACTCGAGCGTACATGGAGGTTTCGCTATTTCGAATAGTCATTTATGAATCAGTGAAATGCTAGCAGAGGTCCGCAGAGAATGATCCGCCTTCATAAATTGTTACTCTTTGACTTGGATAGCAGAGACGAGGGAGGAGTTCGCTAGTCGGGAAGATGGGCCATAAAATTTGTTTGAAATGATGAAACCCAAACAAAATTTCGTAAGCGGAAATCCATAAGGAGGAACCCGCAGCGAGCCCAAACTTAGATATTTCAACGAGTTCAAGAGTTTGATGGGCAATCAACAGGGCAGGGTTCACACAATGGGAGGTCATGGTTAGATGGACGTTTGGGACAACAAATTTTTAAAGGTGCTCCAGAGGTAGAATCCCACAAAGGTGAACTCAAGATGGTTGATGGATTCCCACCCGAGTTCATGAATTTTAACCAAATTTAAGGCGACCAAGTTAAGGGAGCCTTTTGCTGGGGCAGACACGATGGGGGAATTCACCATTTCAAGTTTAAACATGTTTCAAAGGATGATGATGTCGATGATGAGGTGTAGATGCTATGATTAAAGAATGGTCGCAGGGAGCATGAGTTCTGCAAGCAGCGCATGAGGCAATTTTGAAGTTTGTCAAGATTTTAATTCACGGGTTATGTGCTCCTTGGTTTACTCTAGCTATTTATCAAGTTTTCTTCCCTTTAGATTTAGTAAATTTTTAGAAATCAAAGAAAACATAATACATGGCTCACAAATGGAAAACCTACCTCTAAAACTCGATGAAGAAGGTCGAGCAAATAATGGACAACACTTTGAATCGACAACTGGGCTCAGCGAGCGCAATGACAATGTTTGCAGAGGGCTTTGACTCACTTCTGAAGAGTTGACAAGATGAAAATGACAGTCTGAATCAGGCTATTTATAGAAAATAGTGCATTAAATGCCCCTCATTAATGTTCATACAGTGGCGTTCGAAGTTGGTGCTTAGTCATTTTTAAAACGACCACAGGAAGGGTGGAGTCCGATGGGTGGATGACAACCAGGCGATGGTCGTTCAGGGTTCGGTAATGAAAACGACATTCAACAAGGTGGGGTCCTAGCACTGGAAGGTCATTGGATGAAGGCTATTTAGAATAGCTATGGAGCCAAGGAAATCTACATAGGGTGGCCCATGAGGGTGGACCCGCACTACTCCAAGGATGTCAGTTCTAAAGGGTGAAGGAAAACGGCCAAGGGAGTTCCACAAAGGCCTAAAGCCTTGAAAATTTGAGAGTAGAGAAACATGGCCAACTAAAGATGACTTCTCTAAAGCTCATTGACCATCTAGGACACAAAATAGGGGGCACGCAAAATGAGGCAGTGATAAAAGTGACTCGATGAAGCTAAAGGGAAGAGGGTCCCCATTTTGAACGGGGTGTGTGTGTTATGGGCACAACAATATCTCCCAAGATCTCTCACTTAGAGGAAACCTAGAAAAGTGGACTCTGCAGAGTCAAGAAGCGGCCATGCATGCAAGTGGGTGGACAGTCACGTAGACCATCGACAATTTGAAAGACTTTCAAAGGGGTCCTTGGGGGACCCATCATGAAGAAGGGGCCCACTCAAGGGACATAGTTCGAAAGTAGATGCTTTTCTTTCCCAAATCGATCCATCATCAAGGGATCCTTTCAAAAGATGTTCACTTCATCAAGGAATTCGAAAGGAAGAATATGCCCCCACATGAGGGGAAGATCAATGTTGTTCCTGTTTTAGAGGGAGGTTTTTAAGTCATTTCTTTACAAAACCATGATGAAGGAAACATGTTTCAATAGGGTTCTAAGTTGAGAATGCAATTCTGAAGAAAGATTTGTGAAGTTTGAGAAAAAGATTTGTTGGCAACGAATGCATTTTCTAAAAAATAGAATGTTGAAGAAAAGCATTGTCACACATGAGAGGGACAACTCAAGAAAAGAAGAGAGAAAGATAAAGAGAAAGCAAAAGAGAAAACATAGACAAGGGGATTTGGTTTAGCTGGGTCAGATTTTTCCATGCTCATATAAATAATAGGTAACCATGGTGCAAGGTGAAAGATCATCAATCCCCAACCAGATCAGGAAGAATGCATAGAAAATAAAGTAAAAATAAAAAATTTGGTTAACATGGAAGGGATGCCTAATTGCCCCCAATGCTTTACATTGTCCCTAATTTGATGAAAATCAAGCACAAACATGGAAGAATGATGATACAAATAGAGTAAGGTTTACGAAATAAAAACCACGCATGTATCCAAGCACCTATAGGGGTGAAAAGGGTCATCCAGACACACATAGCATGAACACAGGGGAACACATCACAAAACACATGCACACGAGATCAAGAAGAGGTCTCCTCCTAACACTGATCAACCAAGAGGTTTTCCACTTCTCTCTCTAGGTCATCATAGGGGAAGGAGGATGAGCTTGCAGTGGTGGGATGTTAAGAGGAGGATCATCTAACCCTCCTGCAACAAGGGCCAAGAAAGAAGGCCTTGAAAGGTCTTCTTCGCGAGCTCTTATGGAGCTAAGGTCAACGATTTCACAAATATTATTGACAAGGCCGAAACTTCATCCATAGAGTTAATCATGCACCCCATAGGAGTGCCTTGTCTAACTTCAGTGGATGATACAGGCTGCGCCTGAGATTCACTGCTAGGCTCGTTGAATGATTCAGGGACGATGATGAACTCAGGGGAAGCTGAGATCAATTTCATCATTAGGACAAAACAAGTTAGCACGGGACCACCTTGTGAAGAAGGTGGGCTCCTCTTATGTCCTTCACTACTAGAAGGACCACACTCCACCTTTTTCTTCATTGGAGGAGATGAACTCCCCATAGACGAGGCTAGAGGTGCAGAGGGAGAGGAGGAAAGAACTGCAATGGATACAACCAAGGTATTAATCATATCCATGGGTTTTGAGAAAGGTTGGATATCCATAACGGACATCAGCAAAGGCGACTCCAATGAAGGAGCAATGAACACCTATACCCCCTTGGGGTTAGGTACATTCACGCCCACAACGAAAGCTAGAAGTAGTACGAGACCAAATTGAAGAGAGGCAGAAGATAGGGAGGATGATGACACTACAGGGGGCCCTAAAGTAGGGGTAGTTGTTTCTTCCTCTTTCCTTTGTGAGGTGGCCTGCTCAGCCAAAAGAGCCTTTCATCGATGCTTGCGCACACATGTGAGGCAGTTTCTACAACTCTTTGAGTTGGAGGTTGGAGGTTGCAAAGGAGAAAAAGGATCCTGCTTGTTGTGCCCTCAACACACATGCCCCATTCGGAATGGGGACCCCCTCTTTCCTTAGCCTTGTCAGGTCACTTTCATTGTTGTATTGTTTTGCGTGCCCCCTTTGTTCGGTGTTCAAAATGGTCACTGAGTCCCAAAGTTCATCTTAAGTTGACCATATTTCACCCCCTTCAAATTTTCTAAGTCTTGTCTTTATGGAAACCCCCTTGGTAGTTTGCCTCTACCTTTCATATTGGTGTCCTTCGAGCTCCGCAGGTCTGCCCTCACGGGTTTCCCCTGGCGGACTTCCCTGTTGCATTCGCCGTCTTGAAGAACCGAAGGACCCCATCCTTCAGTGGCTCGGGACCTGCCACTTGGATTGTCATTCCCATAATTTTTCTAACAATAAAGTCTAAATGACCATCCTTGAAACCCATCGGGTCTGCCCTTCTAGATTGCCTTTATCAGATTTCCACTGCCTCTTCACTATCCTTTATAGCTTTTGTCTAGTGGCTTGCTACCACTTGGAGCCCAGACCTTCCAATGCTATCCAATCATCACCAATTAGTTAGATGCCCATCAGCTGACAACGTTCCTTCCATCGGGTGCCGGCCCTGCTGTGACCATTTTCAAATTTCAAAGCACCTACCTCTCGATCCACCATACATGCATTAATTTTTGTCATTGAATGCCTTAATTTCTATAAATAGCTAGATTCAACTTGTCATTTTCACATGTCAGTTTAATCAGATCATAGCAGAACGATTAGAGAGCTATCTCCATGTGGCGCCACTGAGCCTGAGGCCTCCCATCGCAGATCCCTTGCGACTATTAGCTGATTCAACTACTTTCCTCATCGAGTTCTTCAGGTAAGTTCACTGTTCGCACGCTGTTGGTTTTTTTCTTTGATTTCGCACAAAACTAATGGATAAAAGGGATAAAACCACATGCATTAGATAGAGGAAAGTAAGGCGTCTAAACTAATGAAATATTTTTTTAAAAAAACCTCATAAATCACCCAAACTTCGCTCATGGAACTTCGACCCCCTCTGATGCCATTCTTTAGAAAAAGCATTTAAGCTCTGCGCACTCGAGCCTTATCTTCATCATGGCCAATACTTAAAAGCTAAACTCAAATGGAAAAATACTTTGTCGAGCCCGCCATCATGGGATGATGTCATCCTTTCATCGTTTGAGCTTGAACTAACTAAAATGGAGTCCAACACACCTTCTGGGCCCGCCCCCATAAGACTCCTTCCCCAAAGTGTTTCTCGTAACCTGTTGAGCCCAAACGACTTTTCAGCCACAACTCTTTGGCACTCGAGTCCCATCTCGTTGTTTGCCTCAAAACTGTTTGAAAAATCCAAAGTCTAGGTTGGTATCAGATCCCGCCTAGCGAGTTTCTACTAGCAGAACTCCATTGGTGTCCTGCCGTCTTGGGCAACTTTTGCAGCTTGGAAACCCGACCTTCAGATCCCTCCCCTTTTCTCACCTTGCAACATTATCATGAATAAATGGTCATATGTTAAGTGCCCTTCGGGTCCCGATTAGCGAACCTCCGTCTGTGGGTCACTGCGGTGACATCACCGTTTCTTACGGTGTTCAAGCAACTGCTCTCCGCCCTCCGGCTCCCAACTTCCTCGTGCCCGTCAAACCAAAATGTCAAAGTATTGAGTGATCAATGGTTGGCGGGTCATCTCCATCGGACCTTCATTGGTGGAATTTTTTCCTGTCCTGGCCATTGCAAAAGGGAGAATTGCCTTCGTCCTTCCACTTCTTAGGGCCCGACCTCTGTCTGCCAATGAACTCCACAATGAAAACAAGGAAAAATGAAGGTTGAACCCTCAGACGGGCCCGATCCCTCGGGTGGCTCCCAATGGAATTCCGCACTTTGTCCACCATTTCAAATAGTAATTATCAAATGACTTTCCGCCTCCTCCGACCCGAATGCTTAAGGAACCAATGTGTAATGTTGACTGCCCTCTAAACTCATGGGTCCTACCTAGTGGAACTCCGCCCTCAGAATGTCGTCTCACCAAAGTTGTTTCAAATGAAAAACACCAGATGGCCAAGCTGCTCCTTGACTCTGACCACCTCAAAGATGATCCAAATGACTCCTAATATGAAAAAAAACTTTGACCCACGTGCCTAAATTGCCTATTCTCCTTAGTGGGGCCAATGATTTGACCAAGTCCTAGGGCAGGTGGAATGTTGTAGGCTTCCCTGCCCTGTTTTCCCTTCTAAAAGAGCTATCCAGCTAGGGAAGTCTTACCCCTGGGGTCTAAACCATCTAAACTCCCTCCTATGAACTGTTAATGACAATCTGGGTTATATGTTAGATGTCTTGAGTGCTGAATTATCCAATCTAACTCTGTTGTAGGGATTTGGCTATTGTTTCATGCTTTCACGCTTGATTTTACTCGCCTCTCCTTTGTCTGTAGAATATATGGAATAAGGTGTAGGACCCTTGGGGGAAACCGCGGAGAAGGACAAAGGAAATAAAATAGGCAAGGCACCCTACGGAAGAAAAGACAAGGACCAGATAAAGTATCAATTCCAAGGGGGACCCCTAAGATCTAGAATCACCACAGATTGGAAGGAAATCTTTGACACAATCATCGAGCACATAGACAATGATGAATCAATCAAAGGGTCAGGATCAACCCTACAATAGAGAATGCAAGACTAATCAGAGGTAGTGGAATAACTAAGGTTGCAGGCTTTCCTCCTTATCTCATTGCTCCTGAACTGGTGATGGCCTGCCGGGAGGCCTATTAGGAGGAAACCCAAACCATAGTGGACATGGATGGAAACATTTTAGCCGACATGTATGATAGGGAAATAACAAATAATTTTCATATCCCTACCTTTAGGGAGATGGAGCTGCCAACCATAAGCCATGGCAAGGCTACTTGGGATGAAGATCCCCTTAAATGTAAAAGGGTTATTAATCAATATTGGCTAAAGGAGAAGAGGGGCAGTGCTACCAAGGTTCCTCAAGAACTGTTCCAAAGTGATTTTTATGAATATTACCATGATTTGGTAACATTGCTAAGAAGAATCATGGGCCTCCCAACTACCGCCTACTTCTAAGAATGGATTCTCTACTTTGTCAAGGATTCTCCGTGGAAAAACCAAGTTCTATTGGGGCAGGATAATCAATGATTATTTCCATGAGCAGTTTATGGTTGTTAAGAAGACTTCCAAATTCTACATGAAATCCTATTTGGTCTACTCATTGGAAGAACATAGGCAATAGAAAGGCTTGTTTAGAGCACCAGATGAGGAACTTGGTAGGGAGCTAAAGGTTTATGACAAATACCCCCAACTGCAATATAGGAACTTCAAGAAAGATTACTGTAGGGTCAATGATGCTTTCATAGGTCATGTAATTAGATTACTCAGGGTGAATTTGAGAGGTGAGTCTCCCACAGTGCCAACACTTTCCTGAAACAATTTTCCTTTCTGTTCATCCAATATTTGAAGTTTACATATATTCGTGCAGAAGGCTTCTTAGAAAGACCAAACAAGCTACCTCGATATCCTAATGACCAGATAATACTATTGGAGCTCTCTCGGCAGCTATGACATGTGCACACCCTCTTGAACAACAAACATAAGGTAAGGATTCCTTATCCCCTCTCCTTCAACCAAGGGATGCATGAACTCCATACCTCGCAATGTCCCGACAATTTAGAGGAGTTGGTCAAATACCATTTGAGACTCTACACTGCCTGACCATGGATGGATCCCTATGGCCATATCAAGAAGATGCTTGGACCTGAATATGCCCATCTACATAGCATTGAGGATTTCTAGGCCAATTGCAAAGATGACCATGAGGTGTGGATGAGGAATTATATGCGGATGACCACATACTTTGTAAAGAGGGTCAATCTATTCCCAGTGCCTGACCAAGTGGAAGAAGATGAAAGCACGGTCATGGATCACCAGTATAATGTGGTTTCTAATCTTCCATTACCATTGATTGATTGGGAGGAGCAAGAGGTTGACGACCTCGACATTCTAACCAAGCCCGTCGAGGCTCACACAAAAGAGTGGGTTGATGGGAAAGTTGCTCGATTGAAACAACAAGGGTTCACTTTGACCTATGAGGGGCTCAAAAATGAGCCAAGTGGAACATATGGATGGACAGTTGCTACCCCAATAGGAGAAACTTCAAAATCCCCTCTAGTTACTAGGTCAAGGAAAAGAAAAGAAAATGATGAGTAGCAACCTAATCCAAAGGTGTATGCAAGAAAGACCTCAAAAGGGGAATCTTCCAAGAAACATAAGAGTTCAGGCAACGTCACAAAGATGCCTATTATTTAAGAAGATCCACTCCGTGAGGGAGAGGAAATGGAGGCTAAGCAACCAAAGTACCCACCTGCCACCTCCACTACTGCTGCCCCTCCGCCTACTTCTCAGGCCATGGTAGCTACTTCCCCACCTGAAGTGGACATCTTGGTCCACCTTGCCTCTTCTTCGCCTACTGTACAATTTGTAATGATTGAATCTTCTTCCACCACCACCTCTCCACTTTCTTCTTCTTCCATGTCTCCAACCACATCTCTCTCATTAGTCGCAACATTAAGGCCAATGCCTACACTCTCACTTCTAGAGGCATTCTTTCGACATATGCAGAAGGTTCCTATAGAGCTTTATGAGGCATTGATGAACCCAACTATCCAGGCTTCCTTGGAACAGATTCTTGCCAATATTCCTGCCTCTACGCCTCCAACTGAACCACCCAAAATGAAAGCCACAATGGAAATATCTAAGGAGTTGGAGCAGCGAGAGAGGGAAGTGACAAAGACATTAGAGGAAGAAGTAGAGGACTACCATGAACATCCAGAGCACCAACATCTACAAATTGATAAGGTAGTCTGTGAGGGAGAAGAAATAGAGTTCTCTGAGGGTGATGAAGAAGAAGATGTCGACACCAAACATATTGTAGAAACCTTTGATGTAGACCTAGAAGAAGAGCTAGCTCGTCAATTAAAGGATGATGGAGAGGAACTGGAAAGACCACCTTCTGAAGAAGAAAAAGAGTCTAGTGACAAAATGGAAGAAGACACTGAACTTCCAACTAGGCAACAAGAAGAAAGCCCCAAACATGGTGAAGAGGTACCCCTCTCAGAAGGACAAGAAGAGCAAGAAAAGAAAGAACAGGAAGATGTGCCACCTCAACATGAGGAGGAGGAGAGTAAAGAAGAAGATAAGCCCCAAGAAGAGCCTTGAGCTAACAAGAGTAATGAAACGGAGGAGCCCAAGGAACATGGGCATGAAAAAGAGAAAGAAGAAAAGGATGCTAAAGGGGAGAGCAACCCCAGAGAACACATGCCCACCAAGTCCCCTATCAAATGCACGGTGTTCATCCAAGACTCTGATGAAGAGGAAGGAAGAGACACAAGGACAAAACAAGAAGCTCATGATGATAAAGATATTGAAGTTAGAAGGGACGAAGAAGAAGGTGATCATGAATCACCCAAGGAAAAGTCTCAAATGCCTGAGTGGCTAGAAAAGCAACTGGAGAAGAAAGCTCCTGCCCCAAGAGATCCAAGAGCAAGGTTAGAGGCCATCTTGGGGCGAGCTCAGATCAACACCAAGAAGGAGAAGAAGGCCAAAGTTAGATTCAATTTGACAATGGACGCTTCTGAATCTAGGATCATGCAGGTAGCCACGCTAGTGGTGGGAGAAGAAGGGATAAGTTACAACGTCTAAACCATTGACTTGGGAAAAAACCACCAAGGAGCAGAAATAGATCACCTTCAAGAGTCTATTGCCATGGTGGTACATCTAATGCAGAAGGATAAGCTCTCCAAGGAGGAGCTAAAGGCACAACTGGCTAATTTGATAGCCTATATTCAACAATGGTTGTCAGCAAAAGAACTTCCCCCAACATCCTCGACTCTGCCACAACTGTTGTCCAAAGAGAAAATCGACAAGCTTGAGAAAAGGAAGAACTAGACTAAAACCATGGAAGATTGGTTCCATCAAGTCCTATATGCTGGAAACATGGGCATCAGTCATGTTGTCAGGACAAAAAATAAATTCTTGGAAGTCCAAAAAACCCTTAAGGGCATGAGGAAGTTCTGCATTGACTTCCCAGGGATATATGAATCTACCTACCCTAAAATTGAGGCCATCCTCAAGCTGCCTCACAAAATATGGGAAGAAGACCTTGTGTTTGTAGAGGACGATCATTGGCTAGTTGAAATGTGGAAGATGGACTTCTACCATAGGAAAGAGATACTAGAGCAAGTCCTCTTCAAGGTGGAGCCAGACATTGATTGGGCTAGGGAAATTAGGGAAAATTGTAATGAATATTTGAAATTAATGACTGGCTACAATGTGCCTGCTGTTGAGATTGATCTGGAAAAGGTGAAGCCTTATTTCCAAAAGAAGATGGAAGATGGAATGTCAGGTGAGCTCACTATGGTTTTCCTAAATTTTTTTGCTCTGGGTTTCGCCCAATCTGAACAAGTTAGGGATAATACAACTAAGTGTGATGAAGATTGGGATACACTTACGGGCCGATCCAAACAATGGAACTACCAGGTACTCCAATCCAATATAATGGAGATCGAGAAGCTTTAGGCATTAATCAATAAGTTTATAGAGTATGCCGCTTTGAAGAAGTAAGAGGGAAATCTGATCATCGATGACAAGCTCCTCATAGAATAGCTGTAGCAAAGGAAATTAGCTAGAAGACAAAATGCTATAGTGCTACCACTAGAGGACAAAATAGGAAAAGACAAAGAATGTATTTTAAATTGCAATATATTTGGGGGTAGGTGAAACCCTAATTTGTAGTGAATCTTGGCCACACAATGCAGATCAATCTTGGCCATTCATTTTTCTTTTTGAACACTATAAAGAGGGGGTCTCCTCTCATTTTCAAGAGAGAGTTGAGTTGTTGTAAAGACATGCTGGAAAAAATTTAATAGAAATTCATTGGCTTTGGTGGATTCCTGAGTTTCTTTGCATGTTTCATGATTCATCTCCCATAGCTAGTTGATTTTGATAGATTTACTTTGTTGTTCTTCATGGTTTTAGATTACTTTGGTAGATTAGTTAATGCTATTCAATGGTTGTAAATATTTATGTTGTGTTGATGCCTTTCTTCTCCATACTTTTTGTTGTTTGTTGATGGTAGATAGTTGTGTAAAGTTAGTTTGGATTTTAATTGAAAGCTGCTCCAAACTTCTATCTTTGTTCATGCATGTTTATGGTGAATGACTGGTGGAATATTTGCAGTCCTTAGAAGCTTGCACAAGTTTCATGATACTGTGAATTGTTATGGTTAAGTGAAACTCTGTTTTAAGGAAGTTGTCCATAGTAGACCCTCCATGACCATTGTTCATTACTAGTTTTAGACCTAGGAACCTCTTCTCTGCCCCTTTTCCTTTTTTTAAAAAAGTGACCTATGTTAAGGTTCATTGCACATTGTAAAGCCAAATCTTAAGGTAAAACATGAGTTTATGATTTCTATTCGAACCTGCAACAAATTGCACTCCAACTTCCATTTTAGAAACTCCATTTCTTGATCCATCTCATATCCAACCAAATACGTAAGTATGCCCTATGATTACTAGCAAAATCACATCAAACATCAACTAAGATATTCCAAGCATTGTCATGACCTGACACCCGAGAGACCTTGGGGTAGTAATTGGCAACTTGCTTGCAAATTTCTACCTTTCAAGAGAGGTGATGCATCTATGCATTACCTATGTTGAGAAAGTGTACAAAACACACATCAACACTGCTCAACCACGGGAACGTCCACTATGGCTATCTTCGACAGAGGAATGAATTCCTGAATGGGGGTAGGTTGAGGAGCAATGGGGGGAGTTGGCTCAAGATCCTTAGTAGCGGGCCTCTTCCCATTCATTGATTTAGGTGCAGGAGTAGTAGGAGGTCATAGATCAAATTCCCTTCAGAAACCCTTTTTTTCTGTTGTATAAGTAATACCATGATCTAGGGTATTCGTTAGGTATATCCGAGATCCTGAGCTTGGGCCTACGCCAAGGAGGTATCATCAGACTCAATGGATAGTCACTGGGCTGACTCATTCAATACTCTTCCTAAGAAAGGGGAGAGGATGAGGTAGTTCAGGGAAATCCAACCTTCTCTTTTCCTTTATGGGAAGGAGAGGGAGTCGGCATGGACTTCTCCTCTCTCTTCTAAGAAGGGGGAGCAGTCGGTACAACTTTCTCCTTCTCCTCTTGGGAGGAGGAGGTGACCGATTGCTGTATCATAGGGAGGGTTAGTTTCGGTTGTCCCTTGCCCTAGTCTTGTACTTTACATAATTCTTGTAAAGTAGGTTCATTCTCGGAGGAAGCAGATTGACTGGGGTGGGCCAAAAGTGATCCAATGGATACCTGCCATGGGACAACAAGGGCTAATATTTGTTGTAATGCACTACATGTATGCCACCTTCATGAGAAAATTTTAAGCACTTGTGAACAACGAAGGGAATTACATTCATGGAAGCTAGCCAAGGTATGCCTAGCTTTAGCTTGAATAGATTTGACTCTGAGATAACATTGAAAACCATGTCAAGAACCCTAGGTCAAACTAGGACAAACAAGGTTATCGAGCAATAAGGTTTGAGACACATACCATCATGACTATGGATGGTAGATTTTGTTTCTTCATACTCTTCCCTCTGTAATGAATTTAATACCAATGTTTCATCCATGATGACATTCACATAGCTTGTGGGGTCTACCAAAACCCCTGTCACAATGTTACCATTGAGGTAAGAGGGAATGTAGAGGGGAGAGGGCTTATTGTTTAAGGGAAAGTCTTGTGATGTGAATGTTATGTTCGGTGAATTGGGTGCAGGTAGAGCACCAGAAATCATCGTGACCATGTTAACATAGGCCTCAGATTGAGTAACAAAATCAATGGAATCGATAACCATGTTAGTAAAATGTGACGGAAACGGGTCCGTGTATATTTACAATTCACTATTAGCTTTTGCCACAAATTTGTTAGCATTTTGTTTATTCCCTCAAGACAAATGGTATTGTCCTCGATGTGGTCATGTATCTCATGACACAACCACATATAATGTTTGCTATCATGTCCATTAAATCAATGGTACTAACAATAAGTGTTCCCATCATACCAATTAGGGTAAGGATCCGTAATAGGCCTAGGATTCAACAAGGTTACGATCTTATCCTTCAAGAAATTTTGTAAGATGGAAGAATAAGATTCTGATAACTTCATGAATTTTTAGTTGCATTTGAGGCCATTGTCATCAACAATAGCTACTACATTCATAACAGCCTTACCTTTCCCAAAGATTGATATGATGGATTTTCCCTTGGAACAGGAGTGCGAGGAGGATCCCCCGAATTGAACAACCGTCTGTTGGTACTCTTGTAAGACTGCACACAAATGTGCGAAAGAAGGGTACTTCATAAGGGTGAACTCTTTCCAAGGCCTTTGTAGGTTCCATATGAATACCTTCTGCACGTCAAAACCAGGCAATTGATATGAGATTTGTAAAAGAAGCTCTTGATAACACACTATAAAATTAGTTATTTTTTCGTTATCTCCTTGTTTACATCAGACGAGATTCGAGAAGGTCATCTTCGGCCTGATATTAGCTTGAAACTATCTAAGGAATTGATTTATGAGTTGATCAAAAAAGAAAATAGAATTTTCAGGCAAGGAACAATACCACTTGAGTGTTGTATCCTTGAGTGATTAGGGAAATAACTTTGCCATTAATGCATTGTGATGGAAGAAGTTTGTGCACAGGGCAATAAAGGTGAACACATGTGTCTATGGGTCCCCTTTACTGCCATAATTTTTGAATTTAGGGATCTCCATTCCTTAGGGGAAGGGAGTGTTCAAGATTGCAATGAACAATGGGCTATGCCAGAAGAAGGGTTGAAAGATACATTGGGTAGAGGCTTGGGAAAGACTTGCCAACTAGCTCTGCATCTTACCCATATTCTGAAGAAGAGTATTCAAAATAGGGTCATTAGAAGATAGAGGGATAGAGGAACCTCCTCCAGAACTGCCACCATAGCCACCACCGAGACCACTGATGTGATCACCACTAGAACCACCACCAAAGCCACCTCCACTAGTAGGGCCTCTACTAGAGCCAACTCCACTTCCGAAGCCACCACTAGGACCTCTGCTGGAACGACCTCTGCTACCAAATCCACCACTGCTACCAAATCCACCATCACTACAAAATCCTCCACCACTCATCCTACCAAAACCTCCACCACTAGAGGTGATGGGGGGTGGTGAAGCTAAAGCTCAAAGGGACCTTTTTTACTTTGATAGTTTCAAGTTTCTCAAAGACAAAAGGGATGCTAATAGAAGGGATCATTTTGGCCATGCAGATAGATGTGGGAGGCATTGATACTCCTAACTATCCTTTGTAATCCTCAAAAGTGGCTCCTCGCATAACACTAGGAGTGTTTGAAAGAGCACACACTTCTGTTAGACTAGGAAGACTAGCTAGGAGCTTCAAGCATGTTTGATCTTTTCCAATCATGTATTTTAGTTCATTGATGACTTGAGCAGACCTAGCCATCTTCGGGTTCCTTTCCAAATGATTTTCTAAGGCACCCAACCCTTTGCTAAGAGCGGAGGCATATTTTGAAGGGAATTGAATAGCCTCATGCTTGTCTAGTGACGATGGTGTAGGGGACGCAGGAGGAGTGGGGACATGATCGGTCTCGTTAGAGAATCCTAATTTTCCCCTTGAAAACTGCTCCTACACGACCACACTAATGGCGGGACCACAAAAAATTCCTATAGAGAAACTAGTAGAGACCTTTATCCTTTCCATCGAAAGGTGTTGTATGCTTCTCCTAACGATATACCTAGAAGTTGCGGATTGGGTTGTGATGCTCATAAACCTTCATAACGCTAAGGGAAACAATAGTCACAGAGTACACGAGAGAGGTTTCAACACCAACATATGAAAAAACATTGGTTCATGTTGGGTTCACCAAAAATGTAAGAGAGGGGAACCAACCATGTGCAAGGCCCCAGGTCATGGAGGGCCAAGATGCAGAAGGCTGGCCTAACTTACCTCAGCTTAATGTGGTGTTCGGAATTGCGAGACAAGAATGATGAGGAATATGAAGTCCTTTGATCACCCTACAAACTTGAAATACATGATGGGGCTAGGCGAGTCAGTTTTTGCATTCAACACTACACCTTAAGAAGCTCTCTACCTGAGGACAGAAGTGCAGTCCTAGGATGACAGCGCGATGCGCTGGCGTCTCTCAAGTGTGCTGGTGTCTGTATGACCAAACAACTAAAGAGACAAGGTTGAACCTAAGAAAACAAGCTAATGACCCAACTAACTACTACTAAAGGGCCAAAATAACATGATTAAGTAAACAAAATACTCTCTAACGTGGTAAAGGAAAAATGCAAGAGTTAGGGTGACAAGAAGGATATCACAAAGAAACTCGTTTTCCAGCTAGCTCCTTGAAATCACGTTCACCTACACACAAAGAGGTGGAAAATATTGGGTGGATGTGTAGGGGCCTGCTTTAGTCAGACCCCCATTTATGTGTTTCCACCTCCACAGACAACCAAGAAAGTGAGATGAAGAAAATAACGTAGTAAAGAACACAAAAGCACTACAAAATAGTAAATACGCTTACTCTACCAAGTAATAGAGGAGAGGAATGGGAAGCTTACCACCTCTGCCAAAAGCACTCAAGGTTGACAGGGGAGAGATTGAGAGTACTCAAGCCTCTGCTATAATGGTGTGGTCCCAAAATTTCTCTATTGAAGTGATGGAGTGAAGATATTACTGTAATGGAGTATAAGAGTGCTGCTAGAATGCTTGAAGTGAGTGCAAGGGAGCATGAGTGAATGGATTTGAATTCTTAGAAGATGTTGTAGAAGCTGAAATGTAAGTTGAAGGAAGGAATTTGAAGAGGAGATGAAGAGAACAACCATATTCAGGTCGGTCTGCTGAAGAGGGCATTACAACTTGACTACCAATGAGAAGTGTAACGCCTCTGCAAGTTCAGCTACAGGAATCTACCAGGGATGCAAGCATGCTGTGTAGATGTCTACATGCCGCACGAGTGTCCCTGATAGAAATTCCCCCACCAACACTTAAAACAGGTGCCAAGTGGGATGAAAGCAACGAGCTTAGGTGTAATTAAACCTTCAAACTTGGTTTTCTAAGGTGGAAAAAGGCAAAAAGGGGAATTTGGATAAAGGGGTGAAAATTCACTCTTATACACAGAGTATGCACATATTTCAAAGATATAAATAAGGCTTGGCCTAAATATTTCCCATTGCCTAACATTGACATCATAGTAGACATTATAACTGGATATGAGATGCTATCACTTATGGATATTTTTTCCAGATATAATTAGATCAAAATTTTCCCCTAAGGATCAACATAAAATAGATTTCACCTATGCTTGGGGTACCTTTTTTTAGAATGTTATGCCATTTGGTCTTTAGAATTTTGGAGCAATGTATTAGAGAGTTATGACCACTATCTTTTATGATTATATGCATACACTTATTGAAGACTATGTTTATTATTTATTGGAAAAATCCTTGACAATAAATGGCCATCTAGCAATGTTAGACAAGATTTTCAAAAGGCTGGAAGAGTATAAGGTCATGCTAAACCCGAATAAGTATGTTTTTGGGGTTCAATCAAGCAAAATTCTAGGATACATTGTCTCTCGTAGAGGTATTGAATTCAATCCTACAAAAGTAAAAGCTATCATGGACATGCTCCCACCCACCAACATAAGTTAGTTATGAACTTTAGAAGGAAGATTGCAATCAATCCAAAGAGTCATTGCCCAATTAGCAGAAAAATTTCATTCATTTAATACTTGCTACACAAAGGAGTCCCCTTCATGTGGACTGAACATTTTCAGGAAGCATTTCAACAAATAAAGGATTACTTATTGACTCCTCCAGTTCTCATGCCTCCCATTGATGGTAGAAACCTAATATTATACATATCAGCAACCACATCAGCACTGGGGGTATTGCTAGCACAAAATGACAATGATAGAGAGGAACGAGCAATATATTATATCAGTCACACTCTAGTAGGATATGAGCTTAATTATAGTCCCATTGAACGAGCATGCCTTGTAGTTATTTTTTCTACACATAATCTTAGACACTATATTTTGAACTATTGAAAAAAATTGATAGTCAAGATTGATCCTTTGAAATATCTATTGAGCAAGCAACTTTGATAGGTCAGCTAGAAAAGTGGGTCATGATCCTGATTGAATATGATATATAATATGTTGATTGTAAGGCAATAAAAGGACAAGTGATAGATGATTAAATCACATATACGCCAATGATAGCAAATCATGGTTCAGGAGCGAGTACTCTCTTTATCACACCTCAAGGCGAATCAATTCCTACTTGTCATACAAAATAACATTCTCATGCATGCATAATATGGCTGAGTATGAAGTATTGTTGATAGGACTCTAAATGGCTATCGAATGGAAAATCAAGGATTTTCAAGTTTATGGTGATTCCCAATTGGTTATCTATCAAGTTAATGATGACTATGATAGAAAATATGAGAAGCTCACTCCTTACAAATGCATGGTCAATAGTTTTAATTTATACTTCAATGTTATTTATTTTGATCAAATTCTAAGGATTCAAAACAAAGTAGCTAATGCAATGGAAACCATTGGATCTCTCTTGGATATTCCTAATAATGCCTTGTAGTATGAGTTCTTAGTGGAACAACTATTGATCCCTGCATTCGATGTCCCTAAATCTAAACTCGTGTGTGAACATGTTCTTGAATCTCCTTGGTACAAATACTTTAATAACTACCTACATGACCAAATTATCCCTCCTGACTTGTCCACTTTAACCAACACAAGACCTTTAATTGACAAGCATCTAAATATGTCATCATCAGTGGCACCCTTTACTGTCGTAGTCTAGATAGAACCCTACTAAGGTATCTTGATTTAGATGAAGCACAAATGTCCTTACAAGAGGTACAAAATGGTATATGCAGAGCTCACTTTGCTGGTCCTACTCTAGCAAAAAAAACTTATGCGAATGGGATACTATTGGCCTACTATGGAGCATGATGCTTACTACTTTGTGAAGAATTTTTTCCAATGTTAGATACATGAAGATCTTGTACATGCACCTGCTTAGGAACTTCATCCACTTACATCACCTTGGCCATTCTCTCAATGGGGACTTGACCTCATTGGAAATATTCACCCTACCTCTGCTAATGGTCATAAATTTATCCTTGTTGCAATTGAGTACTTCACTAAATGGATTGAATCCATTCTAATGACCTACATCACTGATAATCAAATATCCAAGTTTATACATAATTACATCATATGTCAGTATGGTGTTCCCCAATCCATCATCATAAACAATGGTCATCCCTTCAAAAATTAGCATGTTCATGAATTTTGTGAGAGATTCCATAGCCAACATCATTTTGACACTCCATACTACCCTTGGGGCAACAACCAAGCTGAGGCATCTAATAAGACCATCCTTAAAATCATAAAGAAGACCATCGATGACGTTGGTCATGACTGGCACATCTAACTTAATCCTACATTATGGGCCTCTTGTACTAGCATCTATAATCCTATAGGAGCCACTCCATATTCCCTCTTCTTTGGATTTGAAGCCATTCCTCCCATTGAGTTTGAGTTACCATCCTTGAGGGTACCTATGCATTAGTTTATTGATGAAGACGAGTACTGTATATCCCATTTGCATGAGCTAGAGTTATTGGATGAGAAGAGACATAATGCCTTAGTTCATTTATAAGAATACTAGAATCATATTCGTCATATCTACAATAAGAAATTTCAAGTCAAACATTTTGACATTGGTGACTTGGTCTTGAAAGAGAATCTTAAGAATCAGATGGATTGAGAAAATCCTAAAAAGTTTGAGCCTAATTGGCTGGGTCCTTATATCATAACAACAACATATGGATCTGGTGCTTATCACCTTTCTACTCCTAAATTCAAACCATTACCAGAGCCTATCAACACCATGCACCTTCATAGGTACTATACCTAGCTTTCAAAGAATCTCGTCAAAAAGTCAAAAAAAGAAAAAAATATCACCCAAATGAAAGCCTTGCAAACAAGCATCTTGGTGGCACCAAAAATATAAAAACATAGAAAAACTAAAAAGATAGTAAAAAATAATTATTCTAATAGTGAAAACCACTTCAATGGTGCTTTGGATAAGTACCATGGTGAAAACCTAGCAAACAGGCACCATGAGTAGTCGGTCTTTGCTCTATCGTCTACCATCATTCTATCTGGTTTTCCACTTCCACCCATTCTTCGCTTATCATAATAAAAAAAAATCATCCTTCTCATGGCCTAAGAATTATTGACATTTTGCATCCTGCACTTTTCATACCCACCTATGATACATTGGCATTCATCAATCCCTTTTCCCATAATAAGTTGGTTGTATACCTAATTGGGGAAATTCCTTGACTTACATTTTTTTGGGATCCTAAATAGGGTATCAACTTTCAAAACATCAAAAATCCAAAAACAATAAAAAAAATCAAAATCCAAAAAAATCATAAAACATCAAAAACTCCACAAAACAAAGTTAGATTATGTGTCAAGTGGTCAAACTACGATGTCTCTACACATGTTACATAGGAAAGGCCATCTTTGATGAGCCACTAAGACACTAGGTCAGTCCCTTAGGGTTTGTTGAGTTGATTCAATCATGATTCACATCATAATAATGAGTTATCCATGGTCAAAGTTAGTCGAACTATGATGTCTTTGTGTGTATAATGTAGGCAAGTCTATCTTTGATGAGCCCTCTGAGACACTAAATCAATCCCTTAGGGTTTGTCATATCTATCTTATTCCATCATAATCTATACTACAATAATTTGTGCCTTGCTAAGGTCAAAACTTCAGACACAAACAAATATCTAAGCCTAAGCCAAATCACAAATCAACAGATTAACTATCCATCCAGTCTTTAATCCAAATCGATCAGTTGCCTAATCAACAATATCTATCAAGTCAATTGTCTTATACAAGAGGTGGCATTGTTAAAACCAGAATCGACGTCTTATATGACTTGCCTTATTTTTTGAAACCAGACCCAATCTTATCATTGGTCTTATATAGGATGTTTTCTTCTTGAAACTAGACATCATCATTTATCAACCTTATCATTTTCCTTATATAGGTGGTTACATGGTTGAAACCGGACTTGAATTCTTATATGACATGTTTCCTTTCCTTAGACCAGGCATTGTTAATTAGTCAATTAGTCAGTTAGTCAATCAATTAGTCAACCAATCAATCAATATTATCAATCAATCAATCTTGTCAATCAACCTTATCAATCCTCTCAACAAACACTATCTTTCTAGCAAACGATCTAGATGGTTGTTGACTTTGTTGGTCTTATATTTTTTATTTATCTTTGATCATGTTACTATGTGCCTCGAGGATGTCCCAAGGAGTATTAGAGGAGTGATGATGGATCATGACCTCTTTTCTTTTTGATTGTTTCTTGTAGTTTGTCTTGACAAAAAGACTGGGGCAACTTGGTCCTTAGTATGAGTCATGGAACTCCTTGTCTGTTAAGTGAGTATTTTGGCAAGGAGATAACATTGCACACCTTGGTCTATGTCATACTAGGGTGTTTATTATCCACTTGTTATAGTTTAAATTCCCAATGATGATAATCATGTAAGATTAATATTTATCAATCAAGAATATCAATCCCTTTTCATTTGACTAACTCCACACTAACATCCATCTTCTCCACACTCATGCCTCTTCTATCTTCCTACCATAGTCATCTTGATGGCATCCCATGACACACAAAAATACCCTGCATACATAATCATATTAGACGCATCATAGGAATAATCATAAACATATTAGCTCATGCATATTGTATTAGAAAGTAAAAAAAAATAGAATAACATCTCATCATAAAGAATCATTTGTGCATCCATATAAGCATCACATGCCATAATCATATAGATCCATCTTGCATATAGATCACATAAACACAAAATTAAATCATGTACATCTTGCATACATCATAGTAATATAAATTAAGTGCATCCATTCATGCATCAAAAATATAGAATCATTTCATAATCATACATAAGCATAAACCATACATCATGTATTCATAATACATCATAACATATAGAATCATCTCATAAATCATATAAATGGATAACATCATAACAAAAAAATCCATATCACATAGAAACATACATATAACATAGGAACATGCTTCATGTAGTCATCGCCAAAATCATGTATCTCGCATATATATCAAAAACTGTGTCACAGTACAATATCAAGATGCATCCCAAAAATGGAGCTCACAGGCTCAATAAAAAATATACATATTAGTGTCTAATACAATGAACAAGTCTAACCAGTGCTCCCCTATCTCTTGATGGAGATGGTTCAGATGGGGGTTGCTTGTCATGTCTCTGTTGTGATCCTAACATTGGTGATTGATGATATGGAGAAGGCCGTGGTTGGGAAAATCCCCTGCTACTCTAGGATCATCTAGATTTTGACCTGCCCTACGATCTACTCATCACCTCTATAAAACTGGTCTCTTTGTGAGAGAGGAACTACCCTCTCATATAGGTCTCTTTAGTATTGCTCTCCTCTGCTAGACCTCTATAGCTCTTGAGCTAGATCTACTGTTGAACCACTACATTTGCTAATGAAATCTATGGTGCTCTAATTTTCCCATTGTGCCCTAATCACAATCATATCCATTTTGGCTCTCAACTACAATATCTCACTCTGTAGAGCATGAGCCTGCACTTGTAACTTTGCTACCTATGGATCCATGAGCCTATCCTCCACCTCCTCCTCCATCGTCTCGATGATGGGTATCTCCTCCAAGCCCTCCTCCATCACTACCCTCTCCCTCAGCTCCTCATTGATGTCCTCAATCTTCTCCTCCCTCCTAGAACCTCTTCAACCTCGACATCCATGCTGATCTCTACCTATGGTTTCTCATCTCTCTATGTCTCCTCTTGGTGAGGAGGTATATCCACCTGTCCCAAAGAAATTGGAATTTCTACTCTTACCTCATCCTCCTGACAAGGAGAAGCATCCACTTTGACATCCTCCTCTTGATGAGGAGCCTCCAATTCTTGCAGACCACCATCTCACCTCAATGGAAATCCACTGAGCTATCTCTTCCCCTCCCTCCCCTGCCTCCTCTATCCCCTCTCCCTCCACCATCCCCATCATTCCCTCCATCTCCCTGACCTCCATCATCTTGTTAGCCTTTTCCTTGGCCTCATAATTTTCCTTTTGGACCTCGCTCGTGTCTCTCCACAAGTGTAGGATAATAAGGATCTGCCAAAAGATCAAGCATGTGCTCAACCCACCATGCATTGTACTCTACAATGGTACCTACATACGGGACCTCTGCACCGAAACCCCACTGAACAGGCCACAATGCATCAATATCCTTCTCTATTATAACAACAATGATCATGGGTCCCCATGGCTAAATCTTTCGAGAGGACCTATTATGCTCTACTATCCCAATTGGAAGCCCCTTTCACTCCCCAAATTGCCACATAACCATGTCTGGTAGATACCACTCAATGTTGGGACTGCACTACCCTCCCAATAAGATACCACACCTATCAACAATATGGAAAATTATTAGCATTATCTACCCAAGGGATACAATCTCAAAACAGTCTCCAGATAAATGAGTCAAGAAGGTCAATAACATGATGCCAATAGCCGACGTCCCCAACTCTGGTCTGTGTAATAACCCCACCGTATATGTACACATAAGGTAACCTTACTCCAAGCTATCTCTGAATAGGAGGTTGAAACACAACGATATGCTCCCAAGCCCAAACCATAAGTAGTGTAGTACCATAGCTGATAGAATGTGCCCCTCGATAAGCAATGTTGTGTAACTAGAAATATAGCATGGCGAGTATGCAAGGCCCCCAAGAATATATTGTACCATGAGTTAGTATACCAACTAGCATCTCTCCCCATATGGTAGGGAACCCATGTCCTCAGTGATCAGGAAACACAACACCACCAATCATGCACTACAAAGAACCATAATAAACCGATCATATCTATCAACTAGTACATCCCATCGGATCTCATACTCCTCAAACCTGAGCTCTATAATATCCTCATGCTCAAAATCCCTTTGAATGGCGCCAAACCCATGGTTAGGATCGTAAGCTACATGCTCTCCTCAAATCGGAAGCCTCAAAATCCTCCATATGTCCTCAAGTGTCACAGTGGCCTCCACAATAGGTAGGTGAAATGAACTGGTATTTGAATGCCACCTCTCAACCAAGGTGGTCAACAATCCCTTGTTATCCCTAAGCATGGGAATGAAGGTAACATAGTACAAACCAAGGGCATGCAACTGATCCATGTCCTCATCGGTCAATCGATCGTGCAATCCAAAAGTAGACAACCGATTCTCTTAGATGTAGATAGGATCATCTCACCTATGATCACAAGCAAGCACATTATGTCAATTCAAGAGTCTAAGAAAACCTATTTGACCTCAATCACAGAGAAACTTTTATTCAAAACTAGGGTAAAAATTTAAACAGTCAAATGTGTCGCATTGTCTAACACATGCGACTCAATAGTCAAATGCGTTGCACAAATCCTCACATGCAAGTCACATTTGAAAATGCATCAAACCCCCACACACATGTGGGAATTTAGTCAATAGCAGCACACAAACTAGTGTTTGTGTCACACACATTCACATGCATCTCACAATCCCTCAAATGTGGTTCACATCGACATATTTGTCGTTTCCCTTCGTAGTTTCATCACATGAAACTTATGCATCGCGTTTATCAATTGTGAGTCCACCACATATTGTCAACTCTAAATTTTACAAATGCATCACACCAAGTGGATGTGGAAAAATGCCTCACTTGTGGAAATCACGATAATAGTTGTGGCACACAAAGTGCACCGCATCTATTTGCTCACTTTTGATCCCTAAAATCTAGAAAAAATGACAAAATCATAAGGAAAGGCATATATACCATGTCCCTTGAGCCCTCTGGTCACTTTTAGGTCTTAACCCTAAATCTATGGTGTGAGGTGTGTGGTACTAGAGACATTCTAGCAGCAACTCTATAGCAGGATCTCACTCATAACTCACTATTCACTCAAGGTAAAATACACAAATGACCACTTTTACCTCCCAAAATTACATTGATACCCCCTTAGGGTGGGATTTTTACCCTCCCTTTTAATTGGGTGCACCAAATGCTGAGTCCAAACCCTATTGTGAACATCCTGGAGGTCCAAAGCTAAAATCTTTTGTTGTGAGTGCATTGAATTTGCTTTTCGGAACAATTTCTCAATTTTTTCGAAACTTTGTCAAAATTTGAAAAAAATTTCTGAAGGGGAATAGGTCTATCTCGTCTTCACCAGGATAGGCTGGGGCATGTTATGAGTTGAATTTTCCTATTTATTCTTTGATACAACATTCAGATTGACTTCACATTATAGTAAAGAGGGGCAAAATGTAGACACTGAAAAATGTCCCAGGCCTATGAATACCATTTTTCGCGTTGATTTCCCTTCTTCCCCACATAATTGAATAATTTTAATTATTTGATTATTTTCTAAAGTCACATTCTTCTATTAATTAAATAATTTTGATTATTTAATTAATTCATTTCTCCTTCTTTATTCTTCTTTCATTTAATTAAATAAATAAATATTTAATTACGTCGCTAATGTCCTTTTTCTCTCTATAATTAAAAAAATTCCTATTTATTTAATTATTCATTATTCATTTCTTCCTTCTATAGTTAAATAATTATTTTAATTATTTAAGTATTCATTTAACCTTTTCCTTCCCTTATTAAATAATTAATTTAATTATTTAATAGTTTATCCCATTTCCTCCATTTTAATTAAATGGTTGCTTTAATCATTTTAATTAAAATCCCATTTCCCCCCTTCTTCTACAATTAAATAACCACTTTGATTATTTAATTATTCACATTCCCTCTCAAATTAAATAATCTTATGATTATTTAATTTGCTCTCTTTCCCTTCAATTCCTCTTTTGAATCTCAACCATTGATCATGTCATGTTCTTTTATTAATCTTGACCATCCATCCTTAACAAGCCCTATTTTGACCCTAACCCTATCTCTTCATTGTGTAAGCAACCTCATCTTGATCTTCACATCATATTGGCTTTCGATCTCAACTGTCCATTTGAATGACTTTTCTATAAAAGAGAGTTGTCTCCATCATTCCAACCTTACAACCACAATCTACAATATTCTTGCTATCACCATCACTTGATTCGCACTTGCATAAAAAAAAATTGAGGGAAAGTTTGCATACACAACCAAAAATGGAGGAGATGCAAGGAAGATGATTCAACCATAGCATAAGAAAGTCCAGTATATTGCTTTGTTATTTGCTTTTCTATTGTTGTTTGTGCTTTCTTGCTTGGATTTGGGTCTCTTGGGTTTGGATTTTAAGTAGTCGTGGTTTCTACTATTGATCTTTACCTTTGCACTCAATTTTAACCCTGTCCTACAAATTCAATAATGCATGAACTATTATAATAATAGAAAACCAAAGTGGATAACAATACCTCAATTGGCCCTTGCTTGAGTTGCTACTTCTACAATAGATATCAACACCTACTAAATCAATAAATCACAATGTTGAATTAACTCCTTTATTGCATGGAAACTCTAAACTCTGACAAGAATATACTCCATATATTCTTGTTCAATTCAATACAACTATTATATTATTCAAGCATGATAACAAGACACAAGGAGACAACTTATTAGACATAACTTAGCTATATATTCTCCTCACAGCATATCCCGCTATATAGGGTCCACAAGGAGTCTTATTCATCTTAGGACTAAAAACAAAACCATAATTGTATTTGTCCAATCTCCCTCAAGAATAGGGAGAGGAATTAGTCTTTGCAATAAAAGAACATAATTGAAAAGTAGAATAAGACAAACTAAATTAGATCTCTGCCAAATGATTAGCCATAATGATAGAGACATGCTTCATGTTGTGTCACAGGTTACTCCTACTCGGAAAAAACTTCTTATTCCTTCAATCATATTATTTGGTGTGCTTGTAGTGACTCATGGTTGACCATTCAAAGGTTATCCTCATTCTTCTTTGGAGCTATCATGCTTTAGTCATTCTAGCTTCTCCCCTGCAACTGCTTGTGGTCCTTATGATATAGGTTAGAAATCCTAGTTGTTGTGGGTTACAATTCTTCTAGCTACAAGAGGTTAGTTTCATTCTAAAGCACACACATCATTAATAACCATAAATTAAGCATAGAATTAAATTGAATTTCATGAAAATTTATACATTTACTCATACAAATGTTATCATATCATAATTGTATTACCATATACTAAAGTCTAGTTTAAGATGCATGAAAGGTATAAAATATATATGTCTTAGGATTGTTTGTGAACTTTGGAATATTGAATTGATAAAAGATATAAACTTAATAAAGAAAACTAGCTATAAACTGAACCCATCAACCTCCTTGCTGCAAGAAGGCTTGGTGGTCTTGCAGAATGTTTTTACAAATGTAGTATGGACTCAAGGGGATCCTATCCAGGAAACAAGATTCTAGATTAAGCAAAGAAGTTATATTGAAGAAGCTTCAAACAATACTCCACATTCCTCTGCATTTCTAGATATAACCTTGTAGTTTGGACATTAGTCAGAGGTGAGTGTGAAGTATATATATTCCTATTTCCATAACATAGATGTTACTCTAGGTGTTTTCAAAGCTAGCAACATGAAGACTATGTTGTAGTCAAGAAGGTTTAGAGAAGTTCTCTACATTTCTCTTCTATTGATTTTATGGTCTTGCGGTTTAGAGGATTTGTTCAAATTGTCTATATATTTTATCATTTCAAGTTTCAAGTGTTGAGGTGTACCACAAGTCGGGTTATCAATGTTCTATCTCAAGACTATGTTTTATGGGTTTACAAATGATGTTGGGTTCAGTTTCTTTTTGTTTGCGCTAGCATAAAGTAGCAAAAAAGTGTAAAAATGGTATATGAGAATAATTTTGAATATCATATAATGCTTGAAGAATTATTGTTGACCTTTTCCATTGATGTCAAAGGGGGAGAAATTGGAACTCAAAATGTTATATCTTCTAAGGGGTGTACTGGAAACTTAGTGTGGAGAAGACACATATTTGTCTTTGTGTGTGGCCAACATTTTGTTGTTTTCCATCAATGACAAAGGGATAGATTGTTGAAAAAAGGTTTTCATTGATGCCAAATAATATATGATTAGAGGTGGCACTATTTTTTTAGGAGTTCAGTATGAACCAAATGGAGTTCTATCATACCTTTCTTTGTTGGTAATTGTACTATCATATCATTTTAAGTTGCAGAAATATATATTACTATCTATATTGATAAAAGGTTAAGGATTATCTATAATATATTGCATGCATCTATTCACTATGATAGAAGTGACCTGGATGGCTATACTCAAATGTTTCAATTTAGTTTTTCAGTGTAGAGATATTTCTATAGAAATATAATTATGGTCAACATTTCTTTCAAAGGGAGATTTTTTCTCTATAGTTTGAGAGGTGAGTATGTCTATACATGTTCTATCATATTCTTGAGTTTTTAGAGGATATGTTCAGCATGTAAAAATATTGAAGTGACAAAAGGTTCTTTGTGCATGTCTATCAAATAATTGATGTTCGAGATGTGCGATAACGACTGGTAGTGTGTGGTATTCAAATCTAGCATGTGGTGTTAAGATATAACCTGGTTAAGGTTCATGTGGTAGCACATGCCAATATATTCTTTTAGCGGCAATAAATTTGAATTAGGACCGACCTGCTACACGTTTCATGAAATTTGAATTTAGGTCCACCTTATGTCATCTTGATTATTTTTGAACCCCTGGATAACATGGAAGAGTGTTAATGCAATGCCATGTATATATTCCTCAATTGTGTAGATGCACAATATAAAGGATAATTGAAGAGAAGTTGATAAGTAGGAGGTATTTTTCCACAACTTCACCTTTGTGAGCATCACCTAGATGCAATGAGTGCTAAGTGGACCATTATATATCATGAGAGATAACCACTACTCATGAAACATGGGTCAATGAGTTTGACTCGAAACTACACGGTTGAATCCTGATAGCAATATCATGAAGAGAAGTTGCTGAGCATACAAGGAGATGATTGTAAAACCAGAGTTATTCAAGGAGAGTTTCATTTAAAAGTGTGTGTCATTATCATAGGATCACAAGGAGTGTGGAGTGTCTATAGATATTTCATAAGTGTATGAGATGTATTTGGCTGTAATTGAAGATCCACAAGCTTTATCTATGTATTTTGATAAGACTGGTGTTCTACCTACTGTACTGATCAGTGTTGGAGATTAGTTTCTCCAGTAGGTTGGTGCCTATAGATTCAATTGGGGATTGGTGTCTTTAGTAGGTTGGTTTCTATAGATTCAATTGGGGGTTGGTGTCTCTAGTAGTTGGTGCCTACTTCATATTGTAAAATTCACTTCTATATTCATGCTTTGTGAGGTTGGATTTGGATAGTAGATCTAAGCAGCTATTCTCACTGTGGTTTTCCCATATTAGGTTTCCACATATATTTGGTGTTATCCTATGTGAATGTGTGTTCTTGATTGATGCTTGAATAGTAGTAGTGAAGGTTCAAGTTTCATGTTTTAATATATGTGATCGAGTTAAGATTTTTAAATAGATTTGATCTATTGATTTACCCCCCTCTCAGTAGATTGTGTGCCCTCCAATTATGTCACCTTGATTCTACTTTTGATCTTGTCTCATTTAATTTTTCCTTTGTTTTTATATATTTATAGCTTTCTTTATGATTTTTGTGTTGGGTTCTATCTCTCTAGCTATAATTTTTATTGTTTAACCTTTTATTTTGTAAGAAATATAACATTTCCTTGTAGGTGTTTCTACTTAGCACAAATCAAAATTTTTGTTCCATAATCACACTTACACCATATGGATTATCCCTTACACCTTTTAGAACTTGTACAATCAATGCTTGCATTCCAAATCAACACTTACACTTCAAATTTCTTCTTATCTACTTTTCTCTAATTTTTTAGCTAACATATCTTCAATTCATGTTAGTCATTTTCTTCATCTTTTTGTTTCTATTATTCTCCTTTGTTTTTCATAATACTCACAAAATTCTTCTTTATGTGTAGGTCCATGCTTTCACTATAAATTAGTGCTTTTTCAAACTGACGCTTTCAATATGTCCTCCAACACTTGCACCATTTGGTGCTTATGCCCTGTGAGTCAACACCTTCACCACAACACTTTTGTAATCTATTTCAGCACTTCCATTTGAAGTAAAAAATTACAATTTTTTAATCTTTTATCTTACCAAAAAAATTACCTTAGGGGCTATACCCTCACAACCCCATTTTCATTGGGGTGGGTGTTCCAACCCACACCACAAAAGGGTCCAAATTTTTTATGGTTGTCTCAATGCTAAAAATCATTTTATTTGATTGCTTTGGCATCTAACCCATTGTTGTGAAACTTGAAATAACTTGTCAAAGAAAAAAATCATAAAGTACTAACATCTTTATTTCATATCCATTTGTCAAAATTTATTTTTTCCATTAATCTAGGAACACTTCTTTTCTAAAGGTCAATCAATTTTATTGTTCGTTACTTTGGGTGAGTGGTATGTATTCTCTCCTATTGTGCCTTTATGTGATCTTGAGGAACCCAATGTGTGTATGCTCTCCCCTTGTGCAGGTCATATGATCTTGAGTGACCACGGGGAGGCCCAATATGTAGATGAAAGGAAAAATGAACAAGGGAAATAATATAAATATTCAAAGCAATATGAACATTTTTACCTTGTGTAATTGTATTTCTCCTCAGATTAAGCTATAAGAAGAGTTACACCCAAGAATCTTTTAATTTTTTCTTTTGATGTATTGATGGAATGTGGTTGCCTATGAAACACACAACATGATGGTAGGATTGAGATGATAAGATAACAAATGGATAGTATGAGGCTAGCATAAACATAGATTAGAGAGAAAATTGGAAAGCATAACCCTAAGATGATAGAAGATTTCCTAAATGAGGTGAGAGCCCTCTAATTTATATAATTTTCAAGAAGGAAATCAAGGGCCAAGACATATTAGTTAATGAATTTCTAAGATTAATTGAGGATTAGAGTTTGAATTAAATTTGTAGTCATGTGACAAGTGTCGTGTGAGTGATAAAGGTGTAAAAGGTAGGTTTGAATTTTATATCCTCTCACATGTGAGAGGATAAAGGTGGGAGGGATACTTGTCACATTATGACAAGTTTAGATTGTGATCCATGTGAACGAATTTAATGGCTAGGATTAAATGGAAAAGGATTGAGGGTTATATGGAATGAAATATTAGAGGAAAAGGTAATAGGGATTAATTAGCCTAAATCAATCAATTAATTGATTTAGTTGGAAGTTTTTGGAGATAATACTAAACTTAATTAAATAAATATAAAATTATTTAATTAAAAGCGAGATAAATAAATAAAATAAATAATGAATATTTATTTAAATAATGCTTAGGATAAGGTAAAATCAAGTGTGGTTAGGTATGGAAAAATTTAGGTGTCTACATTTTTCCCCTCTTTGGTATGACATCACAATTACAAGAAGTGTTGTATTAGAGAAGAATAAATATAGTGGATAGGAAGGGATGAGGACTAGTGGCATGATTCTCTAGTCACTTAAAGGATTGAAGTTAGGTATGTCCCCTTGAGAGGGCATGCGAGTTTGAAGAACATAGATGTGCTCTCAAAATGGATGAGAGAGTTAGAGGATACAAAGATGAAATGACATGGGATAAGATGGATGAAAGGATATATATATGGAGATGGAGGATGGATGATCATCATACTACAATGGTGTAAGCAACCTATATTTTATATTGTAATTGACATTATACATTGAGGTATAAGGAATTAGGATGATGATATACCAAGTACAATAAAAAGGTCGAATGCAACCATATGCCTTATAACACCATGATATGGAAGACCATGACACCCATGTAGCAATATCGTTTAAAGAACATGATAGATGCAAACAATAATAAAACACACAAGTAATAAGAAATAATACACAACAAACTAAAAATATGAAAGGAATATGTTCTAAGACAAGTTGGAAACTAATTGATTGATTGATTAATGATTATGAGGACAACAATTTTAATGATAAGAACAATGTATACCTTGAGAGTTTTATTTTTAGCGATAATAAAAAAAATTGGATTAGGAAGGATACATCCCTATAATGATAATTGGAATATTGGATCAATAGATTTCAGCTAATTTAGATCAAAGTGATGGATTGCTTTTGGATGATGGGATAGATTACAAGATTGGATTGCATGGATTAGGGTTGGTGGAGGTGGGATGTTGGAATTATTTCAAGGATGTGTGCCTTTTTTGTTCTTGATTAAGTTTTGGGGAGAAAGGATGAAAGAATATTGATATGAGAGTGATGGGGGTAGGTAATGGAGGGATTTGAGGAGCCAAGATGGTTGAAAGGGTTGAAGGATTTCGTTTAAGGATATATGCGGAAAAGATAGATGGAAGGGATGAAAGATTTTGTGTTGTAATATAAGGGCCCAAGATAAATTTGGAGGATAGTGAAAGGGGATATTTGGATTTAGATGGAAGTAATTAGGATTTAGGATGGATGGAAGGAGTACCAAAATATTGGGCTTGGTAGCCTAGGCCATGATAACTTGAATTTTACATGATTTGGACGGGTTCTACAATTCCTTGCTCATGGAGGCCTTACTCTTTGCCTTGATAATGCATGTTTTGATAAATTCTTTTACTAATTGGATACTTGTCAGTTTGGAAACAAGACATGATTCAATTTTGAGGGGGATATGATGTGGAAGGAATGATAGGATCATGGAGAAAACCATATTGGATGAAAGTGGAGGAACCCATTTGATATGTATAGGGTTCATGGATAAATTGGATAGGGGTGATGGGATTAGGATCATGAGAGGGATTAGGAGGGATGTTGGGATATTGATTTATAATGTGATCATGAGATGGGGTGGAGGGGATGCTTTGATATTTATTTTGAAAGGGATCATGAAATGGCATGGAATGCTTGGATCTTGATATGGAATGGGATCATGAGATGGAGGTGAAGGGATACTTTGATAGTGACATAGATGGGGACCATGAGATGGAATGAAAGGAATACTTTGATCTTGATTTACAAATGGATCATGGTATGGAGTAGGAGGGATGCTTTGATCTTGAGATGGAAGGGTATCATGAGATGGAGTGGAAGGAGTGGTTTGATCTTGATTTGGAGAAGGATCATGAGATGGCATGGAAGGGATCCTTTTCTCTTGATTATGAAATGGAATGGGATCACAAGATGACACATAAAGGATACTCTTATCTTGATATGGAGGGGATTTGTGTGGTAGTATGTATGGGATTGTTGGAGATTAATATGGAATGGGACCATTAGATGGAGTGGAAGGGATGTAATTAGTGGATGGAGTGGAAGGGATGCTCTGATCTTGATATGTAGGGGAATCTATGATAACATGCTTTGGAGTAAGGGATTGAACTAGCTTATTTTGTGTGGATGGTGTGATGGAGGAGGAATAGGATTCATTGGATTGGGGTTTGATAGTTTTGATGGGTTGTATGGTGTTAGGATTTTGGAGTGGAATGATGGGTGTGGGGTGACATGGTTCCAAAAATTTGTGACAGGGACTTTGTGATGCTTTATTTTATTGGAGTCCTTGGAGGGATTAATGAATGAAATATATAGAGAATGGGGATGATGTGGTTTGTAATATTGGGATGAGTTGGAGGATGTGAGTGATGAGAATGTGTAATAAGAAGTGGAAGCTTCCATGGATTGATAAATTGAAGATGAGGATGGGGATTTTGAAAAGGAGTTGAAGATGGGGATTTGGGATGTGGATAGGGTTTGAGGGGAAATTTGGATTGACATTTGGTTTCCCTTGTCAAAGGAAGGAGAAGAATGATAAATAAGAGATGGATTAAGATTGGATGAGGATGGGTTGGATGGAAGTTGAGCACCAAGACTTATGAGGTATCTAAGCATGTAATCTTTATAATTGTTGAAGTGATAGGTGAGGATCAAATTAGTGAGGGATTGGAATTAGTAATTATATTGGTAAAGTATTGGATTTTGTAAGAGGTGGTGTATGCAAAGGTCTTATCTTGGTCCACAAGACTCTCAATATAATAATAGGGATCATACTCAGGTTAGTCAACAAGACTAACCTCATCATCATCAATATAATTGGGGTTGCTCTTTATTATGATTTTTGGTCTTTTTGGGGTAGGATATGAGTTAGTGATGTTGGATTTGGTTGGGATGGATGAGAGGGGGTTAGAATAAGTTATATTGGATGGAGGATAGATTAGATGGCTCAACATGGTAGAGGATTAATTGCAAGAGGAAAGTTTGGGATTGATTTTGGATGAGAATGGAGATTATGATGATGAATTAGAAATAGATTGGGTATTATAATAAGAGGAGATAAGGATGAATATGGAGGATCAAATTATATTTGGATGGAAGGGTTAGATTGAATAGGTTTGGAGTGACTAGATGGATGAAGAATTAGGTTGGTTATGAAAGTGGCTTGAAAATATTTTAATGGATGGGGGATAAGGTTGGAGGGATTTAGAGTATTTTTATGGATAAGGGATTACATTGAAAGGAAGATATATGGTTTTAGATGATTTGGATGGATGAGGGATTGGATAAATAGATTTGGGTGAAGATATTGAAAGATTGGTTAGATTTGGATGAAGGTTTTGTCTCCTTGATTAAGGGATATATTTGGAAGCACAAAAACCAAAAAAAATGGCTTGAGGAATATTTAGAAGATAAATATCATTGTTATTGAATAAGAAGACACACCAATAACATGCACAAGCATATAATATTAAAGTGGGGGTGTTATTCCTCATGGAATCAGATTGGCCACTGTCATCTCCACTCAATTAGAGTGGTGATATTCATCCCATGAATGTTATTTACCAAATTAATGGATGGATAGGGAATGCAAGGTCATGTACCACCTTAAAATACTTACCTTGGAGAACTAGCCTTGGCTAGATTAAACTCTATTTCACCACATAGAGGTACATGTGAGCACTTCCTACAATAGTTGTGCACCACATGAAATAATAGTTGAAATGTCTTAAGCTAGGATGAACAAGGCTACTATGAACTCTTCTAAATACCTCAAGGGTATGGGAGGCCGAATCCGTATATGAAAGGGGAGAGCATACTATTTATACCAATCTAACCATCTCAATCTAGTCCATTAAATTTAATCAATCCTAATCCATGCAATCTAATCTTGTAATTTGTCACATTATCCAAAATCAATCCATTACTTTGATCCAAATAAACTAAAATCTATGTATTGTTCATGCCAAGTGTTGTTATTATCATTAACAACACAATCCTTGGGGTACACATTGTTCTTATTGTTAACTTTACTATCCTCATTATCATCAATCAATCAATCAATAAATTTATTTTCAACTTGACTTGAAGTAAAGTCCTAGTTTATTTTTGGCTTGTTGTGCATCCTTTCTTGTTGCTTGTGTGTTTTAGCATTATTTACATCTATATCATGGTATTCACACCATATTTACAAATGGGACATCTTGGTATTCCATATCATGGTGTCATAAGTCATATGTTTACATTTGACCTTTTTGATCATGTACTTGGCACATTGTCACTCTGGTTCCTTATACCTTGGTTTATACCATCAAGTACAATTTAAAATCTAGGTTGCTTATAACATTTCAACATGATGATAATCCAAATCCCCTCTCCATATATATCTTCACCATCCCACATCCTTCCATCCTTCATATTTTAGTTCTCATATCCATTTCAAGAGCACACCAATGTTATTTGATCCTACTTGTCCTGTCAAGTGGGAATACCACTACCTAAATCCTATCCTCTTAGTGACTAGGGAATCATGCCGCTAGCCCTTATCATTTTTTACCCACTATATTTTATTCTTCTTAGATACAACACCACTTCTTATAGTTGTGACACCATATCAAAGAGAGGGAAAATGTAGACACCTAAATTTATCCATACCCTACCACACTTCACTTTACCCTATCCTAGCCATTAATTAAATAAATATTTATTATTTATTTATAATCCTTCATCCATTATTCCACCTTATTCTAGCCATTAATTAAATAAGTAGTCATTATTTATTTAATTAATTTAACTTCATCTTTATTCCCCCACCTTAATTAAATAAATTTATATTTATTTAATTAAGTTAGCCTTATCCCTAAAATATTCCAACTAAATCAATTAATTAATTTACTTAGGATAATTAATCCCTAATCTTGTCCACATGTGAGAAGATTATATTTTCAAATAAATCCTAATTTTGAATTCCCACATCCCTTAAAAAGTGTAAGAAAGTCAAATATTGCCTCCCAAAGATACCTTTTTGAAATAATCCCATCAAATATTATCCAATCTCCATCATTGATCCTCTTAGCCACCTTTTCCAATTAATCTCATTTTGACACTTGTCTAATCCCTCTTTCTTGAGCTCTCATCAATTGTGAGCCCTACATTCCATCACCTATCTCTTACACCTCATGTGACACTTATCACATGAATATAACTTTAATCCAAACCTTAATCCTCAACCAACCCTATCCATTAATCAACCAATTCATCTTGGCCCTTGATTTCCCTCTTGGAAGTTCTATAAATTAGAGGCTTCTCACCCCATTTGAGAATCCACTTTCATCATATTATTATGTTGTTTCATTTTCTATCTACTTCTTCCATAGCCTTATGGCACTCTATTTTCTATCTAATCTTCCATCATCCTAGCTTCATACTATCCATCTGATCTCTTATAGTATTAATCCTACTATCATGGTGTTGATTTATAAGAAACCACATTCCATACATCAAAAGAGAAAATCAAGAGAGTCTTGGGTGCAACTCTTCTTCTAGCTCAATCAAAGGAGAAAGAGGATAAACAAGGTAAAAGGTTATGTTATTTCATTTGAATCTTTATGTTATTACCCTTGTTCATTTTTCTTGTCTTTGTAAAAAAAGGAAACCATATAGTATATTTGATGATGGTCAAAAGAAACTAGAAAAAAGATATAAATAACTATTCAATTATGTATTGCAAATTATATTATACTAAATATTTATAAGGAGGCCACTACATGTCTCCTATGGGAAATGATTGGTGAAATCTACCAAACTATGAGTTTGGTAAATAAAATTCATTTTAACAAAAAATTATATATATTTTAAAAAAATGTGAGACTTTATTGTAGACAATCCAAATTATTTTAATTTAATTTTAAGTTAGGTAGGATCCATTCATATTAAACTTGAAGAAGAGAATAAGTGTATTTTGTTATTTTTTTATTTGCCTGAATTGTGAGAAAATATAATCCTTTCTCTAAGTGGTTCAATGACAGATTCAAAGTTGGATGCCCTTCTTGCTACTTTTATTATAGAGGAAATGAGGATGAAATCCATGGATGAGGACTCAAATGATGCATTGCATGTTCGAGAAAGACCCAATGATAAAGGAGGGTCAAAAGGATATAGGAAATTGTCTATAAAAAATAGGGCATGTTAAGGAGTACAAAAATAAGAAGAAAAATTATAACTCCACCTAAAAATCTTTAATGATGGTGACGAAGTTTTGCTAATTTTTGCTAATACTAATTTTTATGAATCCTAGTTGGTTAACTTAAGCTACTTGTATCACATGACTCCTTGTAAGGAGTGGTTCTATTCCTACCATGCTTATGATGAAAGATAATTATATCTAAGTGACAACAATTTGTATCAGCTCGATGGTTGTTAGGAATATGGTTTTTTACACCTTGCACAAGAATGACTTATTTAAATTATGACAAATAAATATTTATTTGTAGTTCATCATTAGGAGATGTGTCTAGCCACATTAAATATTTATTTTGATCCACTTGTAAAGTCGTATGTAATATTGGTTAGATATTTTATGCATGATTTGCACATAAGAAAAATATTTAATATTTGGAAAATTATTACCAAAAGTAAATGTGGCGTCAAT
Organism: Sequoia sempervirens; assembly: GCA_007258455.2. Taxonomy (NCBI): domain Eukaryota; kingdom Viridiplantae; phylum Streptophyta; class Pinopsida; order Cupressales; family Cupressaceae; genus Sequoia; species Sequoia sempervirens. The sequence goes on along the minus strand of VDFB02193867.1, from coordinate 380,048,578 downwards.
TATTTTGTGTACTATGGTTTTGAGGCACATGGTTTTACCTTACCACTTGGTTGTTTTGTGTGAGCTTGATTCCATAAAATCAAGCAAAAGTTTAGTGGTTGAGGTTGGTTGTTTGGTTGTTTGGCTTGGTTGTCATTGTATTGAGCTCTCTTCTGAAGAGTTCATATCTAAAGCATGACATGAAATTTGTGGTTGTATGGTTACCCATTATTCTTGGACACATGGAGGATGCATTGGAGGAGCTTGATGTTTCATACTTGTGTTCATAGAGACTATGCAAGTGTATTGTAAATTTTTCATTGCTAAATAATACATTGAGTGTGAATGCTTTTGGAGGATAAGTTTTTCCCTCTTGAGGGTTTTCCTAGGATATATCTTGTGTTATCTTGTGACATGTCTTTGATTTTTGCATATTTTTATTAGGTAAGCTTGTATGTATTCTTTTCTCTCATGGGGTTATGTAGAAAATAATTTGATCAATGTGTATTATTTTCCTAACAAGTGGTATTGAATTCATGTTTATGGTTGAGGGATGTAAGAGATCTATGTTTTGGTATAACCCTTATATGAGAAAAAACTAATGCAAATTTGAAGCCATGAAAATGTTGGAGAGATTTCAAACATTTCAAGGTATAAGATATGTTGTGCAAGTTGATATATGTATATGTAGGATTTTGGGGTTTACATATTTGTGGTGATTTTTGTAGATATGGGGTTTGAAAATGAATTGAAAAAAGAGATTTTTTAGGTGTTCACCATGAGGGTTTATGGGGAAATTTCACAAATGGTCCCCTAGGATTTAAAAACCTCACCATTAAATCTAAGAGCCCTAAGAAACAAATATTGACATAAAGTTTAGCCTATTTTAGGTATTGTGACAAAAATAAAATAGCCCCCCTCCTCCATAGTCATACAATTGTATGAGAGGAATGGTGTTTGTAGATCCTTGTACCTTGTGCTAACACTAATAATGTCATTGTACTATCAAAAAACTATGTCGTACGAGGCCTATCACCCTATTGATAATAGGTTGACCCTTAACTGGCAGTTAGTAGGTTGATAGGGGCTTAGTCTCCAATCAGGTGTGGCTACACCACAAACCCCTCCACTGGCTCTAAAATTTTGAAAATTAAAATTAAACAAATTTAAAACATTTAGAATTTTTCCACCAATTGACTACTTGCACATTTCCATTACATGTGTTGTCCTACACCACTTGGGAATCATTCATGCACAATGTTGGCTAATTATAATGACAATTGATGTCATCATACCAACATCTACATAGACCCCCTCATATGCCTAATGGGGCAATTTTCTTTTGGGGGCATAAATTTCACCGATGGTGTAAGGTTTTTACTTCTAATAGTCATCATGAAGTTCTCTTTGAGCACTACATAGTGGTATAGATCTAATTACCATTTTTCTTAATTTTTGTTACATTTTGATTCCATGAAGCCAAAATTTTCTTTGGAATACTTAAATTTTCATGCCCACTTTTACAACACTAAATAATAACACAAACCATAACTTTTTTACATAACAACACAAAACAAAACAATACTTAAGAAATCACCTTTGTGCACCTAATATTATCATGTTTACGATACCATTATAAACACTTCACATAAAATGTGAGGAAGGGAAAAACACAAATTAGTCTAGGAAAAATCTCTCTTACTCACAACTACGAGGGCAACCTATTTGGTCTAGGCGACTACACAAGACATATCAAAAAGGAGATATAATTGTTTTGAAAATTTCTTGGATAAGTAATAATACGAACATGGAGTTTTATCATCTTACTAGACCCTATGAAAGAATATTTAATTCCTAAATTAAAATTACTTAACAAAAGTATTATTAAAATGTGATAAAAAAATTAAACTACAATTTTATATAAATTAATCATTTACATTGATCAATTTTAATAATTCAATAATTAAATTATACACACAAATGAATAATACACTATCTAATAAATAACTATTGATTATTAAGTTTATTTATTAAGATTCATTTATTAAGATTCAATAACTAAATGAATAAAAAAAAAGTATTAGATAATTACAAGATATATTAATTTATTCTCCCTTTTGATTCAACATAGTTTATGAATTTGAATTCATATTTAGTTCTATGTTTACAAATAGTCTAAATTACTTGTTTATAGCTTTTGATTATTTATTTTTCCTCAGCCACTTATTTCACAATTTCCTAGTGCATCTATGATTTCATTTCTCAAAGTTAATAAGTTAATTTTTTCTTAAAGTAGAAAAAAGTTCTAACTTAATCTTAATACATTTTTGAGTTTCTTGAAATCATTCAAAATAAACTAAATAAAAACTAATCTTATAAACTAGTAACCAACTTACAACTAAGTATCAATTAGATTTTATTTATATAATATCTGTCTCTCACGTGAATTTCAAATTTAGGAAATTAAAATTGATAGATTCATGTTTTTTATTTTCTTTCAAGGTTTCAAATGGTTATACAATGGATCTTCAATTGATTTTGTAGGTTATATTTTCCAGCCAATTTCCATTGTTTTAGGTTTGGTGATTCAAGAAATTATTCCTCAAAACATTTCAATTGATTGCAGAAAAATAAATAAATATATGCATGTGTGTGTATATATATGTATATATGTATGTATATATATGTACATACATACATACATACATACATATTGTAACAACCTCGGTGTTCTACTTAGTAAAATTCCAAAGATTTCATGTTACGTGAATATTCCATGATGTCATAACATAGCAATAAATTTTTTTATTTTCATAGTGTAAATTACACATTTGAAAAACACTATTTCCAAACTTCCATTGCATTCCATTGTAATTTCACAAAAAATTCCATAACATAGATGTCATATTGAATGAACTCAAGTTTAGATCATTCATGATTACATCCTTCCATATAAATGGGTACATGATACATACATAGCTCTTTTGAGCTTCATCTAGCAATAGATATACAAATCGTTCTGATGTCACCGTGATAGTACATACATTCTAGATGTCCTCGCTCACTGGTGCATACATTCTACTTGTCCCCAATGCTAGTGCAAGCATTCACAAACCTCGACCACCAATTGATAAGGATAAGCATCACTCAAGTGCTTTTCCGCCAACCACAGACTCAAATGTGGTTCCTCGCACATCTGTCACATATGACAAGATGATCCCACCCTTCGATGAAGAGATTGGTTGGTAAACCTCATAACAATATCCTATATGAGCTTAGTATTGTGTCCTACAAACTAGAACCTATTCATATGGTCGTTCTTCCTACAAGTATGCAAATCTTGAACTAGAATGCATGAAAGGGACATAGTGAACTGACAGTGTAAAGAGTAGCTACTTTGGCCAAAGTATTGTCACCCAGTACTTTGAGTGACAATCATCCTATTCACATACACTTCTATAGCTCAGTTTGGATTATGACCTTTCATATACTATGCTTAGGTAATTTCCTTCTATAGGTAATCCGTAACCTCAAAAATAACCTATTCTCCTTTTTCCAAATTACAATGGTATCTCTACCAATAATCCTAAGCATAAGTTACCCCCCCTACAATGGATATTCCCATCCCAGGTATAACACATGAGCTTTCCTAGTCCACAAATTAACTTTGCATAGACATGTTATTCACTTCAAAAGACAATCTAGTCTCAAGTATAACTTTATAATCTAGAGTATAGCTACATAAGCTTTATCTAATCATAGATTAAAGTTTCATAAATAACTGACTCCATTTAGTAATATATCACATAAATAAGTGGTTCTCATCAAGAGTATAGCCACATCAATGAATGAACTCAATCGAAGAATAATCACATCAATAGATTATTCCATTCGAAAGTGATATCCGAATGATTATGACTATGTGATTATATTCACAATAACACCATATTAAATATTTATATACACATATGCCTATCTATACATATGTTGACGTACTCGTATGGACATCCCATTATATTTGACATACACATATATCAACATGTGCATATATATGCATATAGGCATATATCTCAAATACTCATTCAACCATACAATCAAGCATATAAATAATTACCATGTTATTGATAAGAAATATATGTGTGATGTATATATACATATATACTTACATGATGCATTGTCCCTCTAATGACACCATGCTCATAAGCAACTCATTCATAATCGTGCATAGGTACATATACCTATGTACTCTCATGTACATGCTCCTCCATGTGTATGGTCCATCATTGAAAAGCGTATGCATACACATATATATACATTCAACATATGTTCACCTCATCAATCAAGCATAGTAATATTTAAGGAAGAACTTATAAGCTCCAAACATATAAACATCATCCAAGAATGCACTCAACAATAATCAAGACCCTTACTAATGCAAACACATCATACTTAGGGATGACTTACCAATTCCCTAATACTATGACATGACTCAACCATTCTATTGTGAGTGTGTGAGCTTAGATAGGTTTCATTTAGGGTTATATGACCAATCACTTCTCCTAAGTGATACTTCCCCTCCCTTTCGGAGGATTGAACTTGTCCCTACAACTAGCTTAGCACATTTGCAATGAAAGTTAGCCGTTCATAATAAATCCATATGCATCATAAAACTTTAGCATATTCAAATAGTAATACATGTTCACCATTAATGTAAACATAATTACTCTTCTAAGGAAATAATACCTTAATACCTATTTCAGTATTCCATTTATTTAACAAACATATCAAAATCATGATTGCATTTATCATCCTGTTTACTTGTGAAGGTAAAAGCAAATCAGTAACAACAAGATGGGGTGTGACACATACATCCATGTATATATATATATATATATATATTTTTATTAGCAGGCTAGGTAAATATATATATAATTTTCATTTTGGAATTTGCATTTGTTTTTTACATTATATTCCATTAAAAAATGGAAAACATAATTTATTTCTTAAATATTTTTTTATATAATAAGGGATGGGGTCATGATCCACAAAGGGTCACAAATCCTTGGCAACCTAAGGAGAGTGTTGGCCTACAGAGGCCACCCTCGACCTGATTGAGAGGTCACTCAATTTTTTTTTTAAATTTTTAAACTTTAAAATAATATTTATATCGCATATTAATATTTATGATATATAATTTAGACAATAATAATGTTTATTGAATATTGGGGAGGAAGAAAATGGTAGAGAAAAAATGGAAACCTAATGGCTATATTTTTGAAAGAGACAGGTTCTTCCATTGTGGCCCCCAAGGCTATGACAGACACCTTTCTTAGCAGCGTGGGTGAAATGCTAATTCAAATCAGTAACATGCAAGTAATGATTTGTATGCTATTAGGAACAAATTTTCTAAGCCAAATTGGGTACCTTTTCGATTGTACAAATGTTTGGTCAGAGATAAGCATGAATCCTTTGACATTTGTGTGGATGACAAATCTGCTTATGTGCAAAATCCAAATCAAAAGCAAGTAGATAGAAGTCATCATGTTGATAAAATGGGTTTTTTGAAACTGCTTTATAAAGATTCTAAAGTAGTATTAGGTGTAAGAAAGGTTGATGAACCATCTATTATTAGGGTTTCCAAAACAAATCTGCTGCATGTAGGATATCAAAACCCTAGAATCTGGTGTGAAGTGGAAAAATAATAGTCCAATCAATATACTGCTCTAGGTCATGGGGTTCCCTTCAATGCAAATGAACAATGCCATTATGTTTTACTTAGGGAAAATAACAAGGACCACAAGGAGGGGTCAAATCAAGGTAAAAATGTTGAAGGTAAGCAGGGGGATAGCATAAGAAGATAGATTCAAGAGAAAAATGGAGTTAAAAAAAACAAAAAATAGTCAAAAGGAGGAGGAGCAGGGAAAAGGTCAAAAGGGTCATGGAAAGGGCTCAACCCTTTTGCATCAACAGAGGAAGAAGAAAAATGCTGCAAAAATAAAAGAAAAAAGGACAACTCAATGCAAGAAGAAGGAAAATTGCAATGGAGACGAAAGGCTGCCCCAAGTATAGACTCTGAAGCAATGACACCGGTTCAAGAGCATAGGCTAGGGAGTGATAAAATGTTGCTTTTAGATCAAAAGGGCACAGTGAAGATCACCCTACCCAAAAAATTTCTGCAATCTCAAGTTCAAGATTTACATAAGAGAGCTTTAATTTGTAAGTTCTGGAATCTTACGCTTGAACTAGATGCTTTACAAGATTTTCTATTTCATGAATGGGTAGGGGTTTGAAAGGTTTTCTATCTTGATAAAGAAAAGGGTGTCTTTATTGTGCTTTTCCATGAGAAATCTTACAGAGATTCAATTTACAAAGTTAAGTCCTAGGTATTCGAGGGATATGGTCTTTATATGCAACCCTGATCTCCAAAATTTAAGCCAAATGGTCTAGCCATTAGGTTTAGATATGTCTGGATACAATTGCATGCTTTAGCACTAGAATATAGAGAACTACAACTAATAGAAATAATGGAAAATCAAAAAGGGATTTTTCTTAAACATGACAAGTCTCTTTTTCATAATCCATCAAAGCTAGTAAAGGTCTGTGTAATGCTAGATGCCACAAAGCCAGTGCCTGCTCAAATACAAATAACGCCAAAACATGGCCCGTGGACACAACATATTATAGTAGAAACACTTGAAAACACTCACACAAAGTGTCATTCTCCGGAACATTGTAGTAGCATTTGTACAAGGGAGGAATGTAACATATTAGAGAAGTAGGAGAGGGCATGTCAGGAAAAGACATCATCTAAGGTAGTCCCTCAAACAACTAAGGAGCAACAATCAAAGTTACATATTGGAGTAGTGAGGAAAGAACAATTAAAGGTATATACAAAAGGAAAGGTCTCTAAGGAACAGGGAATGATAGTTTCTGGTGTAAACAAGGATTCTTCATGCTTCTAGCTTGCTCTAACACAAAATTAGTTTACTCTTTTGAAAAAGAGCATGGGACTGATTTTTCATTTGTTATATCTAACTCTTCCACAAATTTCACAACAACATATGAATGATATTATTAAAAAATTGATGTTTGGGGAAGGAATTTGACTTGATAAAAAAAGTTCATTCATTTTCGAAGAAGGGGAGACCCAAAATGAAGTATCAAAGTGTTTGGTTTCTACAAAATCTGATCAGGAATTGGAAACTTTAGCTCAAGAGTTTCTTTATTCGATTGGTTCAAACCTATTTGATGAGTTAGCAGATGAAATATCAAAGGAGGATAAAGTTGTGCAGTTAAGTGCAGGGCCAGGATCTATTGGAAGTGGATTCACTCTGAGAGGGGGGGTGAATCAGAGTGAAGTAATTTTTAAATTTTTGACTCTGAAGGAACAACAAAACTTTTTACTAATTTAAACATAATGTGGAAGACTTGTTTATGCAAGTGTACATCAACATTTAAAATCAGATTGACATGAAACTTGATTAACATTTACAACTCATGTTAAAAGCATCATATGATATTGTTCAATTAGAGTGTGAACAATCTTGTATGTGACTTTGTAACATAACAACAACTTTGCCCAATGCACTTTTAATTTGCTTAACAAAAGACTTTTTAGCTTTGCATGACAACCTTTTGAAATAAGAAAATTTTGAGCATACTAAAAGTATTAGAGCATTGAATGAATGAGCACATTACCATGAAACAAAATGAGAGAAAAATAAAATCACATAACACGAGATTTCTTGAGTGGAAAAACCCTCTTGGGGTATAAAAAACCACTCGCTAAAATTTCCTTTTTTATTAATCAAAGAGAACCAACTCTGTAGCAATGTGGAGCACCAACTCCCATAATCTTTTTAAAGCACCAACTTCATCAAACATTCAAAATATTGCAACCCATCAGAACCTTATAACTGCAATCATTCTTTGCAGTCATAAAATTACAATAGGATACAAAATGATTTTGCAATAATGCTCAACTCAAAACATAATCTTTGTAATACAATCAGAGATAAAAACAATATGAGCCCACTCTTCTTCTTTTTACAAAATGATTTCACAATAAGAAAAAATCTGTCCAGACAATTTCCTCTCTTCTCATCACTCTCACTTTTTGTGTTTTTGCAGGGATACATATATACAATGTTTGTAAAATGGTTATTGTTAAGAAAAACCCGCATTCGATAACTAGAGTTTTGAACTAGTAAGAAACATAATATTTGATCATGATGCCAATCAGGGATTTTTAAGAAAAAAATCAATGATATGAATATGAAATGCCACTGTGAGATGAAACCCTTGAGTTTACACTCGGGTTCAAGGTAGTTTCAATTTAGTTAAGAAAATTATTTGAAACTAATAACAAAGTTTTCTTTTCCTCTTCATTTACCAAATTTACCTTTGAAAGATCAAAATAATGCATAGATATTACCTCTATCACAGTGGATTTAACTTGCAAATAAAATCTCTGAAGTTCTTCACAAAAACTGCCCAAACTACTGCTTCCAACTCAAGTGAAGACCACCAACTATCTTACCATCCATCAAAAACCAACATAACTGAAAACCAAGTCAGAATGCCATAGCAACCTTGCTCAATATGCAACTGTAATTCCAACATGGCAGCGCTAGGGTTTAGTTCTTTTTGTTTACCCTACTTTTCCTGTCATTGAAACTCCAAAACAAAATGAATGAGACTTGAAATCCAAAGTAAATCATATTACAATCATTTTGAAATCCATGTCACCGACACAATGAAACATTAAATGAGTGCCAAATCATAGACCACACATGTTTTCCAAGTCAACACAGCCAACATTCTTATTAAACAATAATACTGTGACTACCAAGTAAGCAAACCAAATATAATACATATGCCAACAACCCAAGTCTCCAAAAGACTATGTATTAACTATTGTGCAATGTGTAAGCCTAAAACATGATTGATATTCAAAGACATGCCACCTTGCCAATCAATTTATAAGTGATAACCTTAATATATATTGTTGGCCTTTAAGTGCTAAAGCACCACTTTAAAAACAAATGTCGACCAGCTTATATCACAAGAAAACATATGCCAAAATATAAATAAATGTGAATCCATATAACATGTGAAGGCCCAAGAATGGCGAAATACTTTTTATAAGAAATGATATGAAAAGTCTTAAGCAATACCATTGCTTATGAAGCTATAGTAGCCAACTCAAGGATACAAGATTGACTGAGTAACAGTACAAACACCTCCACCTCATGTAGAATGCAATAACCCTTGTGAAATATATGTATAGCATGTTAACATGTGCACCAAACTAATCAAAGAATTGTGAGACAACCATGAAGACATAATGAATGTTGTCAATGATGCCATGAACAAAAATGATCAACTGAAGCAATATACCTGTTGTATAATAAAGTAGGACCAATTTGTCAAGATGAATTCAGTTGTTCCATGATATCACTTGAAAACTAATACCACTTGAATAACTTTTATCTGCACATAAAGCTTAACGTGATCAATACCACATTATGTGATGAAAAAATGCACCCAAATACATCAACCCAAAGCATGATCACCAAAATACTCAGTATGCCAAACTGAACAAAAAGAGCACCAAGTATTCAAAGCACTAATTAGATTTGTCATCGAGGACAATATACCACAAAGAGAAAGCCAACAGGATCAAAATTTACTGGGTTGAATGCTTTGCAAATTGGGCATAAGTTGGATGAGTTGGATCATGAACCAATTTTTTTGATAGGAAAGGTTGATAATGTTAGAATCTTAGGGAGAAGAGGGAGAAATCCCAAGGTGGTAGAATTGAAGGAAGAGTCATTGGATTGGATCAGGGTCCCATAGTTGACACCTTGGTGGAATGGGTAAACAATGAGGGTGATCAATTGGCAGAGTCTGATTATTCTTAAACTTTGCCTCTCTCACAATCTTCATAAATACAAGTGTTAAAGAAATCTCCAAGTAAGAGAGGCAGAAAGTCCAATGTAGAGAAATTGAAGGAAGAGATAGCAATAGGGATTCAAAAAAATCTTGATAGCAATATTGTTATGTTTGTGACCAAGTGCCTGAGGAGAGCCCACTACTCTCCTCGAGTGCAATGAAGATATTTTCATGGAATGTCAAGGGCATTAATGCTTCTAAAAAATGAGATCAAATCAAGCATCAGTTAGATGTTTGTGGAGCAAACATAATTTTTATTTAGGAGAAAAAAACATTAGAAAATACTTATGAAGCAACAATTTAGAAATGGAAAAAGTGGAATTCAACACATTCACCAACCCAAGGTGCCTTTGGGGGTCTGGTAGTTTTATGGAATACCAAGGTCATTAAGGTAGTTTCAATAAAAAATGATAACAATTGGTAGTTATTGGAGGTGCACAACTTTGATTTGAAGCTTTGGGTATTAAATATATATGACCCGACATCCACAATAGACGAGAAAACATTATGGGATGAGATTACACAAATATTAGTTGGAATAGGTGATGGAAAAGCTGTGTTGGCAGGTGACTTCAATGCAATAGCCTCATTAGAGGAAAAGAAAGGAGGGATCTACCCTCCACAAAGATAAATTGATGACTTTAAGTCCTTCATTATGAGTAATGCACTAAAAGATATTATACCTGCAAAAGGTTTGTATACCTTGACAAATCGTAGGCATAATTTCTTACAAATTGCAAAACGTTTGGATAGGTTTCTTGTTACTCCAAACTGGTTTATTGGGGATTATGTGTTATCTTCAGAGATTTTAACTCTTTTTGGATCTGATCACTATGCCATTTCAATGGATATTAAAAGGACTGGTTCGGGGTTTGAATGGCATTCTTCTTTCAAATTTGAAAAGATGTGGTTGAGACACCCACATTTTTTATCATTATTGCATCAATGGTGGGCAAGCACACCTTATCAAAGGGGTACAAAAATGTATTAGTTCTATAGAAAGATGCAATTTTTAAACAACAAATCAAAGCCTAGAATATACAAGTTTTTTAAAATATTTTCCAACAAAAGGAAGAGGTTTTTAAGGAACTATTTGAAATCCATGAGAACATCATAAAAAATGGTTTGGATGCTTCAAATTTTGATAAGAAAAAAAAGTTGTAGGCAAAATGGGAAGAGTTAAGTGCATGAGAGGAAATTTATTAGAGGCAGAAGTCCAAAGAGCTATGGTTGAAGGAGGGAGATTGTAATACTAAATATTTCCACTCATCCACCCAGTTCAAAAAGGTTTCTAACACATTTTTTTCAATTAACAATGCAGTGGAAGGGAGGTTGCTCACAAAGGAGTCTAAAATTTAGGAGGAAGGAGTGAAATTCTTTTCTGCTCTACTCTTTGCACCTCAAATCAAGACTTCACAATATTTGAAGAATGGAGAGGAGCTATTAGATGCAATCCCAAAGATTATTGGTGAGGAAATTAATAAGGGTTTGTTGAAGCCATTTACACTAGAAGAATTGAAGAATGTAGTATTCTCCTTGCCTCCAAATAAAGCACTAGGGGTAGATGGTTTCACAGCCATAATTTTTCAAAAATGTTGGGAAGTAGTGGGTTTTGATCTTCTTTTGGCTATAAAAGAGTCTAGAAGAATGGGTGCAATGGTAAAATAGTTCAATGTAACAAATATCGCTATCTTTCCAAAAGTTAAGGATCCCAAAACTTTTGTAGATTTTAGGCCAATATAACTTTGCAATACAATTTATAAGATATTTACAAAAGAAATCTATCTCAGGTTGCAACCCTTTATTTCATCTATTATTTCCCAAGAGCAGGGAGGATTTGTGCTAGGGAGGGAAACTATTTAAGGGGAAATTGTTGCTCACAAAGTATTGCATTCAATTAACACAAACCATTTACTAGATTTCATCATCAAATTGGACATGATGAAAGCATATGATAGAGTGGACTGGATTTTTTAGATGAAAGTTTTCTCAAAATTTGGATTTGACAAAAAATAGTGTAAATGGATTCATTCTTGTTTGTCAGGGGCTAAATTTTTAGTTATTATTAATGGCTCTCCTTCTAGATTCTTCAATGCAATGTAAGGGGTAAGGCAAGGAGACCCGTTGTCTCCATTCCTCTTCATTATCATGGCAGAAGCGTTAAGTAGAGAAATTCAATAAAGGAATTGTTAGGGATCGTGGCATGGGGTAGAGATTCCACACATAGGCCTTTCAGTAACTCACTCCCTCTTTGCTGATGACACAATTCTATTTGGGAAATATTCTATGGTAGAAGCTTCTCAAATAAAAGAGATGTTAGAAAAATATGCATTAGCATCTCTAGGAAAAATGTTAATGCAACAAAATCAAATATTTATGTATTCAATAAAAAGGTAATAATAAAAAGGAAAATTGTGAAGGCATTGGGGTTTCAGTTAGCTGAGCTTCCATGTACATATCTGGGAATTCCTCTTTTTGTAGGGGCTAATAATATTTCATACTGGGGAAAAGTCATTGATAGATTAAAGTCAAGGATCTTGGTGTGGAAGGCTAGGTGGTTGTCATTAGTAGGACACATCATGTTGATTAAAATAGTCTTAGTAGCCATCCTAAATTACTTCTTGGTAGTTCTTAAAGCTCCAAAATCAGTTGTGCTAGAAATTGAAAAGATTATTAGAAATTCCTTTGCAAAGGAAACATGAATTATCAGAAAAAGGTACTGTTGATCTCTCTGCAAAACATGGTGGTGAACAAGATGAAAGGAGGAGCAAGTATCCAAGATCTTTCAAGAAAAAAATTAGGTTTTGGTGCAAAGTTGGTATGGAAAATGTACCATAAGGAAGATTCAAAATGGTGTAAGTTAATGTAAGCAAAGTATTTAGATTGTGACAACCCAACATGAATATTTACAATCTCAAACCCACCAAAAGGGTCAGCCATGTGGAATTTTTTAATCTCTTGTAGGAAAGTCATCAATTCATACTTAACATCGGAAGTCTATAATGGAAAAGAGGTAAAATTTTGGTCAAATTCATGGAATGGATTCCCTCCACTTCAAAATATTCAGGAGTTGCAAGGTGCAAGGGCAATTTTAATTAGTGTATGGGGGAGAAAGCTAAAAGATTATGTAGGAGAAGTAGACAAGTTAATAAGAAAGGTATCCTGGAAAGATTTGACATGCACTACAGTTCTGGTTGTACACCAGGTTCTCATCCAAAACTTGTTAAAGGATAGAGTGGTGTTCTTTTCAACCAAGCTAGATAGGGTTATATGGGCCCCTACAAAAAATGGAAGTTATTTAGTAAAGCAAGGGTACAAAGCTTTAATTAATAATGTTGACCATTTACTATCTCAAAGAGCATACTGATTTTGTTGGAATGATAGAGTTCTCCCCAAATCAAAAACATTTGCATGGCTAGTCCTAAAAGGAAGAGTGTTGACAAGTGAGAGGCTAATAAAATTAGGGATGGTAGATCCTTATAATTGTGTCTTATGTAAAGAAGTATTAGAAGACATTGATCATTTGTTCTTAAATTTCCCATATGCACAAAGCTATTGGGAATTCATCAACAAAAACCAAATTTGTATCTTCCACCACCACAAACTATTTGGGAATTATTTCAAAGTTGGCCGGTCTTATATAAGACATCTTTATTTGCTACTATTTGGAGAGTCATTCCTACAATAGTTGTTTGGTCCATTTGGTGGGAGAGGAATAAGAACATCTTCAAAAAAGAAGTTTCTTTAGTCAGCTGTACTATTTTGAAAATTGAAAAAACCATGTCAGAATCTGTTAATGTGTATGTTCAAGAATGCAAGAATGTTAATTCAATGTTCACAAATTGGGATAGCAACATTTTGCAGAATTGGGGGTATATAGTCTTTCCTTTTAAGGGTAGCCTACACAAGTTCATAAATGCAAAGTTGGATAGGAGCTTGATTAAATGGAAACCACCTCCTTAGGGTTTCCATAAGTTGAATTTCAATGGGGCTTCAAGAGGGAATCCAAGAATCTCAAGGGTAGGAGTTTGCATTTGGGATTCATTTGGTACAGTAGTAGTGGCTAAGTCCTTTCAACTCCCTCAGGGTACAAACAATACAATAGAAGCTCGAGCAATGTTGTTGGGGCTACAACTTGCTATCAATCTTGTCTTTCCAAAATTACATATAGAAGGGGATTCTCTAATTATTATAAATTCATGCAAAGAAAGGAGGAGTCAGAGTTAGAATATGAATTATATTCTATAGAAGGTATGGATTTTGATAGATAAGTTGGGCCATATCACATTACTCATACATATCGTGAGGGTAATAAGGTGGAATATTTCCTTGCAAACATGGGGTGCGATAATCATGTGGTCTGAATTGCAAATAAAACTTGCAGTTTAGGATCACATTCTCGTTTAAATGAGCTATTTGAGCAGGATAGAATTGCAACACAATTGAATATGGGATCCTAATGGCTAGAAATCAAAATCAGGGGTAGTAGAGTAATAAATATGGGCTCCCAACTGAATTTCTTTGGTTCGTAATTTAAAATTTCACATGGTGAACTTAATGGCATTGTTGTTAATTAAGTGGAAAAAAGTGATTGTATGGGAGGAAAATTGACACTTTCTCCAACACATTCTGATGAAGGTACAGGGGTCTATTCAGCACACACATGGAAAAATTTTCACTGAATCTTGCACATACCAAAATTAATGCAGGGATCAATGAAATGATTAATTGGTAGGAGACATTCTTTGGAAAAGATTTACTAAACCTTGGCAAAGATTTGAAATTTTCCAATTTTAAGCTCGATGTCTACATAATCCACAAAGCTTGTATATTTTAACCTTTATTTTTTTGCAGGTTTATTTAACATCGTGTTGCAGGATGTACAAGCCTTAGTGTGCAATGGTGCTGTTGTTAAATACTTAAGCGTGCAACTATCCTAGTTCGTGCTAATTCCACCATCTTTCCATGGGTGATAAGCTTACAGGATGGTCATACCTAAGCACACCTTGTGTCATCAATTAGCCAAGTGCATGGTAGGAGCATTTTTTTTGATGAATAGGAAACTATATATCTTAAAAATAAAGATAAAGTTACATATTCACAAAAAAATGATGGGTGGTAAAAAGGCACATCCTGAGAGTCACATGGGTTGAGCCTAGAAAACCAAAAAAAGAGTCACTTGGGCCTAGCCCATAAAACCATAAACATATAAATAAAAAAGGCCATTATGTGGCAAGAACAATGCCAACAGAGCTAGGAGGGTCCCTATCATCCATCTTTTTACCCCATACATCAGCAGGGTCTAGAGTGGCGTCAGGAGGACCCCAACTATCGCCATCTTCTTCTTTTTCCTCGCATCAAGGTGAGATTTCCAGATCCAAACATGGGAAACAATTTGCAATGTCCAGCGAACCAGAGCCACTATCGGGAGCAATATTAGAGGGCCACCCAAAGGTGCCACCCACTAGTACAAAAACATCAATAAACTACTAAAAAAACTACTAAAAATTGCTTATAAATGACTACAGTTGGTCACGTGACCACTAGTAGTCTATTGCCAGTCATATATAACATGACCAAATTGATGAATAAACCATTTTTAGTCATTTATTGGTTGTTTTGATTGATTAATTTGGTAGTATATTTAGTTGTTGATTTAGTCATTCATTGCTGTGATTTGGTCACTTATTTAGTCACTTTTTTTCCACTGATATATTTAGTCGTTGATTTATTCATTGATTGTTGTAATCTAGTTAATTATTTAGTCATTTTTTATTCACTGATATATTTAACTAGTCACTTATTTAGTTGTTGATTTAGTCATTGACTACTGTAATGTGGTCACTTATTTAGTCATTTCTTTATTCACTAATGTATTTAGCCATTGATTGTTGTTAATTGGTCACTTATTTAGTCATTTTTACTCACTGATTTTTGTACATTGGTAGTGTATTTAGTCATTAATTTTAATCATCATTTTGATCAATTTGGTAGTATATTTAGTCATTTTTATTCACTAATTTCACTGGTCATATATCTAGTCATATTTATTCACTTTTCACTTGATTTTTGTCAATTGATAGTATATTTAGTCAATTTAATTATTAATTGATGTCAATTAGTAGTATATTTAGCCATTTTAATTGACTGATATTTGAGGATTTAAGCATAAAACACAAAAATACACATCAATCATCAATTGCACACAATAAGACAATCATTGAGAAGGAAAAATCAGTGAACTTTATCAATAAAAGAAAGGTGCTCTAGTTACAACTTACAAAGAGAGTATTACAATTGTTATTTTCAGTCACAAGACTAAAAATCTAAGTTACAATATTTCAAAGAAATTACTACAAGAAAGAAACTTCTCCAAAAGACTTCTGCAATGATGGAAACACATGCTTAAATACCTTCAATGCGAGCAAATGCCCCTTTCATCTCTTAAAACTTCTAGAACGTGGACAATCTTCCTAGAGAAAGCTATAACATGTAGAATCCAAGGATAGTGTTGATCATGTCCCATATATGAAGCTCTCTCCTTTAATGCAGTCAACAATAACCCAACTAGAATATTTCCTCCTTTATATGCAACGTGCCATTTGCTATGAGCAACAGGGTGTTTCCTTTTCCCCCATGAATGAAGCTGTGCCTTTATACAACCAACAAAATTAATAGTAGTCTCAATTCATAAAGAATAAAAGTGCATTGTATATTGCAAGTTTACAAAAGAAATTCCAAACACAATGTAAAGATAAATCAATTAAAAAACTGTAGCCTTGTCAACAAATTCCTTAAATAGAGTGTTCAACATAGGCCTAAAATATGCATATTGAACCCTTGATTTCAAAACCTTGTTCAAAATTTAAGAAAGGTGATACGCTCAGATTATAGAATGAAGTTGACATACTATAGAATGAAGGCTATCGACACTAACCAGATTAGAACAACATTATCAACATAAATTTTCTGGAAACCAAGCCCAAGAATTCCATTAGACTTGGACAACAAAAATGTTAACCCTAGTTCATGTGTTGTCTCAGTAAAGACCTACACCATTAAAGAATCCATTTATACATAAATTCCAAATTAAGTTGATGAGAAAAGATATTTGATATCCAACTGGGAAGCCTTAACATCCAAAAATTACTAACTTGATGTTTCACAAAAAGTTTCCCAACTGTAACATCATCTTCCCCATTCACTTTACAAGCACCACCAAATTCAACTTTTGAAGGCACAAACACATAAGGTACTTTCTGCAACAGTAATTTTCAAACTAATGATTAATAAAAAAAACTTAAGGAATCCATTAAACTTGCAAGAAAACAACTACTTGAAAAAATACATAGAAGCATCGCCAAATGGTTCAAAACTCATCATCAGTATAAGTCCAAAAATTTGATGTTCTTGTACAAGTTATTTAGGTTTATTCTCTTACAATTCATCAAAATTAGAAAAAAGGGTAGCAAGTCAGGGGATTTGATTGTGGGAAAAATTCGTAGTTAAAAGGGTTTTGTACTATGTCAAACATCATTTCATTAGTTTCAATCCCACCATTTTACCCATGTGATTACTACCCTATACAATAAGAATCAAACTGTGTTCATTTTATTGGTTTCGATCCCTTCAATCCACCTTTGCAACATCTACATGATGTAAAGATTTCCAGTGAACGGTTGAAACATATCAGAGGCGATTGAAGGAAAGCCTCTCACAAATTAAGGAATGATTCAGGAATTGCATGGCACATGGAGTTAAACTAAAATTTTTGCAATGCCCATTTGACATCTTAAAAGGTTACAATGTCAAAATTCAAAATGGTACAAGGAGAGAGAAAAAATCAATACCTTATCTTTGGCCTATGGAATCAAAGGATCGAGAATGGTAGGAGGATCTGTATCATCCACCATAACTATAAATTTTGATGTTCTAAAGTATAATGTCTTGGTTGCTACAACACCCTAAACTCGTTCAATATTAGTAAAAAAGAAACCATATATTGATCCACTGCCATATTGGATCTCACAGGATTCTCCTTCACAAACAACAAATGATACATATTAATTGTTTAGAAACTTCCTTAATATCCCCATGTAAGTAGACTAAACTAAGTGAGGTTGAGGGTTTGAAGTAGAGTACCATCTTCTTGGTATGTGCTTGAATTTGATCATGACTTGTATCTTGAATGAAAATAGCAAGCTAGCTGCACTGTAAAATCATTGTTAGAAAAATAACCACAAAATCCTCTTTAATTAAAATAATCCTTCTAGATATTTCAAGACAAGATATTTCAATTAATTTCTAAGAGAGATAATTTCACTATTCAAACAACCATCAATCTTTTTACTGTATATAATTTCCTAGAATTCCTAATTTGAATGTAATGAAACTAACCATAATTACCCAAGATTTGACACCAAAATGTAGTACAAAATGAATTGTTTGACTGTAAATGCGTTTTGATAAACTAGATATACCCTTGATATATTGATTTAAATAACAAGGAAAGATAAAATTGGAGACAACAAGATAACATTCATTAATTCACTTCAACAAATAATTGAAACCAAAATTTGACCACCAATTATAACTTCATTCTATTGATCTTCAAAAAGATTTTACAATACGTTTCAAAATTTTGTCCTGACTGACATGTCAAAAAGTGTCTTGTCAATTACCCACTTTTAGCATAAATAAAAAGTTCTTAATTATCGTTGTTTACATAGGATTACATAAAAATTTAAAAGTAATGAAAGATGAGAAGTGAAGAGAATTTATCAGATGTTGAAGTCCACAACACTTGCAAGATACCAAGTTTGTTACTCATCATAAGGTACCTGTGATCATTCAGATTTGGCAAGGTCCTCTCTCCATGATTATATCTAGAAGGTTTGGTACTTCATTGTAAGGCCTATTCTTCTGGGGGAGCTAGATATGTCTACTCCCATTGGTACACCATGTAATCATGAGGCTATTTGTGCTCCTAGATTTTTTGTGTGTTGGCCAAGTGACTCTTCCATCTGCTGTCTAATAACCCTTTGGTATTCGTGATGAATTTTGAGTACCCAACATCCAGTGCAATTATTCCATCCAAGGTTAAATTGAGGCGGTGAATATTTATGTCACCATCCTTTTGTATATTAGTGAGGCATTGGGAAATTTTTTTCTAAACTCATTTGTCCAATCCTTGGAGCCTTTTAGTTGATCATCATCCCTTAGTATCTTAGGCACGAACCACTGCTTTAGCATGTGAAATGAATCCATTCTCGCCTTGATCTTTTGTTCCTCTATAGACATGTATTGAAATTCATCTGTGACCATTCAAACCGTTTGATCAGTAGGCTTTAAAGCTGCAGGGGCCTCAACACTCCTTTGTAAAATTCCACACAAATTCATTAATGTGTGATGTACAAGTTTCCATTTCTTGAATAAGGGGTCCAATATAGGTACATGGGCCTTTATCTTATCAACTTCTTGTGACAAGGAGACATAACATTCATACACATTTTTAAATTTGTCCACAATTAGTTTAACCCTATGCTCCAAGATCTATTCTAATACCTTGAGGGTTTCTCTCTTTGCTCTTTCCTTTGTTTCTTCATTACTCTTTTTCAACTTCTCAATTTCTTGTTTTAGCACATTAAATTTTTCAATAGTGATTTCACCTATATCAGTTTGGATGGCAGGGGTTGGTATACTGTTAATTTTGTGCTTTGGGAAGGACATGTTCCCTTCAACTGTTGTCTCAATTTCACATTTTCTATGAATAACCTATTCACTTCATCATTTAGATCGGTCTATGCTTTCTCATATTCTGCCAATCTAAGCTCCATAGCTTTAACCACATCCCTAGTAAACCTTGCTGAGTGCATTGTCATAGTAGCTGCCTCTAATGCTAATGCATCTTGAAGTGTCTTTACCATGGAAATCCCTCTCATTTCTTTTACAACATCAAGCAATCTTGGTTTTTCTGTTCTTTTTTGCTTTTTCCAAAAGGCTAGGGTTTCGAGTCTTGGATTGTAACCTGTGCCACTCATTCCCTCATCTGAATTGAATTCAGAAACCAACATGGGATCTTCTTGGCTTCTTACTTGATCGAGTGAATATCTTTTTTAACTCCATCCCAAGAGCAATTAGTATATTGCTTTCTAAGACAAATTTTCTTGCTTCTTGTGGGCTAAAAGTAATTTCATTATTCCTAAGTTCTTCAAGAGTCTGGGAAACAATCTAGTCATGTTGTGACTCCTTAGTGTCAATCTTATTAATTTGGAGTCTCTCCTCAAATTCTTTCATTTTTGTCTTAAACCAAAAATCCTTAAACTCAGAAGTTTGAATAAATTCATCATCTTTAATAAATCTAAGGGAAATAATCACCCTTTCATCATCATGCACTTCTTTATCATTATGCCCATGTACATCCACTCTTTCCTTTGGTTTGTGAGCATCAATTGCAAGCTTAGGTGGTGGCTGATCAACTTCATCATCTTTAAAATTCAAAAGTACATCGGCTACCTATTCAGTATCCCTTACTCCTTCACTTATTTCATATGCCACTAAGGGGTCCACTCCATGTGTCTTCTTCCTTTTAGGACTTGGTTGCTCAGGGGATGCTTCTGATTGTATTGTGGCAGTATCTGGTAGGGGCTTTATGATTACAATACCACTTGGTTTGATGGGAAACTTGGAGGGTTTCGAAGACTGACCCTTAGGTTTCTTTTCTAGTTCAACATATAATCTTTCAAAGTTGTCAATTATTACATTCATCCTTCTGATAGGATCCTTTTCTTCAACATAGAATCCTTAGAATCTAGTGTCCCTTTTCTTCTTATCCTCCTCAATCCTCATTATGATTTCCCAATTCCTCTTCCTTTGAAAAAATTCATGAGGTGTAAAGCAATTTCTTATTACATCTTCTTCATAATCCATTACAAGGGTAATCCCAACTTTAGTGAGAAGTGTTTGCTTTATAAAATTAATATGCCCTTCAAGATCAAAGACCCTTTCTCCTCGTGACTTCAATGAATACCACATCTTCAAATAGTTTTGTAGTTCTTCAAGAGTGTCAGACCCTATGGATAGCCCCTCACATTCAGTTAGGTCAGGGAGGAATGTCCCCTTTTTTGTCTTTTCATAACATCTTGCTCCATCCATAACATATGCCACATAAATTCTAAAAATGCAATTTGAATAGAAACAAATTTAATTAGGTAAAACATGTGGGGCTTGAGGACACCCATAGACCCTTATTACTGTTTAGTCTACTAAGAAGAACTAGTCACCGAAATTGTGAATGTGTCCCTGCTCTGGCTTCAATGCGAAAGGTCTTAATACTTGCATGATTCTATTAGGAAATATTGGTGAAATATGACAAAGAGCGGCCATGAACTTTACTACAAAATCATCATGAAATATTACATAATCAGTATTTTTACATCTACTATCCTAGATGTAACACCAGTTTTGTACATGCAACCTATTCCCTTCATCATCAGTCATTCCCAAACACATTCTTTTAGTCCATATATTTCTGTTTTGGTACAATATTAAATGACACAACAGAGATTATTTCCTAAAAGTGATAGGAGATACGTTCTCTCTTACTTGCAAAATCTCTCATGTATCCCTTTCTCAATTTCAACAGCAAAGTCATACTCAATGTTGACTTCAGGATTTTGTATCCTCATTGCCATCTTCATGAGATATGTTGGCATCCTCTCTTCAACATCTATTCCAAGCACTTGGCACAAAGCAAAATAAGCTCTTTTGAAATATACTTGGAAGTATTCTATGGAAAATGGCTCATTTTGGGAGGGGAAGATAGGTATCCTCCTATTGTTTACACCCTTTTTCATGTGTAAAGGAAGTTCATCACTCTTGTAGGTTTTTCTCAATCTCCTATAATCCTCCTCACTTCTGTCCAAGTCAATCTTAGTGATAGTTTGCTTGTTTAATGTAAAACACTCTATAATTGCTTCTTTAGTCAACACCACTAATGGCGAACCATCTGGCATTCTTATAGTCCTGGTAGCTTGGTGATAATATTGTGCCAATACTTTAATAAACTCTACATCTACGAAGACATTTGGGAGTGTCAATTTGGCCAAATCTAAGGTCCGAGGATTCAAAACTAGAATCTTCTCAACCCTTTTTTATAGAAGTACCAAAACAAATCCCACCCTGAGATAGGGATAATTGGGTCTCTACATCCATGGGTTATATCTTTAAACACCTTTTTGGATCCTTTATCTATAGAATTAGGTAACACATCTAAAATGGATTGTTGTAGGGACCTCTTCTTTGATTTAGAAATTGTGGACTCTTCCTTTTTACTCGCAAGTGGACTTCTTTTGGGTGGCATGATGAAGAATTTACTCCTTGATTTTTTAGATGTCTACTTGTAGAAGAAAATTTAGTTCTTATACACTTGCTACAAAGGGTTTCTGTGAACTTACCTGGTGAAATAATAGCTGCAGAGTTTTCCCACTTGAACTCCCTTGCCTTTGGTATGTTGAGCTTTGTGAATGATTGCCAAAATTTCGTCGAGTCCCAAGTAATATTTTCTATTGGGCTTGGTCACCTCACTATCAATGTCAATTCGTGCAAAATATTTTAGAATCAGCCCATATTTCGAGTTTGAATACATGCCATTGATCTTGGGAAATCAAATGGTCTAATAATTTAATGCTTGACAGCTTGTACTGTAGTATCAATCTATCATTTAAAGACCACTGCGGGGTAGCATTAGCAGTACCGCCACCCCGTACACACCCCTTTGGACTCCTGTGGGATGGCAGGTTAATTCTAGCGGTTGAGTGATTGTTCACCACCATACCACTCTGTCATATCAAGACCGTTGCGGGGTAGCGGTAGCAGTATTTCCACCCCATGCACACCCTTGTGGACTCCCAAAGGACAATGGGTTAATTCTAACAGTTGAGTAATTGTTCACTGCCATATCGCAGTGTCATTGTTTACCCCTTGTGGGGCTGCAATTTACTGTAGTTGTTAACATGTTCTCACTACCACCCCACGATATTCATATTTGGTTGTTGTGGTATTGCGGTAAGCATTTGTACATTGACTTGTATGTCCCACCATCCCATGCATACCTCTATTGACTACTATAGTAGTGCAGTATTGGATTTTATTATGAATGCAATATTTTAGATATCATTTTATTAAAAAGATTGAACAATTTTCTAATTTTGCAGTCTCTTAATTTTAGTTTTTAGTGTCAGTCAGACCTAAGAGATCATTTATTTTTTTATAATGGGGAGGCTTAGTTCACCTAATGTTAAGATATCTATATGTATTATTAAATCACAGATGTTCATTATATGTTTGCATCTAGAAAACATATAGGACATACAAGAAATTATATTCTAACTAAAACATAATAATTTCAAATTTTCAACCAAAGTAAGAAAACTAAGAAGAATGATTGAACCTAACTTTAAATGCACTTCAAATCAACAGTGAACATCTTAAGGTTTTGTATACAATGTACCAACAAAATAATGATGATTTCATTTAGAAATGTATTAGTAAAACAATAGTGAATAAGAATATCTATACTCAAATCTTTATTACATTCAATAATAAATTACACCATGCATATAACCAAAGTTTAGGTGACAAGCTAACCTTTTAAGGTGACAAAACATCATCATAATCATTTGCATTTCTAGAAAATCAGAATCCTAATCATTCATGCCTACATCTGCTTGATTTTCTTCCTCATCCTCATCTGTTACATGCAATGCATTCTCTCTCCCAATATCTTCATTGGTATCAAAATATCTTCTTCAAACACTCCATCATTGTCTTCATCCACTTCTTTGAATGTTTCTTGTAAATTAACATATTGCCCATCAGGCACTATATCACCAACTTCCATGAATTTTCATTTTGAACGAGACTCTGTTTGAATGACATATGACTGCCCTGGGCTTCTTACATCATCAATTAGAAATGATTGGTTAATTTGAAGAGGGGAAGCATATGAGTCATCCATCTCTGATAAAAATTGTCTTGTATTTGCACGTATAAATCCATACTCATCAAATTGTACTATAGATGGTTGGATCCACTTACATTTTAATAATATAGGACTATTTTCACCATAGTCCATTAGAATAATTTTTTGGATGAATCCAACATAAAATTTCTTCTCAGTTTCGTGAAGAAATTCAGCACTAACAATACAATCACAATTTATCTTTCCTTTGTCTTTTTCTTCCACTCTTAAATGACTACCATAGGCCCACATTATACTAAACTGTGTAGCCAATAAATGTGGAGATTGTGAAAGCTCACTTTCCTTTGTTGTTATATCTTGACCTTCTTTTGCATCACTGACTGCATTAGCAATCCATTCTTCAAATTTTGGAAAAAGAATCACCTAAAATCAAATCAGCATGACGTCTACTCCTGTGAGGTTGATGTTGCATCCAAGCTTGATTGTCTTATTCATATTTCTACATAGAATATTAATGTACAAATAGTAAGATTGATAATATAAATGTGTAAATGCAATTGAGTAATAAATTATTGTGTAATTTTTTTTTACCTGCACCACTTATCGAACAAAGATGTGTTTTGAAGAATATAGGCATGTATCATACTTCTTTCTTGATGTGATAGCTTGAAGCAACATCCATTGCCTTCTAATACTTCCCCTGCAACTATGTCTTCTTCATCATTGTCCCATACATTGACATTTTTAAAATCTTCATATATTCTATGCAAAATTCGATGGCCTCTTGCATTGAATATCCCTCAGACATGCTACTTCTGGTTTTTCCCTAGTATGAACAATTTTTTTCAAAACCTTCATATATCATTCTATAGGATACATCCATCTTGTTCTTATCAGGCCACAATGCTTTAGTTCATATTGTAGATGTATCAAAAGATGCATAGAAATGTTAAATATTGTTGGTGGAAATTCTCGTTCCAATAGACAAAGAACTTCAACAAACTCCTCCCTCAAAATATCAAAGTTCGAAGGATCTAATACATGTAAACTCATTCTCTTTAATATTAGGCCCAACCTTATAACTTCCAATCTTGGCCCCTTTTCAAAACTTAATATATTTACCAAATAGGTAAAATGTTCTCCATTATGACATGATAGTCATGGGTCTTGAGTTCTCTTAATCCATTAATGTCAGTTTGGCTTCTAATACTACTACTTACATATCCAGTGGGAAAGTGAGTCTAAGACATCAACTGTAAGAATTGTGTACGTTGTTCCTTTGTCGAAACATAAGGAACACTAGGTTTTCTATATTTTTCATCATCATATTTTTCAACCCAAAGATTTCAACGAATATTTAGTTGTCAAAAGTCTTCACGTGATGAAATAGTATCAAAAGCACCAAAAAGAGTTTCTATAATAGCTTAGGCTATATTTTTCTTAGTATGCATAAAGTCAACAGTATGCCTAATGGCTATATCCTTAATGGAAAATTATAGAATATGCACAAATTTTTTACACCACTTTCATTACATGGATCATATCTACTACCAACAATCCCATCATTTTCAATAAATGACATTCTTTTTTGTCCATTCTCAACAATGTAATCACTTGTTATTAGCAATGGTGCTTCACGATTCTCTTCTTGACCATTGAATCGTGATTTTTGTTGACGATATGGATGATCCATTTTAAGGTAAGCACAATGTCCACATTAAATACACTTACACAAAATTCTTGAGTGCCTCACAAAATCCTTAAAGTTGCAAGCAAGACATCCATGGTATCCATGAACACTGAGACCAAACAATGTGCCATATGCAAGAAGATCATGAATTGTAAACAATAAGGAAGCTCTTAAAGTGAATTTGATTGAATGACTATCCCTTAAAGATTGAATTTCTTTAATTCCTTTCCACAATTTCATTAGCTCATCATATAATGGCTCTAGATAAGCATCAATTGTATCTGAAGTCATACTTTTCTTTCTTGGTATAATCAATGATATCATTAAGAAAAATGGTTTAGTTGCTAACCATGGAGGAAAGTTATAATTTATTAATAATACTAGTCAAGTTGACCATTTAGTACTTTGATCTGAGAATGGGTTCACCCCATCTAGAGCCAAACCCAACCTTATATTACGATGATGTTGAGAAAAATTAGGCCATCTGTTATCAAATTCCATCCATGTCTTACAATCAGGCACGTGTTGTTTTCCATCAGTGCTCTTATTTTGGGCATGCCATTGCATAAGTTCAATAATTTCTCTACACCTATACATTCAGAGTAATTGTGAGATTATCGGAAAGTGGCGAAGAACCTTTCTAGGAACAACAATTGATTTCAACTCTTCTCTATACCTCGCTTCATGACATTTCAGACATTCACTCTCACTTGCAAGATTCTTGCGAAATAATACACAACCATTCACACATGTGTGGATGTTTTCATACCCTAAGCTTGGCTTAGT
This sequence comes from Sequoia sempervirens, assembly GCA_007258455.2. NCBI lineage: Eukaryota > Viridiplantae > Streptophyta > Pinopsida > Cupressales > Cupressaceae > Sequoia > Sequoia sempervirens. The sequence continues at coordinate 380,022,188 of VDFB02193867.1, read as the reverse complement.
GATTTCCTTTCTACATTGAATTCATTTTGTTGGCAATGTGGAGTCAGGAGGTAACAACGAGCTTAATAATTCTAATAACTGATCTACGCTCTCATTTGTCCAACCAAACACCACTTGCAAGTTAATAATTTGAAGGATTGTTGTCAAATGACTTAACCTACAATTAGTATACAAAGGATTTGAAGCATCCTCCATCAACTTGGCCCAATCATCGTTTAGACCCTCTTCAACATTCCATCAACTTCAAACCCTTCATCTAGCATTGTTGCCTCTTCATCTATGTTTGGTTCCACTTCATCTATGTTTGTTGCCTCTTCATCTCTCACACTTTTCCATTCTATCATATCTTCATAATAATTGACATTCCAAGGGCTTATAACACTATGCCCATATCTTATCATATGTCGATAAATCTGATTTCTTTTTTTCACCTTTCCACCAAGACAATCATTACATGGACATGGATATTTGTCCATGTCACTCTCATTGGATATTCTCTCATCAAATGCATGGTATTTCAACCTTCAACGTTGATTCATCTATAATGTTCTACACATAGCAACAAAAAATTGTAGACTGATAGAGACAAAAATATTTTTTTTAATTGAAGGAATTTCCATAGCAATAGAGTTATAGAGAGCAAATAAAATAGAGAGTTTAACTAATGAATTGTAAAAAATGGATTTTTTTAGTTTATATTTAAATTGTTGATTACATTGCATTGTACATCTTTCAAACTCAAAGCATTACTTCACATTGCATAACTAATAACTAGATGCTGATAGATGAAAAAATTTCAATTACAATATAGTTTTTACAAAGTCAACCTAAGCAGTTATGCAATTACTTCACATTGCATAACTAATAACTAGGAGTAGCTGCCAATTGCATTTGCTTGTCATGGAATTCCATGAGACCACATTTCTTTGAGGCATTTTTTCAAAAAGTTCACTGCCTTGTCTATGCTACCACATTTTTCATACATGTCTACCAAAGTATTTTATCAAAAATTTCACTACCTTGTTGCTATGGCTAAAAGCCTAAAAAAAGTGCTTTTGAACAAGCTAAGGATGCTTAGAAAAAATCCATCAAAGCATAATAGTAAGCAATAACATAGACAAGGCAGTGAACTGGTTGAAAAAATGCCTCAAAGAAATGTGGTCTCATGGTGATGGAATGCCATGAAAATCCATAACAATTCACTTGTCATGGCATTCATCATGGCATTCCATCAACATGAGACCACATTTATTTGAGGAATTTTTTCCAAAGTTCATTTCCTTTTCTATGCTACCACATTTTTCATACATGTCTACCAAAGCATTTTATCAAACAGTTCACTGCCTTGCTGCTATGGCTAAAAGTCTAAAAGAGGTGATTTCAAAAAAGATATGGATTCTTGGAAAAAATATATCAAAGCATAATAGTAAGCAACAAGCTATTTTCTCATGGTTTTTTTGGCATGAAAATCAATGTGATTTTATTTGCAGGTTTTAAATGCATTTTTTTTGGTAATTTTGCTGTTCGAAATGGGGAAAAATCTTTGTGGTCAATTTTGTGCACTTTTTAATTGTAGGATTCTCACAATTAGTAAAAAAGGTAGTGTTCATGAAGGAATGGAAAAGATGCGTAGATCCTTTCAATTATACTTGTACTCTATAATGGCATTGAATCATTTAGCAAACCATTTTTTCTTCACAGGGCAACATTTTCTTGTGGAATAGTTGACTAAGATAGCTCTTGTTTCAATTGACCATCCTCTCATGAAATATCATTCATATTATAATCTTGCACGATCTTATCATCATAAAGGTGATTATGACACAACTGGCTACTACTTCATGGCATCAGTCAAGGAAAGCTAGAGGCCACAAGATTTTGTGGATAGGTTCAATTGAAGCTGGGAGATCTTAAGAGTTCTCTCTCAAATTTTGAAAAGGTTTTGGAGGTCCACCCTAAGAACTATGAGAGCTTAAAAGTTGTAGGCCATATATATGCTCATCAAGGGCAGGCAGAGAAGGATTTGTAAATTTTAAGAAAGGCAACTCACATAGATCCACATGATGCCTATGCATTTATCAAGATGAGTGAGTTATTAATATCATCAGACCCTAGTGCAGCCTTAGATTCTCTTAAGACGCCATAGTATCTTCTGAAGAGGAGTAGAGAAGAAGTACCCATTCAATTATTGAACAACATTGGGGTTCTTCATTTTGAGCATGATGAAATAAAGTTGGCTCAACAAACTTTTATGGAGGCATTAGGAAATGATGTTCTACCTATACATAAATCTCTGTGGTCAATTTTGTGCATTTTTTACTTGTAGGATTCTCACAATTAGTGAAAAATATTATGTTCATGAAGGAATGGAAAAGATGCATAGAGCCTTTCAATTATACCCGTACTTTGCAATGGCATTGAATCATTTAGCAAACCATTTTTTCTTCACTACAGGGTAGCATTTTCTTATGGAATAGTTGACCGAGACAACTCTTGTTTCAACTGACCACCCTCTCATGAAATCTAATTCATATTATAATCTTGCATGATATTATCAAAGTAAAGACGATTATGACACCATTATCGGCTACTACATGAAATCAGTCAAGGAAAGCCAAAGGCCACATGATTTTGTGGATAGGTTCAATTGAAGTTGGTATATCTTAAGAGTTCTCTCTCAAATTTTGAAAAGGTTTTGGAGGTCCACCTTGAACACTATGAGAGCTTAAAATCTGTAGGCCATATATATGCTCAACAAGGGAAGGAAAAGAAGGCTTTGGAAATTTTAAGAAAGGTAACTCACATAGATCCATATGATTCCCATGCATTTATCAAGATGGGTGAGTTATTAATATCGTCATACCCAAGTGCAACCTTAGATTCTCTTAAGACGCCAAAGTATCTTCTAAAGAAGAGCAAAGAAGAAGTACCCATTCCATTGTTAAACAAAATTAGGGTTCTTCATTTTGAGCATGATGAATTAGAGTTGGCTCAACAAACTTTTATGGAGGAATTAGGAAATGATGTTTTGCCTCTACATAAATCTTTTTGGTCAGTTTTGTGCTTTTTTTACTTGTACGATTCTTACAGTTAGTGAAAAAGGTAGTGTTCATGAAGGAATGGAAAAGATGCATAGAGCCTTTCAATTATACCCGTACTTTGCAATGGCATTGAATCATTTATCAAACCATTTTTTCTTCATTGTAGGGAAACATTTTCTTGTGGAACGGTTGAATGAGATAGCTCTTGTTTCAACTGACTACCCTCTCATGAAATCTCATTCATATTATAATCTTGTACGATCTTATCATAGTAAAGGTGATTATGACACCACTAGCCACTACTACATGAAATTAGTCAAGGAAAGCCAGAGGCCACAAGATTTTGGGGATAGGTTCAATTGGAGCTATGAAATCTTAAGAGTTCTCTCTCAAATTTTGAAAAGGTTTTGGAGGTCCACCCTGAGAAATGTGAGAGCTTAAAAGCTGTAGGTCATATATATGCTCAACAAGGGCAGGTAGAGAAGGCATTGGAAATTTTAAGAAAGGAAACTCACATAGATCCACCTGATTCCCATGCATTTATCAAGATGGGTGAGTTATTAATATCATCAAAATATAGTGCAGCCTTAGATTCTCTTAAGACACTAAAGTCTCTTCTGAAGAAGAGCAGAGAAGTACCCATTCAATTGTTAAAAAACATTGGGGTTCTTCATTTTGAGCGTGATGAACTAGAGTTGGCTCAACAAAATTTTATGGAGGCATTAGGAAATGGCATTTGAGTTGAATTGATAAATAAAAGTCCCAATGCTACTTCTATAGTTTTTCCTGTGCTTTTTAAGGATTTCAAATTCTTCCATCGACTAGAAGAAGGTGGTGTTTCACTTGAGTTACCATGGGATAAAGTCACAACACTATTTAATCTTGTTAGGTTGTTTGAACAACTACATGATACTGAAAAAGAAAATATTTTATACAAGCTAATATTGTTCAAGTTTCCTGATTATGTGGATGCATATCTACGTCTTGCAGCCATGGTTCAGGCTCAAAATCAGATCCAACTAAGCCTATAATTGATTGGGGATGCACTTAAGGTGGATAAAAACTCATCAAATGCTTTATCTATGCTTGGAAAAATGGAACTGAAAACAAATGATTGGCTTAAAGCAAATAAACAATTAAAGCTACACAAAGTGAATCAGATGCAAAGAATTCTTATGTTGACATTTCACTTGGAAATTGGAATTATTTTGTAGCTTTTCATAATGAGAGGAGGGATCCAAAGGTAAAGGCTAGAGAACTGTATTGTAAAGTGTTAACACAAAGACTAGGAAATGTTTATGCTACAAATGACACAACCATTGTGCTAGCTGAAAGGGGTCAATTTGATATTACAAAGGAAATTTTTACATAGGTATAAGAAGTTGCAATAGGAAACATCTTTGTTCAGATGCCTGATGTGTGGGTAAATCTAGCACATGTTTACTTTGCACAATGATAGTTTGCACTTGCGGTGAAAATGTATCAATTTTTTTTGAGGAAACTATAATTTGGCACTGACACCCAAATTTTATTATATTTAGCTCAAGCACATTATGAAGCAGAACAGTGGTAAGATTGTAAAAGAACATTATTAAGAGTAGTAGAAAATTATTAAGAGCAATATATTGTAATGAGCATTTAAAATTTGTGTTTAATGTAATAAGGGTTTCAAATTACCTCTGAATTCGTTGTAGAGGGCATCCCCAAATCCAATTTTTCTATAGAGGGCCTCAGAAAATTCAAATTTTTTGTAGAAAACTCTGAATTCCTTGCCCTTTCCTACCTTTTCAGAAGTCTCAAGGTCATCTTAGAATCCTTATCGCCCATGCAAGTAGCTACTACAATTGATCAAAACACCTCATGCCAGGCTAATGAATGAAGTGAGGTTTGCAATGAACGAATGAAGCAAGGTCAAGCAAGACAAATGAATCTGTAATGAATGAGACAAATAAATCTACAATGAACATAAATAATCGTGCCAATACATCACATGCATGAATACACTGCACCAATAATTGGTCAAATTGTTTTTTTTAAATTTGTCTACTTTGGATTTGACGACTAACTATTTCGTCATTTTTATTTATGTGACTAAATAATTTTTTAGTCAATGACAAAATTAGTCATTTATTTACTCATTTATAGCTAAGTTGCAAAAAATGAGTAGAATTTAGTCATTTTTAGTTGTTGTGACTATAATTTTTAGTCACCTAGTCATTTATTTGCAAAATTCTACAAGTGACTACCACTCCTCACCATCCCTCCAGGGGGCACCCTAGGTCATCCCGTGGAGGAGGAGAATGCGACTATCGAGGAGGGTGGGAGCCATGATGAGGAGGAGCCTGAGAGCGAGGACGAACATAACCACTCTGTTGTCGGCCCTGTGAAGGTGATCAGCTATGGGAGGAGGTGGGTGAAGAGGGAACCTAAGCCACAATACACAGGGCATTGCCCCAATGGTCAAGAAGAACCTAGAGGTGAGACACCTCAAGTGCAACTTTGTTTGATTGAACTTGAATCTACAAAAGCACATTAGAGAAAATAATAACTTTATAATACAAAGAAACATTTTTATCAATCTAGCTGTGAGCAAATATGCAGACATTTCTATCTTTCCAAATATTAAAGAGGATTTCCACCCTGAAAGTGTGTCAAAGCTGGTTATACTTAGTGGGAAGCTTGGGAAAGTTTCCCAATAGAACCATGTGCCAAGAGAATGGCTCTGGCTGAAATGGCTGAAAGAAGTCATGAACCCAATTCCAAAACTGTTGGGCTCTAGTACAAAACCAAAAAAGATGCTTAAAAGACTCATCTTGCCCACCTAACAGGCAATGAGGGTCTTGGACCCCCAAGTGAACAAGCTAAGACTCCACTAGTAAGCCTTGGAAAAGAATACACCAAGCAAAGTGGGCGAGCTTAGGCTCAACACTTGTAGACCAAGTGGAAAATAATTATTTTTTCCAAACAAATGTAGAAGATTGAAGATGCCACCGCTGGTTCAAACCATTAATCATGGGAAAGTGTGGTGAAAGCCATAGATAACCAAGCCTAGGCTTGTAGTTTTTGAAAGGGGTGTTTGGGTACCACTTCCAGTCCTTCCACCAAGGCTTGGTGCCACAAATTCCCACCTTATGAAGGATATTTGCTGGAATAGCATTCACCAGACCATCATAAGTAACACGGTCCTAGTTTTGAAGTATGTAATGGGCACCAAAATCTTCCCACGACATAATATGCATCATGGGTCTATGAAACACATGTTGCAAGGTCTGAATACCTTTCTTGTGAAATATTAAAGCCTTAATCCAAGGTGATTTGGCTAGTGGTTGACCATTATTAGCAAAGAGAGGCAACCACCACACATTCTATTGATTGAGCGAAAGCCCATCAAGGAAACCAAATCTAGCCCAATGGAGCCAAGGCTTAACAACTTCTTAGGCTCTCTAAATGATTTTAGTGGTTCCTTCATTACCAAAAGGGTTTGAAATCTAATCCCCTTTTAGGCCAACCTATGAACAATAAAATCAGACTGTATGCAATGCCTGAGAATTTTCTAGGCTTCATTGCCATTAAGGGCTCTAATTATCCATTTCAAACATAGGAAAATCCCTTTCCATTGAGTGGAGAGTAGGCCAGGCCCTCCAAAGTTTCTGGGAAAGCAACAAAACTCCCAGGCTACGTGGTGAAACCCTCGATGAGTCTCAGAAAAGGCCCAAAGAAAGTCACATAAAAGCTTTTCAAGCTTAGCGTAAGTGACCTTCGAAGGAGCCCAACAAGAAGAGTAATAAACATGCATAGCAACTAAAAGTTTAGAACAAATCTAAAATTTCCTAGCCAAAGAGAGGCTTGGTAATCTAGTAGGCCAACTTCTGCTCAATCTGAGAGTGAACCACTTGCCACAACTCCACGGGCGAAGCCTGAAAGATAAAGGGAATGCCAAAAAAACAAAAAAAATTCCTCTGGACCAATCCACTTCCAACCATATTGTTGAAACTAGTGAGGAATGGGCAAAATAGACTGTCTGTAGCATAAGGTTTTATGCCATTGCATGGTAGAACCAGAAGCAAGGCAAAAAAATTTCAAGACACTCCAACGATGATTTGATATTATTTTCCTCTTCCAAAAGAGTGAGAAAGAGTTATCAACAAAATGGCCATTAACAAGTTGAGCCTGTGAATTGGGAAAAAAAATGCCTCTAACTCGCTACTAAGAAATAACATTAGCCAGCAAATAACCAAACCCTTTGGCAGCAAGCACATAGAGTGATGGGGCAAGCCGAAAACCCTACCTAATGGAGTAGAACAAGCCAAAGGCAAGGGACTGGTGGCCATTAATGGTGATGCATGTAGAGGCATTTAGACAACCTGAATGAAATTAGGGCCAAATCCCAAGGCATCCAACATGGCGCGAATAAAAGGCCATTCAATGCAGTCATAAGCTTTAGCAAAGTCGATTTTAAGGAAAATGGATTTCTGGTTAGAGTGCTTGGCCCATTCCATTCCTTCCCAAATGACAATGATATTATCTAGAATAAATCTAGATTTAATGAAACCAATTTGTTTCGGGTGTACAATCTGAGGCAAGAGATGATGGATTTTCAAGGCAAGGGCTTTGGAAATAATTTTGTAGGAAACATTGAGGAGTGTGATAGGCCGCTAGTTGCAAATATCCTCAGGATCGCTAGACTTAGGTATGAACTTAATAAATTCCATTTTTTTATTATGTTTCCAAGGGTTTTAGAATGAAATGCTTCAAGATAAACTTTATGCAAATCTTTCCCAACACAGTCCCAAAGGTCTTTGTAGAATTCACACGGGAAGCCGTCAATTCCCCATAATCATTTTCATTTTTCAAGTTTGCATTCTTGGGTTGCTTCTATGTTTCCCGAAGGTTCGTCAAGTGCAAAAGGTGAAACATATGTGTGTATCTAGGCTTGCAGTAGTTGTAAGAGATCTATCATAAAGTATTATCCTCAAAAATATAAGGTTTGATTGCCAGTGTAGGAATGGGAGGAGCCCTTCTTAGACAACATTGAGGATGATCAACTACACATGGTCTTCAAGGTGCATTGCTACTAATTTTGTAAGAGCATAAAGTAGGTAATAGGGGATGATATTCTCTACCCCCAGGCAAGGAGAATCTTGTTCCCCTCTCAAATTTTATCTATTTTTTCATCAAACATATTTGATTTTAGCGCAATCTCTACCATTGCTCAAGGTGATTGTCAATAAGGTGGTTAAGGATGGTTATTTGGAAATCAATGTTCTGAAAAAAGCTATGTAGGGGTATGACTTCTGGAAGGGGTAAGGGTACATTGGGGGACTTTTCCATCAACACTTCTTATTACACATGCATACATACATTTTTGTGTATGATGCCATTGAAAATACCCTTGAGATGTGGAGCTCAAGGTATTTAAAACACTTCATTGATAGGCATGTGGTGGAATTGGGTGAAGAATTGATAGAAAGGATAAGGACAAGGGTGAGTGCCATACTATCTTTACTTTAACATGAGCATGATGAACTTGTTCTTCCAGTTGTGGCCTTTGAAGAACCCATGGTGGCGGTGCATCAAGCTTCTTAGGAGGTGGCCTCTCAAGACCCTAGGGATACTATGCATCAAGCTCCTTAGGAGCTAATGGAAAAGGAAAATGTGAGTGGTGCTCAATTTTAGAATCATGGAGACATACTCAACTTGAATATAGCCCTATTTCAGTAGGGTGGGTTTGAATACTAAGAAGAATATCAAGATGATAACGAAGTGCAGGTTGCTCAGATGGAGGAGTAATGTAGATGCATCCCAATTTTTTTGTCTCTGCTTATTTTGAATTGCTAGTATGGTTATAGTATAGAAAGGATCCTAGGATGGGATGTTATTAGGAACTGTAAAGTTGTAGCTAGGTGATAGAATTGCATATAGGCAAGGGATTTAGTCAGTAATTTTGGAGTTTAAGTTGGTTTTCATCGTACTATTTGGCTAATAAATAGCAGATGTAAACTTTTGTAAATGATACTATTTCATATATATAAATATATATACATGCATAATACCTTTTGCTTAAAAAATAAAAATAATTTTATTGAATATTTATTTATTATAATTAAATATATAAATTAATACATATAATATCTTTGTTAAATGAATAGAATTATATACATATATATGTATATATATATTTAAATACATAAATGTCTAATAATATATTTAAATAACAATGTCCCTGGGTTAGAACTTTGTATAAATTTTTTTCTTGAAAGTTTTACTTATAAATCAAACTATAGAAATGTTTTTTTCTTTTAAATTAGGAACTAATTTAAACTATAATCTAAACATTTGGTTCAATAAATAATTTAGTTACAACAATGAATAATATTTCTATTCTAAAATATCACAACTCTAATTATTGATCAAAATGACATAAATATGAGAAATATTTTTCTAAACTATTACTTCCCTAATTAGTTTGATTATGTTTATTTCTCATTTGTAGCTTATTTTTTTCATTCATTAAAACAATAATAATAAATAGAAATTTTGTGCATTGAAATGAATAATCCATGTGTTTCCTCCCCATGCATACATTGAAACAATAATGTATAGAAAAATCTTATTTCGTTTGGATTTACACAACTAGCATAGTACAATTTTTATTCAATTTACACAACATAACTCTGTGCATATTTCACCCATAGAGTTCTTGAATCTTTCCAAGACCAACTATGACCCACATAAACCTTCTTTGAGAACCTTAATTTGATGATCTCCAAAAAATTCTTCAACTTCAACACATGGACCTAAAAAGTAAAATCAACAAGAGAATATGGGACAATGGGCTCTCCTCGAGCTAGGGGTTACATAGCCTTCTAAAGTGTACACACATAACACATTTCTAACCCAAATTTAACACTTGTTTTCTTCCAAAATAACATACCACAATGTGTTTACATTTCCAACAATATTTATACACAACTTTCCATTCACCTATCTCTTATCCCTTCATATTATACACATGAATGGATACTCATATCCAAAATTAGACAAATTGGGTACTCATCCAAAAATAAATCCCCACACAAACACAATATAGTGTTACAAATAGATTCATTATTTTTTCATATAGATGTCACAAACAAAGAAAACATTCTAAATACTCATTTTCACATTAACACCATGATCTATCAAAAGGTTTAGACCCTACCTTGAAAATACCATCCAAAGTGGTAGAGGTTCATGGAAACTCTCCAAGCATCCTCCTTCCAACCCTTCCTTCCTCTATTATTATTCTTCTCCTCTCCCCTCCTCGAAATTTATCTAAAAAAATGGAATTCCAAAAGAAAGCCACGAACAACAAGATGGAAAATCCCCCTCTCCACTGAAGAAGAAAACATAAATAAAAGGGAGGGAAAACTTCCTCTCATAATTACCCAAACCACTAACTAGCTCCTATTTTTTCCACCCTTTTGAAATAGAAATTTTAAGGTGGTTAAAAACATATTAAAAGGTATTTTTAAGGTTGAATAAAACCGTTACCCCTATACCTAGCACCTAGGGTCATTTTATATTATAAAAACAATCAATTCACATAAAAGCCACATAAATATCAAAAAGAAAAATACTATAAGATAATTCACTAGAATAATAAAAAATAAAGCCTTCTCACAATTAAATGACATCACAACACATTAAACCATACGAACAAAATATTTGTAGCATTATGACACACACACAACACATGATCTTAATTCCTCCATATAAATTAAGTTTGGTAGCCATGGAAAGGAACATAGATGGAACTAGCTATGTGACCCCTGAATTGTATTGGCTAATTTTACTTGCTCACTCAAACATAGATGTTATTATATCATAATAAATGATAATAGTTGAAGCATCGATAACTAGAGTTCTAACATATATCAATAATAACATTTTAAAATAATTATCACTTTTCAAAAAATCTTTATTTGCAATTGTTATCTACAAAATCACATAGAAATTGTATAACTTTATAGACCATTATAAATGAACATTTAAATCATTAAATATCCTCTTGATAAAAAGATACATATTCACATAGAGGAGTCATCTAATTATCACAAAGTAATCACAACTAGCATTAGTTAGTTAAAATGTGCTAGCTAACTATATTCAATAATAACAAAGTCAATCTATATGAACATAAGAATAACAACTGTCTTGTGGAAACAAAACCATCATTCTAATCCATCTAGAGAATATATCATCAATCCTATATCTATGATCGAACACAAGAACCTTCCCTAACTCAACTCAAAACATCCACTTATGCCTTAATTGTTAAATATATAAAATCTTAATATCCCTTTTCAAAATCATTAAAACATTGATTCTTCCAATCTTA
>VDFB02193867.1:379905641-380010667 GCA_007258455.2 Sequoia sempervirens | reverse complement strand
GCAATATTTTAGATATCATTTTATTAAAAAGATTGAACAATTTTCTAATTTTGCAGTCTCTTAATTTTAGTTTTTAGTGTCAGTCAGACCTAAGAGATCATTTATTTTTTTATAATGGGGAGGCTTAGTTCACCTAATGTTAAGATATCTATATGTATTATTAAATCACAGATGTTCATTATATGTTTGCATCTAGAAAACATATAGGACATACAAGAAATTATATTCTAACTAAAACATAATAATTTCAAATTTTCAACCAAAGTAAGAAAACTAAGAAGAATGATTGAACCTAACTTTAAATGCACTTCAAATCAGCAGTGAACATCTAAGGTTTTGTATACAATGTACCAACAAAATAATGATGATTTCATTTAGAAATGTATTAGTAAAACAATAGTGAATAAGAATATCTATACTCAAATCTTTATTACATTCAATAATAAATTACACCATGCATATAACCAAAGTTTAGGTGACAAGCTAACCTTTTAAGGTGACAAAACATCATCATAATCATTTGCATTTCCAGAAAATCAGAATCCTAATCATTCGTGCCTACATCTGCTTGATTTTCTTCCTCATCCTCATCTGTTACATGCAATGCATTCTCTCTCCCAATATCTTCATTGGTAATCAAAATATCTTCTTCAAACACTCCATCATTGTCTTCATCCACTTCTTTGAATGTTTCTTGTAAATTAACATATTGCCCATCAGGCACTATATCACCAACTTCCATGAATTTTCATTTTGAACGAGACTCTGTTTGAATGACATATGACCGTCCTGGGCTTCTTACATCATCAATTAGAAATTATTGGTTAATTTGAAGAGGGGAAGCATACGAGTCATCCGTCTCTAATAAAAATTGTCTTGTATTTGCACGTATAAATCCATACTCATCAAACTGTACTATAGATGGTTGGATCCACTTACATTTTAATAATATAGGACTATTTTCACCATAGTCCATTAGAATAATTTTTTGGATGAATCCAACATAAAATTTCTTCTCAGTTTCGTGAAGAAATTCAGCACTAACAATACAATCACAATTTATCTTTCCTTTGTCTTTTTATTCCACTCTTAAATGACTACCATAGGCCCACATTATACTAAACCGTGTAGCCAATAAATGTGGAGATTGTGAAAGCTCACTTTCCTCTGTTGTTATATCTTGACCTTGTTTTGCATCACTGACTGCATTAGCAATCCATTCTTCAAATTTTGGAAAAAGAATCACCTAAAATCAAATCAGCATGACGTCTACTCCTGAGAGGTTGATGTTGCATCCAAGCTTGATTGTCTTATTCATATTTCTACATAGAATATTAATGTACAAATAGTAAGATTGATAATATAAATGTGTAAATGCAATTGAGTAATAAATTATTGTGTAATTTTTTTTACCTACACCACTTATCGAACAAAGATGTGTTTTGAAGAATATAGGCATGTATCATACTTCTTTCTTGATGTGATAGCTTGAAGCAACATCCATTGCCTTCTAATACTTCCCCTGCAACCGTGTCTTCTTCATCATTGTCCCATACATTGACATTTTTAAAATCCTTCATATATTCTATGCAAAATCTGATGGCCTCTTGCATTGAATATCCCTCAGACATGCTGCTTCTGGTTTTTCCCTAGTATGAACAATTTTTTTCAAAACCTTCATATATCATTCTATAGGATACATCCATCTTGTTCTTATCAGGCCACAATGCTTTAGTTCATATTGTAGATGTATCAAAAGATGCATAGAAATGTTAAATATTGTTGGTGGAAATTCTCGTTCCAATAGACAAAGAACTTCAACAAACTCCTCCCTCAAAATATCAAAGTTCGAAGGATCTAATACATGTAAACTCATTCTCTTTAATATTAGGCCCAACCTTATAACTTCCAATCTTGGCCCCTTTTCAAAACTTAATATATTTACCAAATAGGTAAAATGTTCTCCATTATGACATGATAGTCATGGGTCTTGAGTTCTCTTAATCCATTAATGTCAGTTTGGCTTCTAATACTACTACTTACATATCCAGTGGGAAAGTGAGTCTAAGACATCAACTGTAAGAATTGTGTACGTTGTTCCTTTGTCCAAACATAAGGAACACTAGGTTTTCTATATTTTTCATCATCATATTTTTCAACCCAAAGATTTCAACGAATATTTAGTTGTCAAAAGTCTTCACGTGATGAAATAGTATCAAAAGCACCAAAAAGAGTTTCTATAATAGCTTAGGCTATATTTTTCTTAGTATGCATAAAGTCAACAGTATGCCTAATGGCTATATCCTTAATGGAAAATTATAGAATATGCACAAATTTTTTACACCACTTTCATTACATGGATCATATCTACTACCAACAATCCCATCATTTTCAATAAATGACATTCTTTTTTGTCCATTCTCAACAATGTAATCACTTGTTATTAGCAATGGTGCTTCACGATTCTCTTCTTGACCATTGAATCGTGATTTTTGTTGACGATATGGATGATCCATTTTAAGGTAAGCACAATGTCCACATTAAATACACTTACACAAAATTCTTGAGTGCCTCACAAAATTCTTAAAGTTGCAAGCAAGACATCCATGGTATCCATGAACACTGAGACCAAACAATGTGCCATATGCAAGAAGATCATGAATTGTAAACAATAAGGAAGCTCTTAAAGTCAATTTGATTGAATGACTGTCCCTTAAAGATTGAATTTCTTTAGTTCCTTTCCACAATTTCATTAGCTCATCATATAATGGCTCTAGATAAGCATCAATTGTATCTAAAGTCATACTTTTCTTTCTTGGTATAATCAATGATATCATTAAGAAAAATGGTTTAGTTGCTAACCATGGAGGCAAGTTATAATTTATTAATAATACTAGTCAAGTTGACCATTTAGTACTTTGATCTGAGAATGGGTTCACCCCATCTAGAGCCAAACCCAACCTTATATTACGATGATGTTGAGAAAAAATAGGCAATCTGTTATCAAATTCCATCCACGTCTTACAATCAGGCACATGTTGTTTTCCATCAGTGCTCTTATTTTGGGCATGCCATTGCATAAGTTCAATAATTTCTCTACACCTATACATTCAGAGTAATTGTGGGATTATCAGAAAGTGGCGAAGAACCTTTCTAGGAACCATAATTGATTTCAACTCTTCTCTATACCTCGCTTCATGACATTTCAGACATTCACTCTCACTTGCAAGATTCTTGCGAAATAATACACAACCATTCACACATGTGTGGATGTTTTCATACCCTAAGCTTGGCTTAGTGATTTCCTTTCTACATTGAATTCATTTTGTTGGCAATGTGGAGTTAGGAGGTAACAATGAGCTTAATAATTCTAATAACTGATCTACACTCTCATTTGTCCAACCAAACACCACTTGCAAGTTAATAATTTGAAGGATTGTTGTCAAACGACTTAACCTACAATTAGCATACAAAGGATTTGAAGCATCCTCCATCAACTTGGCCCAATCATCGTTTAGACCCTCTTCAACATTCCATCAACTTCAAACCCTTCATCTAGCATTGCTGCCTCTTCATCTATGTTTGGTTCCACTTCATCTATGTTTGTTGCCTCTTCATCTCTCACACTTTTCCATTCTATCATATCTTCATAATAATTGACATTCCAAGGGCTTATAACACTATGCCCATATCTTATCATATGTCGATAAATCTGATTTATTTTTTTCACCTTTCCACCAAGACAATCATTACATGGACATGGATATTTTTCCATGTCACTCTCATTGGCTATTCTCTCATCAAATGCATGGTATTTCAACCTTCAACGTTGATTCATCTGTAATGTTCTACACATAGCAACAAAAAATTGTAGACTAATAGACAAAAATATTTTTTTTAATTGAAGGAATTTCCATAGCAATAGAGTTATAGAGAGCAAATAAAATAGAGAGTTTAACTAATGAATTGTAAAAAATGGATTTTTTTAGTTTATATTTAAATTGTTGATTACATTGCATTGTACATCTTTCAAACTCAAAGCATTACTTCACATTGCATAACTAATAACTAGATGTTGATAGATGAAAAAATTTCAATTACAATATAGTTTTTACAAAGTCAACCTAAGCAGTTATGCAATTACTTCACATTGCATAACTAATAACTAGGAGTAGCTGCCAATTGCATTTGCTTGTCATGGAATTCCATGAGACCACATTTCTTTGAGGCATTTTTTCAAAAAGTTCACTGCCTTGTCTATGCTACCACATTTTTCATACATGTCTACCAAAGTATTTTATCAAAAATTTCACTACCTTGTTGCTATGGCTAAAAGCCTAAAAAAAGTGCTTTTGAACAAGCTAAGGATGCTTAGAAAAAATCCATCAAAGCATAATAGTAAGCAATAACATAGACAAGGCAGTGAACTGGTTGAAAAAATGCCTCAAAGAAATGTGGTCTCATGGTGATGGAATGCCATGAAAATCCATAACAATTCACTTGTCATGGCATTCATCATGGCATTCCATCAACATGAGACCACATTTATTTGAGGAATTTTTTCCAAAGTTCATTTCCTTTTCTATGCTACCACATTTTTCATACATGTCTACCAAAGCATTTTATCAAACAGTTCACTGCCTTGCTGCTATGGCTAAAAGTCTAAAAGAGGTGATTTCAAAAAAGATATGGATTCTTGGAAAAAATATATCAAAGCATAATAGTAAGCAACAAGCTATTTTCTCATGGTTTTTTTGGCATGAAAATCAATGTGATTTTATTTGCAGGTTTTAAATGCATTTTTTTTGGTAATTTTGCTGTTCGAAATGGGGAAAAATCTTTGTGGTCAATTTTGTGCACTTTTTAATTGTAGGATTCTCACAATTAGTAAAAAAGGTAGTGTTCATGAAGGAATGGAAAAGATGCGTAGATCCTTTCAATTATACTTGTACTCTATAATGGCATTGAATCATTTAGCAAACCATTTTTTCTTCACAGGGCAACATTTTCTTGTGGAATAGTTGACTAAGATAGCTCTTGTTTCAATTGACCATCCTCTCATGAAATATCATTCATATTATAATCTTGCACGATCTTATCATCATAAAGGTGATTATGACACAACTGGCTACTACTTCATGGCATCAGTCAAGGAAAGCTAGAGGCCACAAGATTTTGTGGATAGGTTCAATTGAAGCTGGGAGATCTTAAGAGTTCTCTCTCAAATTTTGAAAAGGTTTTGGAGGTCCACCCTAAGAACTATGAGAGCTTAAAAGTTGTAGGCCATATATATGCTCATCAAGGGCAGGCAGAGAAGGATTTGTAAATTTTAAGAAAGGAAACTCACATAGATCCACATGATGCCTATGCATTTATCAAGATGAGTGAGTTATTAATATCATCAGACCCTAGTGCAGCCTTAGATTCTCTTAAGATGCCATAGTATCTTCTGAAGAGGAGTAGAGAAGAAGTACCCATTCAATTATTGAACAACATTGGGGTTCTTCATTTTGAGCATGATGAAATAAAGTTGGCTCAACAAAATTTTATGGAGGCATTAGGAAATGATGTTCTACCTATACATAAATCTCTGTGGTCAATTTTGTGCATTTTTTACTTGTAGGATTCTCACAATTAGTGAAAAATATTATGTTCATGAAGGAATGGAAAAGATGCATAGAGCCTTTCAATTATACCCGTACTTTGCAATGGCATTGAATCATTTAGCAAACCATTTTTTCTTCACTACAGGGTAGCATTTTCTTATGGAATAGTTGACCGAGACAACTCTTGTTTCAACTGACCACCCTCTCATGAAATCTAATTCATATTATAATCTTGCATGATATTATCAAAGTAAAGACGATTATGACACCATTGTCGGCTACTACATGAAATCAGTCAAGGAAAGCCAAAGGCCACATGATTTTGTGGATAGGTTCAATTGAAGTTGGTATATCTTAAGAGTTCTCTCTCAAATTTTGAAAAGGTTTTGGAGGTCCACCTTGAACACTATGAGAGCTTAAAATCTGTAGGCCATATATATGCTCAACAAGGGAAGGAAAAGAAGGCTTTGGAAATTTTAAGAAAGGTAACTCACATAGATCCACATGATTCCCATGCATTTATCAAGATGGGTGAGTTATTAATATCGTCATACCCAAGTGCAACCTTAGATTCTCTTAAGACGCCAAAGTATCTTCTAAAGAAGAGCAAAGAAGAAGTACCCATTCAATTGTTAAACAAAATTAGGGTTCTTCATTTTGAGCATGATGAATTAGAGTTGGCTCAACAAACTTTTATGGAGGAATTAGGAAATGATGTTTTGCCTCTACATAAATCTTTTTGGTCAGTTTTGTGCTTTTTTTACTTGTACGATTCTTACAGTTAGTGAAAAAGGTAGTGTTCATGAAGGAATGGAAAAGATGCATAGAGCCTTTCAATTATACCCGTACTTTGCAATGGCATTGAATCATTTATCAAACCATTTTTTCTTCATTGTAGGGCAACATTTTCTTGTGGAACAGTTGACTGAGATAGCTCTTGTTTCAACTGACTACCCTCTCATGAAATCTCATTCATATTATAATCTTGTACGATCTTATCATAGTAAAGGTGATTATGACACCACTGGCCACTACTACATGAAATTAGTCAAGGAAAGCCAGAGGCCACAAGATTTTGGGGATAGGTTCAATTGGAGCTATGAAATCTTAAGAGTTCTCTCTCAAATTTTGAAAAGGTTTTGGAGGTCCACCCTGAGAAATGTGAGAGCTTAAAAGCTGTAGGTCATATATATGCTCAACAAGGGCTGGTAGAGAAGGCATTGGAAATTTTAAGAAAGGAAACTCACATAGATCCACCTGATTCCCATGCATTTATCAAGATGGGTGAGTTATTAATATCATCAAAATATAGTGCAGCCTTAGATTCTCTTAAGACACCAAAGTCTCTTCTGAAGAAGAGCAGAGAAGTACCCATTCAATTGTTAAAAAACATTGGGGTTCTTCATTTTGAGCGTGATGAACTAGAGTTGGCTCAACAAAATTTTATGGAGGCATTAGGAAATGGCATTTGAGTTGAATTGATAAATAAAAGTCCCAATGCTACTTCTATAGTTTTTCCTGTGCTTTTTAAGGATTTCAAATTCTTCCATCGACTAGAAGAAGGTGGTGTTTCACTTGAGTTACCATGGGATAAAGTCACAACACTATTTAATCTTGTTAGGTTGTTTGAACAACTACATGATACTGAAAAAGAAAATATTTTATACAAGCTAATATTGTTCAAGTTTCCTGATTATGTGGATGCATATCTACGTCTTGCAGCCATGGCTCAGGCTCAAAATCAGATCCAACTAAGCCTATAATTGATTGGGGATGCACTTAAGGTGGATAAAAACTCATCAAATGCTTTATCTATGCTTGGAAAAATGGAACTAAAAACAAATGATTGGCTTAAAGCAAATAAACAATTAAAGCTACACAAAGTGAATCAGATGCAAAGAATTCTTATGTTGACATTTCACTTGGAAATTGGAATTATTTTGTAGCTTTTCATAATGAGAGGAGGGATCCAAAGGTAAAGGCTAGAGAACTGTATTGTAAAGTGTTAACACAAAGACTAGGAAATGTTTATGCTACAAATGACACAACCATTGTGCTAGCTGAAAGGGGTCAATTTGATATTACAAAGGAAATTTTTACATAGGTATAAGAAGTTGCAATAGGAAACATCTTTGTTCAGATGCCTGATGTGTGGGTAAATCTAGCACATGTTTACTTTGCACAATGATAGTTTGCACTTGCGGTGAAAATGTATCAATTTTTTTTGAGGAAACTATAATTTGGCACTGACACCCAAATTTTATTATATTTAGCTCAAGCACATTATGAAGTAGAACAGTGGTAAGATTGTAAAAGAACATTATTAAGAGTAGTAGAAAATTATTAAGAGCAATATATTGTAATGAGCATTTAAAATTTGTGTTTAATGTAATAAGGGTTTCAAATTACCTCTGAATTCACTGTAGAGGGCATCCCCAAATCCAATTTTTCTATAGAGGGCCTCAGAAAATTCAAATTTTTTGTAGAAAACTCTGAATTCCTTGCCCTTTCCTACCTTTTCAGAAGTCTCAAGGTCATCTTAGAATCCTTATCGCCCATGCAAGTAGCTGCTACAATTGATCAAAACACCTCATGCCAGGCTAATGAATGAAGTGAGGTTTGCAATGAACGAATGAAGCAAGGTCAAGCAAGACAAATGAATCTGTAATGAATGAGAAAAATAAATCTACAATAAACATAAATAATCGTGCCAATACATCACATGCATGAATACACTGCACCAATAATTGGTCAAATTGTTTTTTTTAAATTTGTCTACTTTGGATTTGACGACTAACTATTTCGTCATTTTTATTTATGTGACTAAATAATTTTTTAGTCAATGACAAAATTAGTCATTTATTTACTCATTTATAGCTAAGTTGCAAAAAATGAGTAGAATTTAGTCATTTTTAGTTGTTGTGACTATAATTTTTAGTCACCTAGTCATTTATTTGCAAAATTCTACAAGTGACTACCACTCCTCACCATCCCTCTAGGGGGCACCCTAGGTCATCCCGTGGAGGAGGAGAATGCGACTATCGAGGAGGGTGGGAGCCATGATGAGGAGGAGCCTGAGAGTGAGGACGAACATAACCACTCTGTTGTCGGCCCTGTGAAGGTGATCAGCTATGGGAGGAGGTGGGTGAAGAGGGAACCTAAGCCACAATACACAGGGCATTGCCCCAATGGTCAAGAAGAACCTAGAGGTGAGACACCTCAAGTGCAACTTTGTTTGATTGAACTTGAATCTACAAAAGCACATTAGAGCAAATAATAACTTTATAATACAAAGAAACATTTTTATCAATCTAGCTGTGAGCAAATATGCAGACATTTCTATCTTTCCAAATATTAAAGAGGATTTCCACCCTGAAAGTGTGTCAAAGCTGGTTATACTTAGTGGGAAGCCTGGGAAAGTTTCCCAATAGAACCATGTGCCAAGAGAATGGCTCTGGCTGAAATGGCTGAAAGAAGTCATGAACCCAATTCCAAAACTGTTGGGCTCTAGTACAAAACCAAAAAAGATGCTTAAAAGACTCATCTTGCCCACCTAACAGGCAATGAGGGTCTTGGACCCCCAAGTGAACAAGCTAAGACTCCACTAGTAAGCCTTGGAAAAGAATACACCAAGCAAAGTGGGCGAGCTTAGGCTCAACACTTGTAGACCAAGTGGAAAAGAATCATTTTTTCCAAACAAACGTAGAAGATTGAAGATGCCACCGCTGGTTCAAACCATTAATCATGGGAAAGTGTGGTGAAAGCCATAGATAACCAAGCCTAGGCTTGTAGTTTTTGAAAGGGGTGTTTGGGTACCACTTCCAGTCCTTCCACCAAGGCTTGGTGCCACAAATTCCCACCTTATGAAGGATATTTGCTGGAATAGCATTCACCAGACCATCATAAGTAACACGGTCCTAGTTTTGAAGTATGTAATGGGCACCAAAATCTTCCCACGACATAATATGCATCATGGGTCTATGAAACACATGTTGCAAGGTCTGAATACCTTTCTTGTGAAATATTAAAGCCTTAAGCCAAGGTGATTTGGCTAGCGGTTGACCATTATTAGCAAAGAGAGGCAACCACCACACATTCTATTGATTGAGCGAAAGCCCATCATGGAAACCAAATCTAGCCCAATGGAGCCAAGGCTTAACAACTTCTTAGGCTCTCTCAATGATTTTAGTGGTTCCTTCATTACCAAAAGGGTTTGAAATCTAATCCCCTTTTAGGCCAACCTATGAACAATAAAATCAGACTGTATGCAATGCCTGAGGAGAATTTTCTAGGATTCATTGCCATTAAGGGCACTAATTATCCATTTCACACATAGGAAAATCCCTTTCCATTGAGTGGAGAGTAGGCCAGGCCCTCCAAAGTTTCTGGGAAAGCAACGAAACTCCCAGGCTATGTGGTGAAACCCTCGATGAGTCTCAGAAAAGGCCCAAAGAAAGTCACATAAAAGCTTTTCAAGCTTAGCGTAAGTGACCTTCGAAGGAGCCCAACAAGAAGAGTAATAAACATGCATAGCAACTAAAAGTTTAGAACAAATCTAAAATTTCCTAGCCAAAGAGAGGCTTGGTAATCTAGTAGGCCAACTTCTGCTCAATCTGAGAGTGAACCACTTGCCACAACTCCACGGGCGAAGCCTGAAAGATAAAGGGAATGCCAAAAAAACAAAAAAAATTCCTCTGGACCAATCCACTTCCAACCATATTGTTGAAACTAGTGAGGAATGGGCAAAATAGACTGTCTGTAGCATAAGGTTTTATGCCATTGCATGGTAGAACCAGAAGCAAGGCAAAAAAATTTCAAGACACTCCAACGATGATTTGATATTATTTTCCTCTTCCAAAAGAGTGAGAAAGAGTTATCAACAAAATGGCCATTAACAAGTTGAGCCTGTGAATTGGGAAAAAAAATGCCTCTAACTCGCTACTAAGAAATAACATTAGCCAGCAAATAACCAAACCCTTTGGCAGCAAGCACATAGAGTGATGGGGCAAGCCGAAAACCCTACCTAATGGAGTAGAACAAGCCAAAGGCAAGGGACTGGTGGCCATTAATGGTGATGCATGTAGAGGCATTTGAAAAAGGCATTTAGACAACCTGAATGAAATTAGGGCCAAATCCCAAGGCATCCAACATGGCGCAAATAAAAGGCCATTCAATGTAGTCATAAGCTTTAGCAAAGTCGATTTTAAGGAAAATGGATTTCTGGTTAGAGTGCTTGGCCCATTCCATTCCTTCCCAAATGACAATGATATTATCTAGAATAAATCTAGATTTAATGAAACCAATTTGTTTGGGTGTACAATCTGAGGCAAGAGATGATGGATTTTCAAGGCAAGGGCTTTGGAAATAATTTTGTAGGAAACATTGAGGAGTGTGATAGGCCGCTAGTTGCAAATATCCTCAGGATCGCTAGACTTAGGTATGAACTTAATAAATTCCATTTTTTTATTATGTTTCCAAGGGTTTTAGAATGAAATGCTTCAAGATAAACTTTATGCAAATCTTTCCCAACACAGTCCCAAAGGTCTTTGTAGAATTCACACGGGAAGCTGTCAATTCCCCATAATCATTTTCATTTTTCAAGTTTGCATTCTTGGGTTGCTTCTATGTTTCCCGAAGGTTCGTCAAGTGCAAAAGGTGAAACATATGTGTGTATCTAGGCTTGCAGTAGTTGTAAGAGATCTATCATAAAGTATTATCCTCAAAAATATAGGGTTTGATTGCCAGTGTAGGAATGGGAGGAGCCCTTCTTAGACAACATTGAGGATGATCAACTACACATGGTCTTCAAGGTGCATTGCTACCAATTTTGTAAGAGCATAAAGTAGGTAATAGGGGATGATATTCTCTACCCCCAGGCAAGGAGAATCTTGTTCCCCTCTCAAATTTTATCTATTTTTTCATCAAACATATTTGATTTTAGCGCAATCTCTACCATTGCTCAAGGTGATTGTCAGTAAGGTGGTTAAGGATGGTTATTTGGAAATCAATGTTCTGAAAAAAGCTATGTAGGGGTATGACTTCTGGAAGGGGTAAGGGTACATTGGGGGACTTTTCCATCAACACTTCTTATTACACATGCATACATACATTTCTGTGTATGATGCCATTGAAAATACCCTTGAGATGTGGAGCTCAAGGTATTTACAACACTTCATTGATAGGCATGTGGTGGAATTGGGTGAAGAATTGATAGAAAGGATAAGGACAAGGGTGAGTGCCATACTATCTTTACTTTAACATGAGCATGATGAACTTGTTCTTCCAGTTGTGGCCTTTGAAGAACCCATGGTGGCGGTGCATCAAGCTTCTTAGGAGGTGGCCTCTCAAGACCCTAGGGATACTATGCATCAAGCTCCTTAGGAGCTAATGGAAAAGGAAAATGTGAGTGGTGCTCAATTTTAGAATCATGGAGACATACTCAACTTGAATATAGCCCTATTTCAGTAGGGTGGGTTTGAATACTAAGAAGAATATCAAGATGATAACGAAGTGCAGGTTGCTCAGATGGAGGAGTAATGTAGATGCATCCCAATTTTTTTGTCTCTGCTTATTTTGAATTGCTAGTATGGTTATAGTATAGAAAGGATCCTAGGATGGGATGTTATTAGGAACTGTAAAGTTGTAGCTAGGTGATAGAATTGCATATAGGCAAGGGATTTAGTCAGTAATTTTGGAGTTTAAGTTGGTTTTCATCGTACTATTTGGCTAATAAATAGCAGATGTAAACTTTTGTAAATGATACTATTTCATATATATAAATATATATACATGCATAATACCTTTTGCTTAAAAAATAAAAATAATTTTATTGAATATTTATTTATTATAATTAAATATATAAATTAATACATATAATATCTTTGTTAAATGAATAGAATTATATACATATATATGTATATATATATATATTTAAATACATAAATGTCTAATAATATATTTAAATAACAATGTCCCTGGGTTAGAACTTTGTATAAAATTTTTTTCTTGAAAGTTTTACTTATAAATCAAACTGTAGATATGTTTTTTTCTTTTAAATTAGGAACTAATTTAAACTATAATCTAAACATTTGGTTCAATAAATAATTTAGTTACAACAATGAATAATATTTCTATTCTAAAATATCACAACTCTAATTATTGATCAAAATGACATAAATATGAGAAATATTTTTCTAAACTATTACTTCCCTAATTAGTTTGATTATGTTTATTTCTCATTTGTAGCTTATTTTTTTCATTCATTAAAACAATAATAATAAATAGAAATTTTGTGCATTGAAATGAATAATCCATGTGTTTCCTCCCCATGCATACATTGAAACAATAATGTATAGAAAAATCTTATTTCGTTTGGATTTACACAACTAGCATAGTACAATTTTTATTCAATTTACACAACATAACTCTGTGCATATTTCACCCATAGAGTTCTTGAATCTTTCCAAGACCAACTATGACCCACATAAACCTTCTTTGAGAACCTTAATTTGATGATCTCCAAAAAATTCTTCAACTTCAACACATGGACCTAAAAAGTAAAATCAACAAGAGAATATGGGACAATGGGCTCTCCTCGAGCTAGGGGTTACATAGCCTTCTAAAGTGTACACACATAACACATTTCTAACCCAAATTTAACACTTGTTTTCTTCCAAAATAACATACCACAATGTGTTTACATTTCCAACAATATTTATACACAACTTTCCATTCACCTATCTCTTATCCCTTCATATTATACACATGAATGGATACTCATATCCAAAATTAGACAAATTGGGTACTCATCCAAAAATAAATCCCCACACAAACACAATATAGTGTTACAAATAGATTCATTATTTTTTCATATAGATGTCACAAACAAAGAAAACATTCTAAATACTCATTTTCACATTAACACCATGATCTATCAAAAGGTTTAGACCCTACCTTGAAAATACCATCCAAAGTGGTAGAGGTTCATGGAAACTCTCCAAGCATCCTCCTTCCAACCCTTCCTTCCTCTATTATTATTCTTCTCCTCTCCCCTCCTCGAAATTTATCTAAAAAAATGGAATTCCAAAAGAAAGCCACGAACAACAAGATGGAAAATCCCCCTCTCCACTGAAGAAGAAAACATAAATAAAAGGGAGGGAAAACTTCCTCTCATAATTACCCAAACCACTAACTAGCTCCTATTTTTTCCACCCTTTTGAAATAGAAATTTTAAGGTGGTTAAAAACATATTAAAAGGTATTTTTAAGGTTGAATAAAACCGTTACCCCTATACCTAGCACCTAGGGTCATTTTATATTATAAAAACAATCAATTCACATAAAAGCCACATAAATATCAAAAAGAAAAATACTATAAGATAATTCACTAGAATAATAAAAAATAAAGCCTTCTCACAATTAAATGACATCACAACACATTAAACCATACGAACAAAATATTTGTAGCATTATGACACACACACAACACATGATCTTAATTCCTCCATATAAATTAAGTTTGGTAGCCATGGAAAGGAACATAGATGGAACTAGCTATGTGACCCCTGAATTGTATTGGCTAATTTTACTTGCTCACTCAAACATAGATGTTATTATATCATAATAAATGATAATAGTTGAAGCATCGATAACTAGAGTTCTAACATATATCAATAATAACATTTTAAAATAATTATCACTTTTCAAAAAATCTTTATTTGCAATTGTTATCTACAAAATCACATAGAAATTGTATAACTTTATAGACCATTATAAATGAACATTTAAATCATTAAATATCCTCTTGATAAAAAGATACATATTCACATAGAGGAGTCATCTAATTATCACAAAGTAATCACAACTAGCATTAGTTAGTTAAAATGTGCTAGCTAACTATATTCAATAATAACAAAGTCAATCTATATGAACATAAGAATAACAACTGTCTTGTGGAAACAAAACCATCATTCTAATCCATCTAGAGAATATATCATCAATCCTATATCTATGATCGAACACAAGAACCTTCCCTAACTCAACTCAAAACATCCACTTATGCCTTAATTGTTAAATATATAAAATCTTAATATCCCTTTTCAAAATCATTAAAACATTGATTCTTCCAATCTTAGTGTAGAAGAGGGGGACCAACCACACCAAGGCTCTAGGTCACAGAGAGCCGAGAGAGAAGGGATGCCCTAATCTACCTCAAGTTGGATAAGTGTTTTAGGTCAAGGATAGAGAATTAAGAGCACTCTCAAGTGCTTCTGTCACTCAAATAACCTGGGAGGTTTGATGAGGCTAAACGAGTTAGTTTCTAGAACCCAAAGCATACCTCAAACAACTCTCTGCCTGATGATAATAATGCAGGTCAAGGACAAGAGCGTGACACATTGGCATCTCTCTGGGGCACTGGTGTTTGTACAACCAGAAAGTGTGAAATTACAAAATGAAGTACAAAATCCTACTAACGGTCTAGCAAGAGAAGTTTAAAGTACTAAACATAATGATAAATGACATAATGAATGAAATAACTAGAAAGGTGATAAGAGAGATGAAAAAAACAAAGGTGGTAAAGACTAACTCACTACGATTCCAATTTTCCAACAAGCTCCACATGTACGTATACCTACACATAACCAAGAGAGGAAAAATGTTGGGGTTGTATAGGGGTTTTCCTATTCAAACTCCCACTTTGGTGTTTCCACCTCCATGAACAACTAGAAAAGCCACAAGATAGAAAATACAATAAAGAGAACAATAGAAAGGATAATGAGCAATAATAATAACACTATGCTACACAAATCAAAAAACAATATCACCTTCTCAATCAAGGTGCTCTCAAGCACGTAGAGGAGGATGCAATCTTGGCAAGGTTTACACTGTCGCAACAATAAAGAAGTAGTCCCTCGAGACACCAAGTTGCAAGTCCAATGGTGGAAAAAGTGCAACAAGGCATAAAGAAGATGTGTATGAACTCAAATAGTGTGTAGGAGATGGATTGAATTGCTCAAGAGATGCTAAAGAGATGAAGTGAAAGTGAAACAAATCCATTTGAAGATGAAAAGGAGGGGAAGAGCCATTCAAAGGTTGACTGGAAGGCACAAAGGCGTTATGCTTCGCTGCCAGTGGAGAAGGTAATGTCTCTGCGGATTCCAAAGACAGAAATATGTCAGTTATGACACCACATCATGCAAAAGTTTGTGTGCTGCACGTGCCCCTGATAGAAATTCCCCTACCGACATAAAGGACAAGTGCCAAGTGGATGCACTATAGGTAGGTGATGTGGAATTTCTTAGTCAGGTTTGGTTTTTCTAAAGTAGAGGGTGTAAAAGGGGAATTTAAAAGAAGGGTTCAAATTCAATGCTATACATTTTTCCCCCACTTTAGTGAGCATGAGTGTCAACAAATTTTTGGTAAAGTAGATTAAAGAGTTTAGAAATGTATACCCGAACCATTGAGGTAGCAGATTGCAATATGGTGAATCTTGAAAGCACAGGGTAGGAAAATAACTCCATAGGTACTCTCCTAAGGAGGTTTGAACAAAGGACTCTATAGATCCTCAGAGCTATAAAGTTGATCGAAGTGCACCAAAGGCCTGCAGACCAATGATGGAAAAATTTCACAGGATGCAAGTACTTCATAGATCCTCAAACCTGCAAAGAAGGTGCCCCCCAGGTACTCTCTCTTGAAGGAAGCCCAATGTGAGGGGACTCCGTTGAGTCAGATTGGAAAGCAACTTCATTGGAAAACCTACAAAGCAACATGTTAATTCATAGATAAAACATGTTAGAAAACAAAAAGCAACCACGCAAGTAGAAAATCACACAAATAGTCAAAAATTGAAGGAGAATCTTTCAAAGGGGTCCCTCAAGAACCCTTCAAAAGAAAAGGGTCCACTCAAGCAACACTCAGTTTGAAAGTGTAAGAGAATTTTTTGCAAATCAATTCAACATCAAGGAATCCTTTTGAAATATGTTCACTTCATCAAGGAATTCAAAAGGAAGAAGGTCCCCTTGCAAGGGGAAGGCCAAAACTTTTCTTGCGGGAGAAGGTGCTCCCTCCTTAGAGGAATTTTTTTCCAAGTTCTCTCTTTGTGAACCCATGATGAAGGAAAAATATTCTGCTAGGGGTTCTTGTTGAGGAATGTGATTTAAAAAAAATATTTTGAACAAATTTTTGAGAAAAGATTTGTTGGCCACTGAATACATTTTTTGAAAATTGAAGTGGTGTGATAGCCCCCCCTTAGGATGGTGCGTGATGAACACATAAGCACGTGACATCCTAATGAAGAAAAACAAGAATGAAAAAGTGATGTTATGGATCATGGAACATAATAATATGTCACTGTGGTAATGTTGTCACAAATCCGAGGGACAACACATACGCACCACAACATCGCAAATCAAGCATGAAAGATATGAGAGCAAAAAAATGCAAGAAGATACAATAAAATTATGAGCAAGGGACATAGGAGCAATTTGATATTTCAGGGTCAGAGCTACTCATAAATATAGATAGGTATAATAATAATAATATATAAATGAACTGTCATCAACCCCCTTCTATATCAAAACATATGAAGAATGCATGAGAAGACAAAATAAAATAAAAAATTGGGCCAGCATTGAAGGGAAGCATAAATTCCCCCAACACTTTGCATCATCCCTAATTATCAAAAATCAATACACATAATAGAGGAAGAATGATGCAACAAATAGAGGAAGTTTTATGACACAAAAACTCTTGTATCCAAGCATCTACAAGGGCGACAAGGGTCATCCAAGAACATATAATACAAGCACAAAGGGAACACAAACGCACACACACAATCTACATTATAGATAAAGAAGAGGTGCCCCCTAGTCCTCATCAACCAAGAGGTCATCAACCTCCCAATCTAGATCATTATAAGGGTAAGATGGATGATCCTAAAAGGGAGAAATATCAAGGCCAAGACAACACATGCTAATGCAAAACCACCCTCCAAAGAAGGTGAACCCCTCTTTCGACTCCCATTACTAGTAGGGCCATCCTCCATATTTCATTTCATTGGAGGATGTGAGATCCCCACAGATGAGGCAGAAGGCATAGAGGAAGAGGTGAAAATCACAACGGACACCACCAAGGTATTCAACATGTCCATGGGTTATCAATACAGTGGGATGTTTGGGAGGGACATCAAAATGGGCGGATTGACTGAAGGAGCAATAAACACTTGCACCCTTTTTGGGTTAGGAACGTTTACACTCATAGCACAAGCCATAAGTAGCACCAAAGCTTAAGGAATTGAAGCAGAGGGGATGAGAGAGGAAGATGTAGAAGAAGGTACCGAAGTAGAAACTACCAACTTGTTAGCAGTGGAATTATTTGTCATTGATGTCAAAGGTTAAGGTGAATGTTGTTGATGAAAAGACCAAGCTAGTTTGGTTCGGTTCATTGGCATAAAGGTTGATGCAAGCAAAGGAATTGCTTAGTATTTGCAAGAGAGTGATTTTTTTATCTTATGTTTCTATCTCTTCTTGTTTATGTTGCTAAGTTTTCACATCATGTTGTAAAAGGTTACAAAGGTATCTTTACTCAATTGGAGATATTGTGTAGAATTGATGTCAAGGATATGCAAGCTTATATAAAGTTACAAAAGCTCATTTTAAGGTTTGGTTTAGGGGCTCTTCATGTTTCAAAGGTATTTTCTAAAACCCTAAAGTTCTAGGGCTTAGGGCTCATGGTGGTTTCCAATACAAGTCCTTCATACTTTATATTTTGAAGGTGATTTATTATGGATTGAGAGTTGAGAGTTGCTTAAGTCACTAAGGCATTTTCTATCAGACTACCAAGTAACTTACCACTAGAACATTGTCTTTAATAATTTTAATACTTATTCTTTGGCAAAGTATCCCACAGGGTATTTGGTGGTTAAGATACTTTTTTTTTCAAAGATGGAATAGTAGTTACTCAGGCTTGTGTATGAAATGTTGGTTATGGTTTTCACAACTATCTCCATTCAAGAGTTATGAAATGGTTATCGTTGTATGCAATAATTTGGGGATGCTATGACAAAACTTGGCATTTGTTAACTGTTTCTTGAGTAGATACAACATAAATGGTGCTTTCAATGACAAGGAGAAGGTTAATGCGTTTGAAATGTATGAGTTTAAGATAATGTGAAGTGATTGTTCCAGAATATGTGCAGAAGTCATTCCTTGCTTTCAGACTTCATGTTTCATGATGATTTGTACAATACTACAATATTTAACCATGGTGTGGTGTTTTGAAGATTGAGTGTATACCGTTGTTTTTGCATAAGTGAAGTTGTCTGCATTTGACCATTTTGTGAAGTATTGAATTAATGTGAATAGGAAGATATGAATTACAGTATCTCATGATTGTATTCAAGTGTATTGCAATAGTGTGTTTATTTTGTAATCTAAAAATGGTGGTTTCCAATTGAGTTAGTGAGTTCTTCAAGGCTGTAATTTTCTGATTGGTAGATTAATGTTGTGATAAGGGTGAATACGGGAGATGGAGTTTAGAGATTTGATGATGCAGAGATTTGGATTGTCTTGAAACAATGCAACCCTCTGATTTTGTTGATTTATTTTGAAGTTATTGAAAGTATTGTATGTTTTCTAGTGAGCCATTTTATGATTGTCAGTGAGACACTATATTGTAAGTGAGGCATTTTGTGATTGTCAGTGAGACACTATATTGCTAGTGAGGCATACCTTTTTGAGATTATAACCAATGAGGTAGTCGGTGAGACATATTTGTAATTAGTGAGATTTTGTTTTTCTAGTGAGGCTCAATAAATTTGCTTTTCAGAGTGGTTTTTTATCCCTATGAGGGTTTTCCACTCATAATCCTGGTGTTCTGTCTTCTCTTGATTACATGTCAATTTGTGGTTGATGAGTTATTATGATTCAAAAAATTTGTTCACTCTACATATAATATATATTATGTTTTAAGTGATTAAAATAGTGTCTATGCTTAATTCAAGTGAATGCAATATTCAGTGTGTGTGATGTTTCCAATGTTTTTATCTATTTAAATTAAAGTGGGTTCTTTGATAAAAATTGATTTGAAATTGTACCACTAATTCACCCCCACCTCTTAGTGGTCTTGTGCTCCAACATGACTCCCCTTGCTTCCTTTGTAGGACAACCTACTCAATGGCCAAAGCCTTTCACCGACACTTGCGCTCATGCACAAGGCAATTCCTGCAACTCTGAGAGCTAGAGGCTACAAGCTAAGATGGAACATAAGAAATTGATTTTTATAGGTTGGGGGTAAGTTAAAATGGGAATATTTCTCTATGGAATTAGGTAAAAAAGTTATGATACCACATGTCATGGAATTGGGACCAATAATTTCACACACAAATTTTGATTTAGGTACCTTGAAAGTTGGCTTGAGAAGCTTCTTAGTAAGAAATTCACATTTTAGGCAGTTTTGTGGCATATCTAGCAAAGATCCGATGGTGGCCATTGCATCTGCTACTTGGTTGTTGACCCTTGGGATTTGATCAAATGTGATATCAATGAACTAATCCTTGATGCTATTTACCATTTTCTTATATGACATCAAATTATCATCTTTGGATTGGTAATCATTGTTGACCTACTTCACTATTAGTTTGGAATCACCATAGACTTTTAGTTTTTAATCTGTCATTGGATTGCTATCCTTAACCCTATGGATGAGGGCCTCATATTTAGCTATGCTATTCATGCACATAAATTCTAACCTATATGACTTTGGGATGCAATCACCTTTTGGGGTGATGAATATAATCCCTGCTCTTGATAAATGTTGTGCATATGAACCATAAAAGTATAATTTCCATAGATTTTTTGAGGTGAGAGTAAACACTGTTTCATCAAAAAATTCCAAGACCAAGGGGTTTTTTTGTATAGATTGAGGATTCTGCTAGCTAATTTGCAATGACCTTTCCTTTGATAGCTTTTCGATCAACACACTCTATATCAAATTCACTAAGGATCATCACCCACTTTACCATGCAACCTGTGAGAGTGGATTTTGATAATAAATATTTGAGTGGATCAACGTTGGAGATAAGTTTGATTTGATGCGAGAGCATATAGTGTTTCAAATTTTAAGAAGCGATCACTACTACTAAGAAAAATATTTCAATGGATGTGTAGTTGAGTTCATATCCCACCAAGGTCCTAGTGATATAATAGATACCCCTCTCTTTACTTGTTTCATCATGTTGTGCTAGAAGAGCCCCTAGAGCTATTGAGGTTGCTAAAATGTATAGTATCAATGGATTCTCTACTATTAGTGGCATCAAAATGGGTGGTGTTGCTAGATAGTCTTTTAGTTGTTGGAAATATTGTTCACAATGTTGATCCCATTTAAAATCCACACCCTTATGGATTAGGTGGGTGAACAGGTGACACTTATTTTCCAGTTGTGCATTAAGCCTTTAGATGGACTGAAGCTTTCCTTGTAGGATGTGAAGTTGTTTGAGGTTTTTTATGGGAAAGGTCATTTTTTATTAATGAAAAATAGGTTTTGAAGGGTGCTTGAAACCCTGAACAAAAAGAGAAAGTGACAGTAAAGATGAAACAATAGACTTCCCACCCAAACCCAACAAAAAACAAGATGATTAACAAAACATCAACAAACCATCAACAAAAAGACACATCCAACACAAAAAATAGAAAAGTACACCAAATTTCTATTTGAGAAGTTCTTTAAGCATATTTTCTGCATCTAGATCCTTAGATGCTAGCCTGTCATGCATCTCCATAATTTTCTCCACATCCCGACCAAGAACCATTTTGTATTTCTTGGTTTTACTCTAAGTACGCACACTCAATATAGCCTCCAAATATGTGGTATGCATGTAAATAACAACACTATCCCCCCTTTCCTTAGTCATTTGATCATCAAATAGTCATCTGCTAGTCAATTCCTTAGCCTTCTGGTTGAGGAAGATCATACCTTTAGCCGAGGCCTCCAACTTTTCCCTGCTAATGTTAATGATCATGTCCACATCCTTTCAGAGTTTCCTATTCTATTTTTCTAGCAAAGCCATCCTCAACCCATAATCAGTCTTCAAGTTAGCAAGCTTGTCCACCACACAACCAACACTCGAGTTCAATGACCTGGTTAGCTTGAAGATAGACTCCTCCTTAAGACTGCGCAAAGTGGAAATGTTGCATCAGGCGATGGTGTCATGCTTGTTGTGGAGGTCATGCACCTCTTGCATGAGACACATTAGTGGATTGAATGAAATATCAGTCCCTTCTTTCACCAACCCAGATGCCTATGAAAAATCCATAGCCCCCCAAAACACACCCCTAACTTGATGCAAACCAACCCAAGGATCCTCTTCTTGTAACCCCTCAAGGAAAATCTTAGCCTTACCCCTATCCTTGGACTCTGACACCTGAGCAGAGTCATCCATGTTGACCACATAATTCCCCTTACCAGCCACAGGGGACCCACCATCACCATAATTCCTCATTCCATCACCTTGGATATTCTTCTCCACCTCGTAAAATTTTTCATCCACATTCTTTGCACAACCCTTGGCCTTCTTGCCACCAAAAAGTCCATCCTCAGCACCATCAACAAAGGCATCCATCAATTTGTGTTTGACACATGGGAGGAGATATTTTTCCTTAGAAGGTGAGGGCTTCACACCTCCAAACAAAGGTTTGTAATCCAGGTTAGTATCATAGCCATTGGACCAACCCTCTGAATCTTCATCCAATTTCATCCCCTCACTCTCTAGAATCTCTTCAATATGACATTTCCCACTCCCTTTCCCCTTCTTTTTAGAAATAGGGGATTGGGGAGCTCAAACAATATAATTATCTTTGATAAAATCTACAATGAGCAACATCAAACCCTCATGTAGAAAAGGGTTTCTAGGGTTTTTCCTAAAAATCAAAATCCTTCTTCCAAAGACATCAATAGGTAAAATGGGAAGGACACAAGCTTACCATGTCAAAATTGGTTCAACAACACGAAATGGTGACCATACAATGCCGTGTATTTTCCATCAAGTGTGAAGTACTGCTTCAGCGCCACTACAACAACCTACTAGATGGGTTTTATCTTAGTCCTGTCATAACCCCTGCAGTCCAATTTGACCATTTTAGCTCATTTTCTATCCTTGAGAAAGTCTCGTCTAGCCAACTGTGAAATATTCTTATCCCTGTAAATTTTTCTGCCTTCCATCGACATACCTGTTACTTCAGCAATAAATTCGTCATTGATGGTAGTATCCCTACCAAACATACTTAGCACATGACCATGCCATGCATCAAAAAAATCCTTCGACACACTAGCCTTAAAGCCATTCAACCTCTCCATGAAAGCAGTGACACCTCCTCTCTACAAAATTTCCCAGACATCGACATTGGCTTTAATGTCATCACAAGACAAAGGCTCCATTCTACACCTATCAACACCCATCATCGAAGTACTTGCAAAAATAAATCACAGACAATGAGAACAAAAGGAAAGAGGAAGATAAACACCCAGAAAGCATGTGGAGCAATCAAGGGTGGTACCAATTGATATAATGAAGAGGAGGCTTAAACAACTCAGCCAAGGAAGACCACAAATTCCAATGAGTATCAACTGTGTGAAAAGTTTAATCAACCAAAGAACTTCATGATACCCACGCATTCCAAAATCCGAGGTGGACACAACCATTGAGCTAATGTGAATCATTATGAATGAGGGTGCTTAAATCAATAGGTAGGACATCATTAACATCCCATGACCTCGTCGACGTCACCCCAAAATTTTCTACTCAATCAGCGATAAAATTTGCCTCTTTGTAGGAATGAGATATATAAATATCATCAAATGCACCACTTAAAGAAATGGCATCCAAAATTAAATTTTTAATAGTCCAAAATGGGGGAGACCCTTTGTTTAGGAAATTTATAATTTTTAGGGAATCCCCTTCTATCCAAAGTTTAGAAATCCCCAGGACTCTAGCCAACTTGATGGTATGACAGGCTGCAATAGCTTCAATAAATTGGTTTGTCTAGATTCCCATGGGAAAGGTCGTTGATGCCACTTCTTGCATCATTTGATATTTCAATTATCGAATTGGGTGTGTCTTAGAGCTATATGTGATAAGGATGTTTCCACGAATTGGGGGGTTTTTGCACTGTAAATAAGGACTTTTGGTTTTGGTTTAAGTCCTTCAGGAGCTTTCAAGAGCTCTCAGTAGTGGATCTTAACAACTAATTTCTAGCTAATTCGAAGGACTTAATCCTAACTTATGTCTTAACTAATGATTATTTAGACTCTAATAACTTAGTTCGGACTTCACCTGACTTATTTGCAATTGATTCATGGAAGGATTAAGCTAAAAACCAAATTTACTCTTAATTTAAAATTCAGAATTGGAATTTACATGGAAAGAGAATCTATTTACGTTTGTAAAAGAGAATCTATTTATGTTTGCAAGAAAATAAATATTAATCTAGAAAACAATAACGCTAAATTCCATGAATGAATTCCAAACAAGCTTTAGTTTTGTCTTCCCATAAGTCATCGTTATCTCTCCCATTAAAAACCACATGCATTTGAAAATAATTATTAAGTCTAATTCCTATGAACAAAAAATAAATCTATAGTAAATGAATGAATATTAATCTATAGTAAAGCACAATGAACGATCTTGAGAACACAATGAACTTAATCTAAGAGTATAAATAATTGTAGTCACTAACAATGATTAAATAGAGATCAATATTCCTAATTTTCCAATTGACACAAATTAAACAAAAATAAACTAAATCAAAGAACATAACACAAGGTCACCTCCTTTGGTTCAGCAGGCCCTGATCTTCCTTTGATGGGACCTTAAACACCGAGATTCAAATTAACTCCTTATTTGCATTCAAATTGGCCCAAATAGGTGAGTAGAACAAAAGTGCATATTACAAACATTACAATGCTTAAGTGAAAGATTAACTAACTCTGGACTAAATCTTAGGATGGATATCTATATGAATATCCAATTATTTGAATACAAAATCATGGCACTTCCAACCAAGATACAAAGTGGCAAAACTAAAACTAAACAGAACTGAAAGTATCATAAAGAAATCTGCCACATAATAGCTAAATAGGAAGTTTCCAAACAAACTGAAGAAGTCAATTTGGAATTGATAATCAGGATCCAGCTTGAGTGATCAGGAGCACGATAGATTTCAAGTTTGTTAAACAAAGAGTTTAACAAGTCCACCTCATGAAGTAAGCATTTAATCAATCGAACAAAATCCTCAAAGATAGGATGCTATTATGACAACAAAGATTTCAAATTGCATAATCATTCCATCATTAACATCATTAAAAAGCAACACATTTAATGCAAAATACATTTCTAATATATCCTTAAATTAGTTAAATATAAGATAAAACAAGCAAACATATAAGTATATAATCTACCACCAACATAGTTAATTAACAACATAG
Organism: Sequoia sempervirens; assembly: GCA_007258455.2. Taxonomy (NCBI): domain Eukaryota; kingdom Viridiplantae; phylum Streptophyta; class Pinopsida; order Cupressales; family Cupressaceae; genus Sequoia; species Sequoia sempervirens. The sequence goes on along the minus strand of VDFB02193867.1, from coordinate 379,985,586 downwards.
TAAAGTCTTTGTAAACACAAAATGATCAATTAAAGTGTCATTTTGAGCACTCATCATTCTCCCCCTCCTATTGTCAACCATGTCCTCATGGTTGAGGATATGGAAAATCTCCATTTTTTCCTACCAACCAGATAACCAGATCACCACATTGCTTCATATATTCTAGGAATGTTCTATGATGAGAAAACCCATTTAGTTCTTCAATTCTTCTTAGCCAATCTCTCAAATTTTCTCCTACAAACTATGGAGGTACATTTAATGTAGGTGCAGTTGCTATGAGTAAGGGTGTTCTGAATCTCATTCCAACCCAATTGAAATTCTACTCTTCTAAGACATCTATAAAATATCTCTCTTGTGAGACTCCAAGTAATGTTTCGTGGAGAGATTGGTTCGCTTCTTCTCAATGATACTGGAATATTGTGGTACCTATCTCTTGATGCAGCCAAAGCTCTATGTGGAAGGTGATCCTGAATATTTTTGAAAACTTGAATGCTTTCAGAAAAATTTTGCCTATAAACTGGTGCAACATTCTCTCTTAGTGAAAAGTACTTGAATGCGGCTGTGAAAGCCATTGACCAAGGAGTTTCATCCCTCATAGGCATGCCCAATTTCATCTATGCTTCATTGTATTGAGCTATCCTATTTTCCAGTTCAACTTGGTTCTACAATAATGATACAAAAGATCTGATTTATAACTCTCCTATGAAAACATTTAGAAAATATTGTGGAAAATCATCAAGGAGAAAACCATGATGGAAATATTCACACATTTGGTTCTAAATAGTAGGATGACTCTGTAAAAATCCTTAAGAAATTCACTGTCATCATTATAATCAGTTTTTCTTTTCAGAACTAGCTGATTGATTTTCCACTGTAGAAGTCTTTCTCTCAAAAATTATGCATATAACTTTGAAGGTTTTCTCATTGACAACATTGTAGAGGATAGTTCTACCACTTGCTAAAATCTCTCATTTGCTTCATCTATTTCCTTCTCTAACAATTGATTTTGGCTTCTCAATTGATTATTTTCTTGTTTAAGATTTAGTGTCATTAGAGAGAGGTGTCTCCTTGGAGTAGACAAGGTGGAAGCCTCATGGGAATGTAATCTACTCGATTTTTGTTTCAATTGTTCCTCTTTTTGTTGTAATTCTGCCTTCAGTCTACCTATTTCCACTGCACTGAACCTTGTTGTCTCTTTTGCTCAGACTAATTCTTGTGCATTAGCTTGTTGTAAGGGTTTTTCTGTTTGGTTCAATTTTCCTTGCAAAACACTTTATTTTTCTACCATTTATTTTTCTATTTGCTCAGTCTTATATACAGATTGTTGCAATTCCTCTTCTTTTCTTTTTAACTTCTCTTTAAGAAACTATATTCTTTTCTTCTCTTCCTCTAATTATGTTTGTATTCTAGGCATTGCCATGGACTTAGCTATCTCTTCTTATTCCTCCATTTCCTCTCCTTCCTGCATTTGAGGAGATTTTTCTTGTTCGGCCATTAGCTCTTTACCCTTCCTTCTTTTAAAAACCAACAAATGTGGAGAAGAAGACTTGGCCTTGTTATGCCTTGCATAACCACCCCATTTTGTTTTGTTCAAAATGGGCCTCCCTTGTGTTTGTTTTTCCTTAGTGTTTTTGTTCGGGCCTTAGGAGTTGTTCTTTTTCCTCCTAAGTCCTTGTTCCATTTGTATAGCGGAAGTGGAGCCGGAATGAAAACAAGACTCAAAACTTTGTGAAGGTTCCAAGTCCGGATTTGGTTCCGATCTTGGCCCCACCCTTGCCTTGTTGTTTTTCTTTGTCTTTTTGGGTTTCCCTTGCACTCTTGGGTTTATTTCTCCCCTAGGTTATCTTTGCTTTGCTTGTGTTTCATTTTCTCCCTAGTGAACGTGGAACCAAAAATGAAACTGCACTTGGAACTTTGTGAAAAGTTTTGAATCCTGTTTTGGTTCCGATTTCACTCTCGCTTGTTTGCTTTGTTTTTTTGTCCCCATTTGCATCTTTCTTGGGATGGGTTTTGTCTTGGTCTTGTTTCCTTTTGTTTTTCTTTTTATCATGTCAGTGTTTTTTCCTTTGTTGGGAGTGGAATCAGAATCAGACCCGAACTTGAAACTTTGTAAAGGTTCTAGTTCTGGTTTTGATTCTGATTCCGCCCCCATTCCCTTTGTTGTCTTTTTCCTACCACGAGACCGAAACCAAATTCAGATTTAGATAAGAGACTTGGGTAAAGTTTCTTTTTTTTTTCCAACTCCACTTCTGCATCCGCCTCACCTTTGATTTTCACATTGGTTGTATACTCATTCCGGTCCTGATTTTGTGCCCAACCAACTGCATTTATTGCATTAATTATAGCTTCCTCACATGTGCGAAATGGATTTTAAACTTTAATCAAGGTTATTTTAGCTCATAATCATTATCTAATACATTTTATTTGCAATCCAGATCTTGAGTAACTTTGAGAGGAGCACAATTTGATTGCAAGCACACATTGGTGAGTGGATTCTTGTCAGAGTTTCAACCTTTCTTGGTGGCATTTTGAGGTAGGTGGTTTTCCCATTCTGTTTGTGTTTTCCTTTTGTTGTCATTTGTTGTGTTCTTCGTGTGTTTGCGAGACTTTCTTTCGTGAATCTTTTCTTGTTTTTGTGTGTGTTTCGCTTGTAGTTTCTAGTTTGGTTTTGTTTTCCTCCCATTTTCCATTTTTCCTTTTTAGATTTTCTCGTTTGTTTTGTCATTCTACTGTCGTTTTTCATGGCGCATTTGTTCTATCATGCCCTAGTTTTAACTAGGGTTTCATTCTGAGGGATCTTTTGTGCTTTAATAGTCTTTGAATCTATTTGACAATCCCTTTGATCATTTTATCATGTCAAGTTATTGGTTTTGACATCATGGTTTTGATGCCCTAATGTTTATAAGTGGACGAGTCACACAAACTAGGGTTTGTGCGTTGACCTTTACAATATCATGTCCTAAAAAGTTCAAATCTAGTTTTGTCTTGTTAAGGGTGAGGTTAAACCCCTTATTTAAAGTTTCCTTATGGTTTCATGTGACCTAAGTCTGAAGTCGGTGTGACTTTGTGTTTAAAATGTGCTTTGCTTGAATGATAAACTGGCGGAAGCGGATCTAGGAATGAACTCATCCCATAAGTGTTTGCATAGGAATTGATTCCCAAAATGATCCCGCTTCTAATGAATGTTGATTTTGGTCTACACCCTTATTCTTTTGGCAGAAGTAGAACCAGAGTTGGAAATGAACTTGGAACCATTAGCTAGTTCTAGGTCTGGTTTTCATTCCAATCCCGTCCCGGTTCTGATCCCAATCCCGCCTATGTTAAATGGCTTTCTATTCCTGTTTCTCTTTTGGCTCTGCTTCTGATAAAAGAAAAATATGACTATGTAGAGTTTCCTTGGGTGAATAGAAGATGATATGAAAGGTAATATCGATGTAATGGTTTCCAAGTCTTTGTTGATCTATCATAAGACTATTTTTCAAGAGTGAAAAATGTCAGGAGCCTCTGAAGAAGCTTTTCAAAGAGGGATCCAAGTTGCAAAAATTTCAAGGCCAACAAAGCCTAAGAAGATAAAGGTGGAGTAGCTCCCTTACATCTTGAGGTACAAACATAAGAGTCCCACTCTCACAACCAACAAGGTAGATTCTGATTGGGCTGATATCACTGATACAAACTTAGGTCCATTCAACTATGAGGAGTTGGTTGAAGAAACTTTTACAAAAGATACAACAAGGAGAACAAAAAAAATTGTTCAATTTGGATTGGTAGATGTTGCCCTCTTTCCTCTATCATTTCAATGTCTAGAGCTTGTACTGACTACAACAAGAGCTTACAACCCATCAACCAGGAAATGTGTGGACCTACAAGGGAATATCATCATTGATCTCACTTCACAAATGATTTAAGCTTCATTTTTGATACACCTACACCACAAAACCCAAAACAACTCAATGAAGTAGAGGCATTACAATTATATCGCAACCACAAGGAATATAACATGACCCACGTGAGCAAGAAATGGACGAGGGTGGAAAATAAATCCTTGACTAAGCTTCTTGATCAGCCAAAGAGAGTAGATTTTAGTAAGGAGATTGGTGACATAATCATGACGCTTTCCAAAGTGTTTAGAAAGAGAGACTCTTCACACTTCAAGGAATGGATGTTTCTATTCATTCAAACCATTTTGGATGGAAAGTACCAATTTGATTGGCCAATGATATTGTCAGAGAGCCTACATAATCAAATTCTTAGAGTGGGGCAAACAAAGAGTTTCTTCATGAATTATTAATGCGGTTGCAAGGGGGGAATTTTCCCTGGTTTGAATGCAGCTAGAGTATAGGGAGAAGCCCTTGGATAGAAGAAAGTGTGGGATCATTGTGATCAAATAACTTTGCAAACATCATAATTGCACTATAGAAGGGTTAATGATGCATTCTTGCATGTTATCATTAACTGGTTGACAGGTGATGTAGGGTATAGATTAAGTAGGGAAGCCATGGCATTCATTGCAGAATGGGGACATTGGTACATCCAATACCCAAAGTTTACTTAATTTAGGTTGGCTGGTTTTGATGGCCGTCCTCATTTTCTTCCAAGATGCTTCAATAGCAAAATTTTCCTTATGGAATTCATCTGTCTGGCCATAGGAGCCAATCTTAAATTTGCTAGCAAGCACAAGACTAGTTGTCATAAATTTTCCATGAAGTTAGGAGAGTATAGTTGTGCACATAATGTGGCTGCTAAGGCAATTTGTGATGAATTTACTTATTTGAAATTGGGTTTATATATAGCTTGAAAGAATTTTGATCCTAAGCATAAGATGAATTCTTTGCTCCTTACTTTCTTTGAGAAGCATTTCAATTTTCTAGAAGATTTTTGGATTGATCTACAAGATGAATATGATGCCAGAAGGAGGAACTATGAAAGGTTTCCCATCCCATTAATGATTGAGTATGGGGTGAAGGAAGATATTCCTAATAATTTATTAGATGATGGTGTAACCTTGGATCCCTAGTATGAGGCTAAAAACATAGGTACCAAGGACTTGGATCCGGTAAATTGGGATGAGGAAGAGTCCATTGATATTAAGAAAATTGCAAGGACAGTGATGGATTGAAGTATCCAGTGGGTGGTAATGAAGATCAAGGAGCTAGAGGCTTAAACTTCTAAGAAGAGGAAATCTTCAAGTACCCAAGGGTACAAAAGAATGAAGAGAAGGACAACTCCTAAGGAGCCATTGGAGTTTCTAACTCCTAACTTTGGGGAGGAGCCTCATCCAACAACACCAGCTCAAGATATCCTTGAATCACAAGTAGAAGAAACTACTACTGTTGGTGAAGGAAATTCATCTAAACCGCTCCTTCTAAAAGAATCCACTAAAGAAGTACCTCAAGGAATCCTTCATGATCAAGATCAAAAAGATAAATAGAAGGAGCATGAGGTTGAGATCCATGATATCAATTCTGATTCAAAGGCTACATAGTCAAATGATGAGCCTCTGAAAGCTATGTCTACATAGAATGTTGGAAGTGTTGAGGAAGAGTATGTTTTGATAGAGGAGGATAAATGGAAGTTGTTTGAAGATGCCAAGAGAGAAGCAGATGCCAAGGCACAAGCTAAGGCACTTTCCAAACAGAATGAAATTGATACTAAGGCCAAGGCTGAAGAACTTGCTAGGCAACAAGAATCTAAAGCTAGAGCTAAAGAAGAAGAGCTAGCAAGGAAACACAAGGAAAAGGATGATTTGCTACAACAACAAAAAGAACATGAATTGAGGATTAAAGAAGAAAGGGATAAGTTAGCTATGCTAGAGAAAATCCATGAGCTGGAAGAAGAAAAAGCTCAACAAAGAAGAGAGAAGAAGCTCTTGAGGCCAAGTTCAAGGCTGTTGAGGAAGCTTGAGAAAGAAGGATGAGGAGGAACTCTTGCTTAAGAAGTTGGAGGTAGAAGCACTTACTAAACATGAACAAGAATCTAAGAAAGCATGGGATAAGGTCAAACAATTAGAGAAGCAAAGGGATGATATGTTGAAAGAGAGAGAGAGAGAGAACCTATTGGAGTAGAGGATATTAGAGGAGGAAAGGGAGAAGGTTGAAATTGAAAGTCTTGCAAAAGAAGCTGCAGAAAGGGAACAACAACAAGCATAAGAGGTTGATTCTCAACCTAGGACCGCCATTTTGCAACCTCTTTCCTCTACCACTGCTACTTCTTCCACACAAGTGGTTACCACTCCTGCTACTCCAACATGGTTTAAACTCAACCTTGAAAGGAAACGAGTAGTCCAACCTTAGCCGTTGAATTGGGAAGATATGATGAAAGAAATAGAGAAAGAGAGGCCTAAGAAAAAGGCTAGGGTCCTTCATTCCACAAAGCTAATAGATGTAGGTGAAATCATAGCTGAATGTGTCATTCCAATGATGGAAAAGGATAAGAAAGATACATGCAATTGATTGATGATCAGTTGGGTATGATTAATTTGGGGAAACCAACAAGAAATCAAAAGATGAACCTTATTGACATAGTGGCACCCTCCACCAAATCTAGGATGATAAAAGACAAACAAAGAAAGGATGAGCTTAAGGATAATTGGAACAATTGCATAGGTTCTTGAAGGATGTACCTACCCCTATTTCTTCTCAATCTGTTGCTCCAAAAACACTAGTTTTGTTGAGTAAGAAGAAGGCTGATGATCTTGTGCAAATGAGGAGTAAGGTTGGAATGCTTGATAGATGGATGGATCGGTTGAACCAAGAGGTGGATGAGCTACTTGTGGACCATTATAGGGCACATGTGCATTGAATTTGGTTGAAGACATGGATTCACATACTATCCTCGATGAGGATAATGTGGACTTCATTGAAAATACAATCAACATTATTAGGTTCAAATCCACACTCATTTATCAACATAGAAATGAAGTTCAAGAAGCTAGTAAAGATTTGAATGAGCAGGTTGATGAATTGGAAGCTGTGAACCCCCAATCTATGTACCTGCAAAACAAAGAGATTAAACACCCTAAGTTAGATATTGCAAGTATAAGCAAGGATTCCCCATGGAATCCATTTACAATTCAAACTAGGAATGAAAATATGCAAGAACACAACAAAAATGATAAACTAAAGGTGAAATCCTAATCTAAATAGCAAACACTTGATCCCATGGGGGAATTGGTGCCAATTTGATGTGGAAATTTGGCCCTTTCCCAATTCCTATGATTGCAAGCTTCAATATGTAGACTTGATGATGAACTTTGATCCACTTTTGATGATGAATGATGAATACTCCAAGCCAAACTTGCAAAAGAACCTAGCTAAGAACTCAATGGTGTGAAACTTGATAGATATTTGAGCATGGTAACTTTACTCAAATTGTGGATGATCAAATGAGGAGAGGAGCTCTTCATTTATAGGATTTCAAGATGGATGAAAGCCCAAATTTGAGCAATGTGGGACTAACTTTCATCCAATGATATGGTGCCACTTGTCAAGCTATGAATGGATGATGGTTGTGCAAGATTTGGGGTTTGTGCCAATAAATACCAATATTTGAAATTCAAATTTGTTGAAATGACATGTAAGAGGGAAGGGAAAATGCAATAAATGCCACTTGGCTCACAACAAAGGACATGTAAGAGATCTTAAATGCCTTGTTGGATGTACATGTTGACTTGGAATTTTTGAATTCAAATTGAGAGAATATTCCAAAAGATGCCATGTGAGGAAAATAGAGATTTAATAAATGAATTAAATCTATTTTCATGTGCAACTTGCATTATCTAGAGGATGTGACATGAGATGAGGTTAAATTAATCAAGGGTTTAATTAATTTAATAGGAGATTAGATGATGTGACTTATTTGACTTAGATTTATGGATTTATTTAAATCAGATAAGAGAGGAGTATGATAAGAGGCTAATTAAATAAATATTTTGATTTATTTAATCAAAAGGGATGGTGTTAGATTAAATCAAATAAGGTTTTAATTTATTTAATTTAATGGATAGACTTTAGAGATTTAATCAAATAAGTTGATTATTTAATTAAATAGGGATAATCAGATAAGATGGATTGATTTAATTAACAAGAGAAAGTGACTTAATTAGACAAAATGATTTGTTTAATTAAGAGATGAATATTGATGAATTTAATTAGATAAGGGAATTTGATTAAACGGTTAGATCGAGGGATGATTTAGGAAGAAACGATGTTAGTAAGTTAGGATCGGATGCATGATGTTAATCAGTATATTTTCGATGTCTACATTTTGCCCCTCTTTGAAGCAATGCACTCACTGCGTTGGTTCAAAGAATAAACGATCTTGATCAAAGCCAAAAAAATTTGGTATCTAAAACTTGCCCCACTGCTGCATGGCAAGAGAAAACATGCCATTATAATGCCCCCTCGAGAGATCAGACAAAAAATTCATTTTTTTGGGTGATCTTGCGAAAAAAGGTGACAAAGTACTCGACAAGTCCTAAAGGGGTCCGGGAGGCTAAAAATGTGTCTAAATGCAATAAATTGATGAAAAACAAGCCTTAAATAGACGAAAACAGGTTCGGGGGTCCAAAACCCTAGTAGGACAGCCCTAGAGGGTCAAAAAACCCTAATTTTTAGGCTTAAAAGGGGCCCGAGGGGTCACTTTCAAGTCATTTTCACACACCTCCACTAGCGAACCTTAAGATTTGAGCTCCGACCTCCTGACGATATGGCACAACAATAGCTTCCTCTGCACATTTCCGACCGAGTCCGGACCTACCAGCGGCCACCTGGCATTGGTGCCCCGGTATGTGACCCTAACCGACGCTTCATTTTTTCATTTTAACGCATTTATTACTAATTTTAAGGAGAGCCCGCCTCCAACGGCCCTATTATAGTGCCGCTCGGTGTTTAAAGCATGCCACTTTTTGCCATTTTGTGCCACAGCGATGCTGTTTAGTGTTGTAGTGGTGCAATTTGGAGTTTAAAAACTCCACCGCTGGGCTTGGGCTCAACTTGGACTTGGCGGGCCAGTTTGGAAAAGTGCGCGACAGCGGCACGATTTTCATGAAAATTGTGACACTGAGGGTCAAAGTGTGCCGCGGCAGCGCCAAGAGGCAAAATTTTGAGTCTAGCGTCGTAGTTTGAGAAAACTCAAATTGCGATGCCTTCACAAACTGCGCCGCTGGATGCAAGTTTGGAGTGTTAGGTCAGGATTTTTTCAAAAAATTTGACATGCCGACTTTGCGTGATGCAGGACAGGCCTAGGGAGCTTTATTCGTGGGAGCACCGGTCACAGGATTTGGCGAGCATCCTACGGGACTTGAGCGACAGGGATCAGGACCGACTGGGAGTCACTGGCCTATGGCACATTGCGTATGCAGCGCCCGTGTGTACACACCTTGGGATGTTATCAGTGTTGGCCAAGAGGTGGCACAGCGAGACCTTGTCATTTCATCTTCCCACTGGTGAGGTGACCGTCACATTGGAAGATGTTTGGCGCATACTATGGTTGCCCATTCATGGTTGCCGGGTGATCCACGATATGGAGGAGGGATGTGATTGTTGCACCTGAGTCCTCGCCATACAAGATATTATTTACTGTGAGGGGCAGATCGAGCTGGAGAGGTACAGAGTTATAGCACCTCCCTTCCACTGGGCGATTGCGGCAATCATTTTAGGCTTGGTTTCCCCAGACAGATGAGGGCGGTACTTCAGTCCAGGATGGGGATACTGCTGGGAGAGGATGGTCCGGGACAGGCTGGTTTGATTTGCATGGGGACCTATTCTTCTGGCTTCACTCTACAAAGATCTCCACGAGTATGCATACGTGGATGGCAGAGCACTGGGTGCTGGGGTGACACTTCTGCACGTTTGGGTGTGGGAGCACATTTCTGTGCTACATCCATGGGTTGTTCTGGTTCTGATGGCAGCAGAGGATGCCCTAGTGGCACGGTACAGAGGGGGTGTGTCCTTTACACACACTAGAGAGCACGAGATCCCCCACTGGAGGTGGGTCATAGATGAGATGCTTGTATTCACTTGGAGACCATACCTTGGTCAGCCTGGATGGGCTGATGATGCAAACCAGCTCTTCTACTATCGCCAGGACCGCTACATGCAGGGCTGAGAGCACACTATGATAGAGAGATACTTGCCTGGGCATGTACATCGTCAGTTTGGGGAGCCGCATGATCGACCAGATGACGGTTACGTGGTCGTCTTTGCATGTAGCATGACATAGGTGTCATGGGGCCCTGGTATTCCTACCACGGAGGTGGTTGACAGTTTTTGACATTTGGTAGCCTGACCATGGGCTTACGATCAGGGCTTGTCAGACCCAGGGACTACACAGGCCTACAAAGATTGGTTCAAGCCTCCTCTTCGGTTGACTGCTCCAGGTGAGGATCCGGAGGCATGTAGGGTTAGAGGCAGGGGGAGAGGATGAGGATGAGGTCCCAGGGTCATGATTCGATAGGACCCACCATTGGTGCCCCCAGTTCTGCCAGATCATGGAGATGTCCCTATGTAGGACCAGCAGTAGGATCCGCCAATCCCACCACCACGAGCCGAGGGTGAGGGTTAGGTTCCTGTGCAACCACAGGTACAGCTAGCAGGGCAGGAAAACACACAAGATGCCTTCATTTTACAGCTACAGGCACAGGTATAGGCAGTGATGGCTGAGCGGGACTAGGCACAAGCTAAGAGAGAGCAGCTCAGAGTGGAGAGAGATCAAGCTGTACAGCAGCGACAGGTCGTAGAGCTACAGGCAGCTACAGAGCTAGGCTGTAGGTAGCAGATAGAGAGCATGACAGCTGCTTCATCCTCGCAGGGTACAGTGTCGGTCTGATCCTACAGGGAGGCCATTCGAGAGGCAGAGTACTACCATTGAGCCTACCACGACCATGTACCTAGAGCAACATGGGTCTCAGAGTACTTAGAGCGGGCCAGCCAAAGACCACCAGAGGGTCACGGTGACAGGGGCGAGGGCAACATTCACGGAGATCGACCGTGATCTAGAGGATATGATGATTTTGTGCCTTATGGGCCCATTTTTGATAACCCTGATGGGCATTTTGTACTGATTGACATACACATACAGTGATCCGATTATTTTATTCTTTTGTATTATGACAGTGACATTGATGATATGATATATGAGCCAATTTTGATGAGATGTACTATGTAATTTTATTTATGCATGGATGGTTTACTTCTATATGCTTTGCAGTGATGTTCCTATGGATGCATTTATTTCTAATGATATATGTGGTGCCATGATGTGCAATAATGTGCGTAATAATACTTAATTATGAGATGATTTATGTATGTAATATGATGTGATGGTCGTGATATGATGCAAATGGTTTTATGAGATTTTTTAGAATGAAAAATGTTATTATCCTAAATGATGCATGTGGTGCAATGATATGTTAATGCAAAGTGATATGCTAATGTGTAATGAATGAAATGCTTATATGCCTATTTGTTTGTGATTATGCAATAAATGATTATGAAATGATTCTGTAAATGCTATGTGATGATTTAGATGGTAATGTGAAATGGTTATGAAGTGCAAATGCAATGTTTATGCAATGATTAAATATAATACTATGAGATGCAATGTAATGGGTGAAATGCGATGATATGGATGCACCTGTTTATATGATGATGAGAATGCGATGTTTCGCATATGATATGCAATGTAATGTGCTAATGATGTCTATATGATGTGCTTATGTAATATGCTAATGATTTGTGGATGCAAGATTGATGGTGATGATGGTGATGATGATCAACTGTCATAGTACCTGATTAGCGCGGTTAGTAAGAAAAGAAGAAGTCATTTCAACAAGACGCATGATGACACAAATGCAAATGATGATGATGATGATTACTTGCTGAGGAATTGGGATTTTCAAAGGGCCAAATTTTCTTATGTTTGATGACACACGTGGTACGATGCATCAAGGTATAGAAAACCAGGATGGCGTGGTACCTAGTGTGATGGACTTTGACTTGACAATCAGATAGGAGTATTCTTGTTCATACCTGACATATGAAAACCTTGCTAGGATGCACTTTAGAAGTTTCAGACATCTCGGACCAAAACACGAAAAGGTAAACCTATCCCTGTAATAGTCAACAAGTTGCCCTAGACCTCTTCCATATATCCTAACAAAGCAAGTATTCGCCAAGGTTATATTACAAGAGTGTCCAACAAGCACAACCGACAAAAGATAATGATCATTGCCCCATTCCTACTTCTCTAAATACGTTGTTTTGGGATATCATTGAGACATCCTTGGAATGAGCGCAAAATAAGATAAGTAAAAAGAAAAAGACCAAGTAAATAGACAGACTAATGCTCTTCAATACCGCTAACGGAAAATTAATGTGTTTTCTAAGGATGATAAGCGAAACGTATTGCCAAATTATAATGCCCATTGTAGGAAGGATTCATCCTAGGACATGTTAGTGGATGGCGGCACATCATTTCATTTATAAGGGATGATTGATATGGGACAAATTTAGATGATGGTGTTATTGATACGAAGAGATGACCAATTTGTTTACTCACTGACTTAGACTTAAGACATGACACTTTTGAGTTTTACTTTTAAACCTGCTAGACTTGTTTCCAATTGTTTTACCAAAGGTTGATGATGATGATCAGTTTATTATGAGTGGTGTTTATTGCGGGTGCAAGCGAGATGAGGTGGATGGATTTTTCAAATATTTGGATGTTTTTGGAGTTTTGCAATGTTTTGAGGCTGTTTTTGGTATTTTTGAGGTTTTACAAATGTTTTGATTTTTCGATTTTCCAATGTTTTTGGGATTTTCTGAGATTTTGACCAAGATACTAACCTAAAGACCTATCCTAGGGGCCTCGAGGGTTGATCAATAGATTAGCCTTGCCTCACGCTTATAATATGGTTTGAAGTTGAATGACACTTGACCGATTTATAGATGATGATATACATGATGAAACATTATGATGGACTCCTATAGGACTGACCTAAATGTCTGGGGATGATCAAAGATCAACCTTGCCTACGTTCAAGCTTAGAGATGCGTAGTTTGACAAGATGACCTTTGTTTTTGGTTTTTGAATGACTTTTGACCTATTTTTGGATTTTGATATGTTTTGAATGTTTTGGGTTTTCTAATTTTTTGATGTTTTTGGATTTTCTGATTTGAAGACTTTAAGACCATACACAAATCCGATCCGATGAGAACATGCCCCCAGCGTGATGCAATAGCTACTCGATAAAGGCAGGACAAACTAACCTTGAGGATGGGTCGAGTAGTACCAGAGGGATCATGATACAAACAGGACCAAGCTATGGGTGGATGCGAATGGATGTGTGATGGATGGAGACCTGAATGCGATGGATGATGGAAGAAAATGGAGGGATGATACGATCAAGCCATAAAAGATCGATTAGATGGAAAGTGCTTATTTACGTAGGTGCTCTATTTGCCGTTACTGGAGTAGTCTTGTGGCGCCTAAAGCGGTTTTCAGAGACAATTTTGATTTTTTTGATTTTTTTTCTGATTTTTTGTTGTCACCAAGGCACCTGTTTGCCAAGTTTTTGCCGAAGTAACCATTTTTCAGGACTTTTTCTATTTTTTTTGGATTTTTTGGTTTTATACCCTGTAAGTTTTTAGGCATAATTTTTTTTGAGATGGGAGCTATTCATGAGCTCTTGTAAAGGTTCCCCTTCGGGTGTTGATAGCTGATATGCCCCTGATTTATAGCTTGCTGTGACGATGAAAGGCCCTAACCAATTGGCTTCGAACTTGCCTTTGCTGCTGGGATTCGAGACATTCTTCTAATTTTTTTTAAGAACAGTTCTCTGACTTGGAAAGTTTTGCTTCTGATCTTCTTGTTGTAGCTTCATTTGAGTCTATTTTGATAGACTTGTAGATGATTCAAAGCATCTATGCGTCTCTCATCCAGTAACTCCAGCTCGTTTAATCTTGATACCCGATAGTCCTCATCGGTGATGAGGTTTTGCAATGATATTCTGAGAGATGGGAACTCAATCTCAATGGTGAGTACAACTTTTGATCCGTAGACCAAGGAGAATGGGGTGGCGCCAGTGGGTGTGTGGATGCTAGTTCGATAAGCCTAGAGGGTGGGATTAAGCTGTAAGTGCTAGTCACGACCTGCGTCATTGACTATTTTCTTGAGGATTTTGAGGATGGTCTTGTTCGTGGCTTCTACTTGGCCATTGCCTTGGGGATAGTACGAAGTGGAGAAGTGATGCTGGATTTTGAATTTCTCACACAAGTCACGAACCTCCTGGTTCTTGAATGGTGTCCCATTATCTGAGATAATGGCTTGTGGAACACCATAATGACATATGAGATAGTTCAGGATAAATTTTGAAATCTGCTTCTCAGTGATATATGTCATGGGTATGGCTTCCACCCACTTTGTGAAGTACTCAGTTGCAGTTATGATGAATTTATGGCCATTGGATGAGGTGGGTGTGATTTTTCCAATGAGATCGAGTCCCCATTGTGAGAAGGGCCATGGTGTGACGATCGGGTGAAGCTCTTGAGCTGGAGCATGGATGAGATCCCCATGCTGCTGACATTGTAAACACCTTTTAGCATGATCATGCACTTCTTTTTCCATTGTAGGCCAGTAATACCCTAGCCTCAGTAGCTTCTTGGTGATGGTTATTCCACTCGAGTGTGAGCCATAGATACCGTTATGAACCTCAGTTAGAGTGGTTAATGCCTCCTCAGCATTTAGACAGTGCAATAAGGTACCTTCTATGCTTCTACGGTATAAGGTATCACCTAGGATGACAAATCTGGATGCCTTTTTGATAAAGGTTTATTTTAGGCTCGATGGTAGGTCAGCGGGTATGACTCCTATGTGAAGATATGTATAGATGTCGTGATACCAAGGATTGCCAGGACCAACGATTTGACACACATATTCTGATTCTAGTACCTCGAATGTGGGAACGAGAAGCTGCTCGATCAGAAATTCGTATTTCGGCACGTTGTGAGGGATGTTTGCTAGAGACCCAATTGTAGCCATGGCGTCAGTGGCTCTGTTGTTGGTTCTTGGAATCTGCTCAAATGTTATGTCGGTGAAGGATTCCTTTAGAGTCTCTACCAGTTTCTTATATGGAGTAAGCTTGTCATCCTTAGTCTGATATTCATTGTTGACTTGATTTATAATCAACTGAGAGTCTCCATATACCTTGAGAGCTATGATGTTCCACTACACCGCTATCCTAAGACCTATAGTCAAAGCCTCGTATTCTGCTATGTTGTTAGTGCAAGGAAATGCCAATTTGTATGATTTTGGTATACAATCCCCTTGTGGGGTAATGAAGAAGATACCAGCTCCTGATCCATGTTGTGTGTATGACCCATCGAAGTATAGTTTCCAATGGTTAGTTACATTGAGGTTAAAAATGGACTCATCTGGGAATTATGAGACAAGAGGATTCTCAGAATACATAGGTGCCTATGCTAGTTGATCTGCAATGACTTGTCCCTTGATAGGTTTCCTCTCTACGTACTCGATGTCATACTCTGATAATATCATTACCCACTTTTCCATTCTGCCCGTGAGCATTGCCTTGGATAGGAGATATTTTAGGGGGTCAATTTTCGCAATGAGCTTTATCTTGTGTGCCAGCATGTAATGTCTAAATTTTTGGGATGCAAACACTACGGTGAGGCAAGCTTTCTCGATGAATGAGTAATTTAGCTCATGACCGACCATTGTTCTACTGATATAGTAGATAGCCCTCTCCATTCTATTTTCATCATGCTGAGCAAGAAGAGCTTCGAGGGCTACTGCTATTGCTGACACATATAAGATCAATGGATTTTTTGGGATAGGTGGAATTAACATTGGTGGTGTCAGTAGGTATTCCTTGATTTTGTTAAATGCTTCTTCACATTTTGCATCCCATTTGTACGCTACCCCCTTGTGGAGTAGGTGAGAGTATGGGTTCTACTTGTCTGCCGGTTGTGCTATGAATTGTCGGATGGATTGAAGTTGGCCTTGGAGGCCTCTCAGTTGTTTTAATGTCTTTGGTGCTTCCATCTCAAGGATTGCCTTCACTTTTTCCGGATATACCTCAATACCCCTCATGGAGACTATGTATCCTAGCAATTTACCTGATTGTACGCTGAAGATGCACTTCTTGGGATTTAGTCTAACTTTATATTCCTCCAGTCTATCAAAGATAGCACTTAGGGTTGCTATATGATCTTGTCTTTTTCTTCATTTTGCTAGGATGTCATTAACATAGTCCTCAACTGTTTTGTGAATCATATCATGGAATATTAGTGTCATGGCCTTTTGATAGGTTGCTCCTGCATTCTTTAGGCCGAATGGCATCATGTTCCAGCAATAGGTCCCCCATGGACAAGTGAAAGCCATCTTGTGTTGATCTTGTTTTGCTATCATGATCTGGTTATATCCTGAAAATCCATCCATTAGTGATAGCATCTCATGTCCTACTGTCATGTCTACAATCATGTCGATGTTGGGAAGCGGGAAATCATCCTTGGGACATGCTTTGTTCAAATCTCTGAAATCCGTATAGATTATGATGGCTCCGTCAGGTTTTGAAATAGGTACCAAATTTGACACCCATTCTAGATAATCGATTGGTCAGATAAATCCTGCATCCAACAACTTTTTGAGCTCCATTTTGACCAATAAGGCTATTTGAGGATGCATTTTTTGGAGTTTTTGTTTGACGGGCTTTGCCTCTGGGTACACTGCTAGATGATGAACCACAGTTTCTGGATCTAGCCCTGGCATGTCAGCATAACTCCATGCAAAATTTATTTTCCTTTCCTTTAGGAATGCTGCTAGGAGTTCTTGCTCTTCTGATAATAGTGATTCCGTGTAGAATGTGATGTGTGGGGTCTCCTCTGTTCCTATGTTGACCGGGTTGCATTTTTCAGCCAAGACTGTTGACTTCTCCTAGTGAAGAGCTCTTAGAGGAAGACTGAATCCTTCATCCTTAGGCACCTCAGAGAGGTTTTCACCATTGGATACATCCTTTCTTTTTACTATTTTCTTGTCGGAGAGTGCCACAGTGTGGTTTTCACTCAAGGACTTGGATATGATTCTTAGTTTCTCACTTTTACGACTAAAGGATTCAATCGTTTCCCCATAATAAGCTTATGTGTCTAACTCCATTATAAACCATGCCTTATGGTCTCCATCTAGAATGTTATCCCTCAATCCCATGAATTCTGAGAGCGCCTCATCATTTTTGAATGTATCAAGAACTGGTGGTCCTCGTTGGTCATAGTCGATCAATTGGGGGTAGACTAAATGAATCTCATGATTTTGACTATCTGGTTCAAAGGATATGGTACTAATCATGCACAGGGTGGTATCTTCAAATAACCTAGGTAGATTGGATAAGGTATCTTCGTCATCGCTACTAATATAGGGCTCAATTATGAAATTATGTGTATCCCTACCTGTGACTATTGGTGAATGTACTTGTACTAGTACTGGCTAAGGAGAGACATTAGCGGCTCTAACCAGAGGACTTTGGCCACATATGGTTATTCTCGGAGTGGCACATCTAAGACCAAGATTTGTTATGGGTCGTGTCTCTGGCATGATAGGTATTATGAGCCCATTGTCATTTTTTCCCAGTCTTTGATTTTGGTCATAGCCCATTGCAAGCATCATTTGTAGGCCCCTGCTTCTTTCATTCATTGGTAATTCAAGTGTTGGTCCTTCATCTCGATACAACATGTGAGATGGATCTACTTCAATGACCTCATGACCAAGGTCTCCCCATCTTGTGAATTCAGGATAATCCTCAGGATATGTTTGTGATGTGGAAGCTTAATTTTCTTGTGGGCGTCCTCGTGATCTAGGAGATTGTGGTAACTCTCCTATCACAAAAGTATTATTAGGGAGCCTATAACTTCCACAACCTTCCTCCTGAATGATGAGCTTGATGTCAGAGATGGTGGGAATGGTAGGAATGGCAGGTGTCTCTGTCACAGAAGTGGATGCGAGGGTGGCAAGGTCGATGTATGATGTGGATGGGCCCTCATCATTCTTTGGCACTTGGGGGATTTTGTAATATTTGGCCTCAGATTTTTGCAATATGAAAACGGCTTAGGATCTCCATGGACGGTAACCTCTTGTCCATTATGTGTGAATTTCACACATTGGTGGAAGGTTGATGCTACGGCTTTCATTGCATGAATCCATGGGCATCCCAGGAGGATATTGTATGGCAATTCGAGGTCCAAGACCTGACATGTGGTTTCCATGAGTGTTGGCCCTACTTGAATAGGGAGTTTGATTGTACCCTAAGACACTCTTTCTTGGTCATCATACCTGATTGTGATGCCCTTACCTTTGTCAATGGAATCCTCTGCTATTTTCAACTGTTTGATTAGGCTGAGAGAACAGATGTTCAAACCTGCACCTCCATCCACCAAGACCCTTTTGATTTTGGTTTTGTTTACAATGGCTTCCAAGTGAAGTGCATAGTTGTGAGATGGTTGGGCAAGGAAATCTTGGTTAGAGAATGTAAGGAGATTAGGTGTTAGGATATTTCCAACCATAGCTTGGAATTGGTCTGCATCGAGATCTGCGGGGACAATGGATGAGGCTAATGCTTCCTCAAGGATCTTTTTATGTGCTGATGATATTTTTAACAACTCCATGATGGAGATGTGTGCTAGCATTCTTTTGAGTTGGTCTACAACATTGTAGTTATACGGAATGACTCTTGATGTAGGGACTCTATTTGGTTGGGATGATCCTGCAATGGTGACTTTGCTGCCTCTTGTGGTGACTCCACAATCTTTGACATGGGCGCCCTTGATAGTGATGACCATGTAGTCCTCATTTAGGGAGGCAATGACTATTTCGTACACGTGATTTACACTACCTTTCCCTTTATCATTTTTGTTGCCATGATTCGGCATCGGATTCGTGTAGATTTTTAGGTCTTGATTTCCCGTAGGTTGTTCCACGTTTATGATTTTCTTGTCAATGAGATCTTGGATGATGTTTTTGAGTCTCATGCAGTTGTTCGTGGTGTGACCTTTGATTTTGTGGAATTCGCAAAGTTGATTTTCATTGTACCAAGGGGGTTTGACATCAGGTTCTTGGTAATTTTCGAATGTAGGAGGCTAGATGAGTTTTTCGGCAATCAACTTTTTCATTATGTCCTCCAATGGTTCCCCCAACATAGTGTATTTTCATTTAGGATATGTTTTGCGCTGGGGTGGTCCTCTTTGGTCATTGAGGTTATTGATGGTTGGGTTGTTGTTGGGTTGATATGTTGTGTGATGAGTGTTTTGGCATTGATTTTGGATTTGCGGTGCAGGTGTATTTTGGCGTGGACCACTAATGACCACCTTGGCATCGATGATGCCATCATTAGTGATGTTCTTGTTTCTCACCCATGTATGAGGTTTATCATTGTAATTAGATGATGGGCGGTTGTTTTGTGGTTCATCATATGATGTTGATTCGGCGAGTTGGGTCACAAGGGCTCTTTCGATGCTAAGTGCCTTGGAGATTAATTGCTCATATGTGGTGATTCCCTGAACCTTGAGATGAAATGACAGGTAGCTTTCAAGGTTGGCTATGATCATGTAGACTTGTTGTTCTTCTGGCATGGTCCACTTGCTCTGATTGTCCTTGGATCACCATCATTGAAGGAATGAAGTGAAAGATTCATTCTTTCCTTGTTTTAGAGCTGAGAGTTCTTCGAGACTAACATCCATTGCAATGTTACTTGCGTAGTTCTTAATGAATGCGTCTGTAATTTCTTGGAATGTTCTAATGCCTAAAGGTAAGTGAGAGAACCATTCGATAGCAGGACCTGCCAAGCTTCTAGGAAATAGTTGCATCAGATAAGTATCGTTGTATGCAACCTCCATGCAATGAACCTAGAATTCCCTAATGTGATCTTCAGGGTTTCCCATCCCTCGATATTTGTCAAACTTAGGGATCTCAAATCCCTTGGGGAATGGTTTCATTTCTAAGCTCCTATCAAATGGATAGGGACACAAGTTGCTTTGTGTTTTGGTTATCCGCCCCGATTGAACGTTGAGCACTTGTTGCGAGAGCAACCTGAGTTGTGTTGTCACATCATTCTGGGGATCAGGGGGTGGGATGAAAGTGTTTTGGGGTGTTTGAATTGTTGGTTGGATGGATGGGTTGGTCGGTGCGTTGTTTGATGGTATCTACATGTTTTGGCGAGCGAAGTAGGCTTCTACTTTCTTTTGTATGAATGATGTCTATTGTTGATCTTGTTGTTGTTGCACTAGGATTTGTGCTTGTTGTTGCACTTGTTGCTGCTCCAACAATGCTTGTTGTTGGGCTGCCAATTCTGCTACTTCTTGTTGCTCTTGGTATTGCTTTAATGCTTGTTGATATGCTTGCAATTGCGCTGCTTGTGCAAGAAGTTGTGCTTGTGCTTGTGCTTGTGCTTGTTGTGCTTGATATTGAGATTGTGCTTGAGCTTGGGCTTTCTCTTGTGTTGCTTGTGCTTGTGCGACTTGTTGTTGTAATAAAAATTGTGCTTGAGCAACTCTTTGTGCTTGCAATGCTTGTGCAGCTTGGGCAGCTTGTTGTTGTTGCTGTTGCAATAAAGCTTGGGCTTGTTGCGCTCGTAATGCGGCTTGTGTAGCTTTGGTAGCTTGCACAGCTTGAGCGGCTTGTTGCATGGCTTTTTGTTTCTGCACTTGTTGGTATCCTCTTTGAAAGCGGCTTGTAATGCTGCGTCGAATTGGTTTGATGTGGTGAACTTTGGTGGTGGTGGAGGTGGTGGTGGATTTGGAATGGTGGTAGATGATGATGTTGTGTTGATATTTTGTGTGTTGGATAATGGTATTGATGTGATTGGTCCTTGTGAGACCATGCTTTGTGATGTTAAGGGTGTGTTTGATGGTGTTGCCATTGCTTGTGTATTTATTGTTTGTTGTTGCGATATCAATGACAAATTTTGTGTGTTTGGTGCAATGCTTTGATTGATGGTTGGGATATAGGTTTGATTGATATTTGGTAGGGGAGGGATCCCTAAACCAAGAAGTGGTGTGGATGATAATGGCAATGGTGGGATAGGTGGAAATGTGAGAGGTGTGAGTTGTTGTGAGAACGTTGTGGTGTCGAATAAGCCCCCTAGTCCGAACGTATCTCCCTCTTCTTGTGAATTTGTGAGAAGAGGTGTTTGTGGTGCTCCATGAAAAGATGTTGATGATGGGTCATAATGTAAAGTGAGAGGAACATTTTTGTGTAATGGGTTATGGGGGATGTTTTGTTCCAAAGTGGTGCTTGTGTCCAAATTTTGATTGTTAACAAGGGGATGTGATTGAAGAGCATTAAGGAATGTGTTTCCCTTGTTGACATCGGGTTGTGTTGGAGCAAACGATGTTGTGATTTGCGGGATGTTTTGGGTGATGTTTTGGGATGGAGGTGTAGAAGAGATGGGTATGGTGGATGAGATTGGAGGAAATGATGTATCCACTATAGTACTCACATCAAAATCCGAAGGCAACTTGGCCCCTTGTTTTGCTAGTTCAAGCATGTACAACGAAGGGTTAAGTCTCATCATGATGTTGATGATTCTATGGTTGTCTGGATTTTGGAGCATTTCCGTCATTTCCTCGCGAGACATTCTGAAAGTGAGGTCCTCCCCTTGATTTTCTTCTTGTGGATTTTGGGATGATGAGAGGATCAATGGATTGCTTGATTCAGTGGGATTCATTTTTGTGTTTGTTTGGCTAAGATTGCTTGAAGCGGGTGTTTCTTTGTTGGCTTCCATACTCTTCTTGTATTGAGATCTTGTTTGAACCATAAAACAAGGATCAATCCTCAATAATATGGGAGATGAATCTCTTGATTCTTTAGATTGTTCTCTATTTTATGTCCCAAAGTATAAAGCTTTTTAGGATGCCTTAAGGATCAAATGTGATGATATGATAATGATGTTTTAGGGATGGATGATATGGATGTTTTGGCTCTTGATAAATCTTGAATGAGACACTAGGCTTTTAGGACTTTGTGGATTTTTGATTTTTGATTTTTTATTTTGAGATTTTGAGATTTTGTCCTTGATTTTTTATTTGGATTTGGATTTGGATTTTTAACAAAAATACCCTAAGATGTTTGGATGATGATCTAAGGGATAGCTTTGTTCAAAGGAGGATAATTTGAATATGTGTGGGGAGAAGGATGCATCTACCCACACCTATTCAAACAAGATGATTGTTTCACTAAGCATATGAAGAAGGATTCATCTACATACACCAAGCTAGACAAGATGATTTTGATTAATTTTGACTAAGTATATGCAAAAGGATGCATCTACACATACCTAACCAAAGGTGCTTTTGCTAATGATTTCAAGGATTTTGTCTCAATGATATTGATGATTTTGATTTTGCCAAAAAGCCTAGTATCAAGGATGATTTCAAGATTTTCCAAAAGGTGATGATGAGATGGATTTTTGTTTTGATGTTTTGGAGGATGGGTGAAAAATGATTTTGATGTGTTTTGATCCTAAGATGAACCTAAAAAGGTACACTTTGTTTGTTTAGACCTAGGTATTGAAGAGCATGCAAATGCTTCCTAATGACCTTTGTAACCAAGACATGATTTCATTTGAACATTCATATTTCTAATCAATGATCTTGTACTTTTGGGATTTTGGGGTCTTCAACACATATGAAAGTTCATTTTGCTTAGCTTTGCTTAATGTCTTTATTTTACCAAAAACACTTTCTTAATTAGGTTTTCAAACTAAGATGTCCAATGTCTCAATTTCTTCAAACCCCACAAGATATGTTATGTGGAAATTTAATGAACTTACGGCAAGGGTTTCCTATTGTTTACTTAAGAAGACAAATTGAGATATAATCCAATGTTTAGAAACCTCTAAGGATGTGAATCCCAAGGGAAAGCAATAACATATGAATTGAGTCAATTGTATTTGTCCTCAAAAGGGTTTGAAATTTGGATAATGTTAAGTGTTTGTTTCCATGATGTTTTCGATCAAGCAATGTGTTTTGTAACCCAAGAATAAGTACAATCATATGGATGTGTAAGAAAATATTTGTTGGATTCCCACTTGGACAAGTCCAGCTACGCTTATCTCTAGCGAATGGTTGGATGCTTGACCCCACTGGCTCCCCTCCACGACACTCACTTATACGGGGCATCCAAGCATCAACACCCATGAAACTCCAATGGCATGCTTTCCATTTCTACTAGAAGACCGTAAAAGTGTGGGGCGGCTTCAGAACGACCGTTCTTGCACCAACAAATAGTTTAAGGATTTTGGCAAATTATAGCACATGGGTTCTAGTAAGGACTTTTCGTTCATAGGATTTGACCCAACGTGGCAAGAGTCCCCTTTTGGATCCATCTTGTCGGAGTCAATCGCGTGATATTGGCGTTTCTTCTAATATCCACATTTATATCCTGGCTGGAAATACTCTTGGCTTTGGAGTGTTACCGGTTGAGTCATTCCCTTGGGTGATTACTTTTTCCCACAAGGCAGGCCCTCTAAGATAAACAAAAGTGAATGAAGAACAAAATACGTAACTCGATCAGACTTTGATAGCAACAAAGAGAGAGAATGTACACAAAAATGCCCTCACTCACACTCGCACAATAGTTTGTTCAATTTTAAGCCTAAATTGAAGTGTGGAGGTGATTGCTTTGTCTTAACCCAAAGTCATGGAAGAGACCTTTTGATTCTCAAGATCGCTATAAAGCGCGAGAGAAGCACATACGTCCTTTTCCAATGGCTTTAGTCTAAGTAAGCCCTCACGAAAAACACAACTACACTTGTTCTTTTTAAACCCTCAAAGCAATATGTGAGTTCATTTTAGAGCACCAAATCACAAGTGAAAGACATTTGTTCAATTGTTTAATCCATGAACAAAATCTAGTAAGTTGTAGATCCTAAGATTCTTTTTAAATCCGTTTGCAAGAAATAAACAAAAAGAATCCTTTTTAAACCCAAATGAAAGCTAGTGTTCTAAAGAAAGAAAAAGATGAAAAATTCCTAAGGAAGTGTTAAATAAACACTTAAGTGTTTAAAAACACTTTGATTAGATAAGATATCATCACCATACTCCTCCATCCTTTGCTTTTGTTTTCCAACATTCAAAGAAGAAAAACAGTTATATTCTAGAAAAAACACAGAAATTAAAAAGCAGAAAACAGAGGAAGAAGCAATCATAAATTAAAGCACGTGTTAAAAATTTAATTTCTCCCTTTTACTTTCTTCCAGCGTTGCAACTCATGAAGGCATTGTTTTTTCCTCTCAGCGTCACTCTTACAGTGCCACTTTACCAGTCAGCAGCGCTCTGTGTCGGGACAGAGAGCATGATTGCGTCGCTCTTTTCGCCCAGTGTCACAGTTTTCAAAAGCGTCAGAGTTTAGAGTTTTTTTTTTAAACTGATGCAGATCGGCAAGTCCAGCGGTGTAGTTTAAAATTTGAAATTTCTTGGCGGGATGAGTCCAGCGGCAGAATTTATGTTCGTGCGGTGCTATATAGCGACGTTGATGAGCCCGCGGCGCTAAAACAACGACACTAACGAGCTTGCGGTGCTAAAAATAGCGATGCTGAGGAGTCCGTGTTGAAATTTCCTATGTGTCAAGAAAACACGAAAATTTTGAGGAAATGTTAGAATTTATGATGTCTAGCCCTCCTTCTAGCACCAAAATGTGAACCCAAAATCTATGTACTTGCAAAACAAAGAGATTAAACACCCTAAGTTAGATATTGCAAGTATAAGCAAGGATTCCCCATGGAATCCATTTACAATTCAAACTAGGAATGAAAATATGCAAGAACACAACAAAAATGATAAACTAAAGATGAAATCCTAATCTAAATAGAAAACACTTGATCCCATGGGGGAATTGGTGCCAATTTGATGTAGAAATTTGGCTCTTTCCCAATTCCTATGATTGCAAGCTTCAATATGTAGACTTGATGATGAACTTTGATCCACTTTTGATGATGAATGATGAAGACTCCAAGACAAATCTGCAAAAGAACCTAGCTAAGAACTCAATGGTGTGAAACTTGATAGATATTTGAGCATGGTAACTTTACTCAAATTGTGGATGATCAAATGAGGAGAGGAGCTCTTCATTTATAGGATTTCAAGATGGATGAAAGCCCAAATTTGAGCAATGTGGGACTAACTTTCATCCAATGATATGGTGCCACTTGTAAAGCTATGAATGGATGATGGTTGTGCAAGATTTGGGGTTTGTGCCAATAAATGCCAATATTTGAAATTCAAATTTGTTGAAATGACATGTAAGAGGGAAGGGAAAATGCAATAAATGCCACTTGGCTCAAGGCAAAGGACATGTAAGAGATCTTAAATGCCTTGTTGGATATACATGTTGACTTGGAATTTTTGAATTCAAATTGAGAGAATATTCCAAAAGATGCCATGTGAGGAAAATAGAGATTTAATAAATGAATTAAATCTATTTTCATGTGCAACTTGCATTATCTAGAGGATGTGACATGAGATGAGGTTAAATTAATCAAGGGTTTAATTAATTTAACAGAGATCAGATGATGTGACTTATTTGACTTAGGTTTATGGATTTATTTAAATCAGATAAGAGAGGAATATGATAAGAGGCTAATTAAATAAATATTTTGATTTATTTAATCAAAAGGGATGGTGTTAGATTAAATCAAATAAGGTTTTAATTTATTTAATTTAATGGATAGACTTTAGAGATTTAATCAAATAAGTTGATTATTTAATTAAATAGGGATAATTAGATAAGATGGATTGATTTAATTAACAAGAGAAAGTGACTTAATTAGACAAAATGATTTGTTTAATTAAGAGACGAATATTGATGAATTTAATCAGATAAGGGAATTTGATTAAATGGTTAGATTGAGGGATGATTTAGGAAGAAACGATGTTAGTAAGTCAGGATCGGATGCATGATGTTAATCAATATATTTTCTATGTCTACAGAAGCAGTGATTGCCATTTTGGTTAATCTAGATATCCTTGTGAAGGAAGGTCTTCCTCTTGAAAAATTAAAGGAAAAGTGGAATAATAGGTTTGAGGAGGTGATGTAGAAAGAGGAGGCTGGTGATGACTTGTTGCTTGATAGACTCATGGATATCAAGGATGAAGGAAGACTGTTGGGAGGGAGTTAATTAAATTGAAAGATATGCAAGAATTTTCCTCGCATAATTGAAAAGAATCAAATTTGAAGATGATTGGGTAGATGGGCCTAATACAGACATACTCCAACAAGTGTTCACCAACTATGATGAGTACCTTCTTGAGTAAAATACATAGGAATGAGGTGGTAGTGGAACATGTTGTTCCTGATGGACACCTAATGGTATGTTTGGCTAGATAGCTCCCTCTCTTCTCTCCTATTTTTTAGGATCTTGACCTCACTTCAACTAGAGATCCTCAACAATTCTACCTTCCCTCTTGGTGCATCAGGTTTTGGTAACAAAGTCATCAATAATTGAACTAAACATCAACCAGTGCAGTCACTTCATGAGTTCCAGTGTTCCTTAATTGATGGATCTCAATTTTTGATTGAGAGGAATTGATGCAAAGCTTGTCTATATGTAATTTGGCTCTCCATTTTGTAAAGGTCGTCTGATTGAAGAAAGGATTAGTCACCTAAGAGAGATAGCAAATAGGATTGTCATATTTTTAAGATTTTATAAGTTTTCAAGCAAGATACTTTGAGATACTCTTTACAATTTATACAGTTTTATGTCGTTTTCAAGTTTCAATCTTAATGATAATATTAATGAATCATAGTAATTCATATGCTAGTGAATGTTGTGAATAATTATTTCTTATTTGATGCAAATCAATAGAAGAATCCAGATCTAAGACTATTTCTTTGAGTTATCTGTGAATGGAATTTACTTATATCTATTGATCTATTAATTTTAGCAATGAGTTGGTGATATATTTTGATTTTGAAATGAAGCTTTGATGAATGGTTGTGGTTATTGAATCTTGCACTATGAATGTATGAAATAGTATAGGTCATGCTATGGATTGCATCTTTTTTGTAGTTTTGGTTAGTTGAGGAAACACTCATTGTTAAGATACATGTCTAGATGTAAAGAGATTTATATTCATATTTTGTTGTTTTAAAGCCCTGTTCTATCTTTTTCTGTTTATTTACCCCCCCCCCCCAAACTTAGATTAATTCATATGATGCAATTTGTATTCCTTTTTACCAGCAGGCCCCTTGAATATTACAGTTGCATTGGCCACTAAATCACACCAGCATAGTTGAGACCAACTACAAAGACCTTGGAAGATAGGTGGTTTTAGATCAATTATCTTTTTCAGGAGAAATAGAGTAGAAATATTTTGTTTAATATTGTTGTGCTACTTTGACCATCAACAGGCCTTCTCATCTTTAAATTTCTTAGGATCTTCCTTTTATTTTGTTTGATTATTAGATTTTTCCATAGAGCTATCCCTTATTGAAACATGAGGAGACTACACGACATTAGGTGAGCTATGGGCTTCAAATATAGGGGTTCTTTCAGGAGTTGAAAGTGGAAATTCATGAGGACTTATGACATGTTTAGGATACTAAACATGGGTTTAGTCTTTTTCATGGCCTCCTAAAGTATCCTGAGGAGATTCAGTAGGTTGCTCGGGTAAACTTTTAGGAGTTGAAACATGGGTATCAAAGGTACTATGGTTTTCTTCTCTTGACTCCTACCTTTTCTTTTTCCTACGGGTTTCCCTAATGGATTCCTATAGCTTCCTCTTTTTATGTTCTAACCCTTTTTTAGAAGATTCTCCTTTTTTCTATGGGCCCCTTTTTGGGTTTTCTTCCATGCTTAGTGGGAGACGACAAAAATTTCAGCCATCCTTCCCTACTGGACTCCTTTCTAATAAAATGGTGCTTGATAATTAAATGTATCAAACTATGATACCTAATGGATGATACACCCCTAGATTTTACCCTAGATATCATGGAAGATATTTGAGCGAATAGAAAGGTAGGTAGGTTAATTTTTGTGGAGGGTCTAGTGTTTCCATACCTCAAATGAATTAGCATTCACATTCCTAGCCCTAAGATTGTGCCATATTACCCCTCACAGAATAATTTCATCAACCACATCACAACTATTTTCTAGGGCTCCTCCAGGCTATTACGAGAAATTCCTCTTTGACTTCCTTTATGCCACTGAATCTCAGGTCGCCTTTCAATTTCTTCATGAAATGATGCAACCAATTCTTTGAAACTAATATTCCCTTTATTGAAAGGTTCTCCTTTAGCTGGAATGCCAAACAATTCACTTATGATAGCAGGAGTAACCTTTATCACTTCCCCTCTTACTCTGGTAACATTGACATGAATTTTTTTGACAAATTCCTCAACCAATTCGAGTTCAAAACCCTCACACATTTGAATAAAATCAAGCCACCCCACTTCCCTAAGTAGTATCTCTGTCTCAGGATCCAAACTAAAATTTTGAGGCTCTAAATTTCTCTTATTCCCCATTTTTCTCAGTTTTGCAAATTTTTGAGTTCAACAACTTCAACAGAGAAATGGCTGTCACAATTGTTTAAGCAAAACAAAAATGAGCGTTCTTTACCAAGATGCAACAATTTCAAAAATCACACGTCAGATGTAGCAATTTCAAAAATCACACGTCGCATTAAACCATTCGTTATATATTTCCCTTTATTCCCTTCAGACGGTTCACACACAACCACTCGGTACTTTGTATTATGATTCATAAATTTGGCGATGAACTTAACATAAGAAAATCTATTTTGCATTGATATAAAATCCCCAATATTACTTGTATTTATTGCAGTAGTCACTTCAATGTCAAATCCTTATCACTCCACTAGCTTTGAAATAATTAACTCAAATTTATTACAACATTATTAACTACTTGGTGGAAATTTCTATACTTAAAAAATTTACTCAATTTCACATCTTAATAACTAAGTTAGAAAATAATACTTTGAAAATGATACTCATAATTAATGTGTACCTTTTATTTAATGCAAGAGTTAATCAAAGCATGCAAATTAACTCATTTGACAAAGATTCCAATGAGTCAATCAGAGAGAGCTCAGAATTAAAAAGAAAATTTAATACAAAGAACCTTGTGAACATTAGGAGTCATCAAGAGTCAATAGGAGAAAATTAGAGTTCATCAAGAAGACCGCCATTTCTTGTTTTCAGCCATTCCTCTTTTTTTCTTTCTTTTTTTTTAGGAGATAAACCACCATAACTGGTTTTCAATCTATCTCCTTTATTTAGAAGGTAAACCATGATTTCTGGTTTTCAATCTACCCTCTTTTATTCATGCCTCTTTTTCAAAAGATTATCCAAGAACACATTCTCCTATGGAAGAAATATCTTCCATTAGAAAATGTTCAATTCTATTATGCAATTCTGATACAAATTCATCTTTTGATGCTAGTTTGTGAAATATCTTCAAACAATGACCATTAACCAACATAATCTTTCTTTCTCCATCTATTGGTATTAGTTGAACAACTCCATTTTGAAAAAATTGATCAATTTCATAGGGTCCTAGCCATCTTGTATGAAATTTCCTTCTAAACTCTTGGAATATGGAGTCAAACAATAGTTCCCAATCTCCTTTCTTGAATTGTTTGGTCACAATATGGTTATCATGCCATTGTTTCCTCTTCTTTTGGATTATTTCTACGTGCTGAAGAGATTCCATTCTCATTTCATCCAATTGGTTCAACTATAGAATCCTATTTTTCTCTGCCTCAGGAAAATCAATACCAATTTCCAATGTTGTCTTTAATGTTTGAAACTCAAACTCAATAGGCATAACTGGAGTTTTCCCATATACTAACTCATATGGAGAGAATCCAATAGTTGTTTTCCAGGTTGTATTGTAAGCCCAAACCGCTTCATCTAACCTTTCTTCCTAGTTTTTTTTTCTTAATGAAACAATCTTTGTCAAAATATTTTCTAATTCCCAGCTAGTAACTTCCACTTGCCCATTCGCTTGGGGATGATATGGTGTAGATTTTCTATGTGTCATTTGATATCTCTGCATAAAAGCTTCCATCATAGTAGACACAAACTGAGGTCCTTGATCTGATAGTGTCTCCCTTGGTGCACCGAATCTTTGAAGAATATCCTTGTACATAAAATCAACTACTTTATCTTCCCTTGCTGTTGGCAAAGCATTCACCTCGGCCCACTTTGTGACATAGTCTGTGCAAACTAGAATATAGTGTTGTCCTTTGGAAGGTGGATCAATAGGTCCCTCAAAATCAATTCCCCATTTCTCGAATGGTTCCAGAGCTATCTAAGGTTGTAACGGAATCTCCATTGTTGGTGTAGGTCTTCCCATGTATTGATATTCATCACAATGTTTAACAAGAAATGAAACATCCTTTGTCATAGATGGCCAAAAATAACCAGTTCCTAGGATCTTATGAATTGTTCTTATCAATGAATAATATTATCCTTATGGCTCATGATGGAAATCGTGTATGACATCATAAACATCTATTTCTACAATACACCTGCGAAGAACATGATCATGACACATCTTAAATAAAAGTCCATTTATCCATTGGAATCTAGAACTTTCACGAATTAATCTCCTTTTCTGCTTAGGATTAAAATGATTTGGACACTTCCCTGTTACAAGATAATTTTCAAGATCAAAAAACTATGACAGATGAATTGATATTGCAAACAAGTGCTCATCAGGAAAGGTGTCTTCTACTAGCTCTTGATCACCCTGCAAAACAATTCTTGAAAGGAAATCAACAACAACATTATCTTTACCAGGCTTATCTATAATGGTCACATCAAACTATTGCAACAATAATAACCATCTTATAATTCGTCCACTCACTACAACTTTATTCATCAGATATTTAATAGCAGCATGGTTAGTGTGAATGAATACCTTGTAACCAATAATATAATGCCTAAATTTATTGATTGCATATATTACTGCTAAAAACTCTTGAACAATTGTTGTATAATTCATTTCAACAGGATTCAAATTTTTACTAATATAGTAGATAACATGCATTGCTTCATTCTCATCTTTCTATCCCAAGACTACACCAATAGCAAAGTTAGACACATCAACATGTATATGAAATGGAACTCCCCAAATGGGTCCTTTGATAATTGGAGCAGTAGCTAAGAAATGTTTAATTATTTCAAACGATTTTTGACAATCACTTGTCCATAAGAACTCCACATCCTTCTTGAGAAATGTGAATAAAGGTTCAAAAAAATTCCTAAACCCTTCAACGAATCTTCTTTAGTAACTAGCATGCCCAAGAAAACTGTGAACTTCAGTTTGAATTTTAGGAATCTCAATCTTTTGAATGATTTCTACTTTCTTGGGGTCAACTTTTATCCCCTCTTTTGAAATGTGATGTCCTAGAACAATCCCTTCTGTCATCATGAGGGAACTCTTTTCATGATTCAAAGACAACCTAAGATCCTCACATCTTTGAAAAACCTTATTAAAACTCTCAAGTGCTTCCTCAAATGTTTGTGTATGAACTGTGAAGTAATTCATATATACTTCCACACACGAGGTAGTTAAATCTGCAAAAATTGCTAGGAAAACTCTCTCAAAAGTGGATGGTGCATTGCATAGTCCAAATGGTAAAACTGTATAAGCATATTTTCCCCAAGGACATGTAAAGGTAGTCTTATCTTGGTCTTCAGGAGCCACTTGGATATGATTGTAACCACTAAATCCATCTAGGAAAGAGAAATAACTACTGCTAGCTAGGTTATCCAGTACTTGATCAATAAATGACAAAGGAAAATAATTTTTTTAGTAGCTTTGTTTAATTCTCTGTAGTCCACACATACATGCCATTTTCCATTTTTCTTGGGAATAATAACCAATGGGGAAACCCATTGACTATCAAATATTGGATAAATAAACCCTACTTTCAACAGTTTTTCTATTTCTTGTTTTACAATATCTCAAAGGGTAGGATTGATCCTTCATTGACCTTGCCTTACTGGTTTAACATCTTCAATATAAATATGGTGAGTACAAATAGAAGAGTGAATTCCTCTCATGTCTTTGTATTCCTAGGAAAATGCTTCAAAATGATTTTCCAAGATTTGCTTCAATTCCTTTTCTTGTGAAGAAGACAAGGATGAATTAATGAAAAGAGGATTATGCCCTACTACTATTATTTCCTTGGTCTTATTCTTAGAATCAAGTGGATCTCCAACAAGTGTGTTTAAGTAACATGTGTGTGAATTTTTCTCATGTAACATTCCTTGGAAATTCTTCTCTTTTTCTTGATCGATCTCTTCAAAATTAAGATCTTGTTCTTCATATTCCTCAATATGTTCTACCAAAGTAACCATAGCTAATTCTACCATGCCATCTCCTTCTGAATCGATATCCTCATCAACCCAAAGTTGAGTATTCAACTAAAATGATGGTTGGGCTAGAGGAAAAAGTGAAATTCCTTATGTTTTTGACCATTAGAAATAATCATACTTCATGATCTGCAATCTATCAATGTTGCTACAGTAGCCAACCATGGTCTGCCTAAAATAATTGGATAACTAGAATTCTTCTTTCTAGCTTTAAGAACCAAAAGGTCGACTGAATAATCCCATGTATCAATAGTAACCATGATGTCTTCAATAACACCTTCAGGTTTAGTAGTAGATTGATTTTCCAAGTGTAGAACAATTGTCATACCCAACAATTAAACAATGTCTAATGTGATAACATTGATAGTTGCTCCTAAATCAATTAGTATGTTGGTTATCTCAATTCCTCCAATACTCAAAGTTATCACAGGACTACCAAGATCATTATATTTTTGAGCTAGCAATCTTCCTAATAAAACATCAATGATTTTAGTCCCTATTTGTATTGGAGGTAATTTCTTCTTCCTACCTGGCATTTTCATACAAAGAGATTTAACCAATTGATTTATTTCTGTTATGTCTTTAATGGCCTGTAATAATGGTATCTCAATATTGATCTTTTTCAATTCTTGGAGAAGTTGAGAATCTACCACATTCATATAATTTTGTTGAGAGTTGTCAGGAGCTACTTGTTCTATTTTTAAACATTCAGGATAAGGTGCTTTCCTAACCTTTTATTCATCATCAGAGTTTTGGTTTTCCTTCAAATACTCTTTTAACTCTTTCTCATCCTTCTGATCTTTAACATTTGGTATAGATGGGACATTAAGATTCCTTAATTGAATATCATTGGAATCTATCACATTTAAAGTAGGGGGATTGGCATCAATACAATTGTTTTTGGATTCGAAATAGGCTGTGCTGGCAACTGAGGTTGGTTTACTTGTTCACTACTAGGATTAGGACCAGTGACTAATGGAGGTGACTATGCCCAAGGACGCCTTGGTCCCTAATTTTTCCATGGTTGAAATTATGTTTGATTTTGCTGACACTGTGGTTGGTTTGGCTACCACTGTGACTGATTTGATTGCCACTGTGGTTGATTCCACTGAGGATTCATCCATTCAAGTTGACCCCAAAATGTAGGTGGTGGTTGTGCTTGGTAAAGAGGAGTCCGTTGATTTGGATTTTTCCAAGGGTTCTGATTCCAATTAGCTCTAGGACCATATTGTCCTTGATTAGAATTATACCCTGTATTCTGGGATCTGTACCCAACATAATTAAGTTCTTCCTCTACTTCAGGTTGTTTCTTCAAATGATTCTTAATTCCAAGTAAGAGGCTACAAGAACTTGTTGCATGATGTTTCTCACAGATTTCACAAAGATCAATTTGATTTAATGGACACTCTCTTAAAAGATGTTTACCTCTACATTTGGAACAATAAATGTATAAAGGCTCAGTAGTCTTCTTATCTCCTTGCATGTTAAGATGAAGGAGTTGATCAGTTTTCAAATTTGCAATTTCCTCCATTACTTGAGATACATCAGAATTGAGAACTTTTTTTCTTTGGTAGTTTCTAGTCCCTACTCTAGTCCTAGAGTAGTTTCTACATATCTCAATAATTTCTTCTAAAGAAAGCTTATTAATGTCTCCTTTCCCCATAAGATTCAAAGATTCTCTAGATTCATGATCAATTCCTTTTGGAAAAATTGTCTTACTAATCTCATTATCCAAACCATTACCACACCTGTTATGCACAAGCTGAAATCTATCAGCATAATCTTCTATGCTTTCATCTTCCAATTGTCTCATTTGAAACAACTCCTCTTTCCTATCTCTTACTCGATAGTAATCTTGATATTTATTTAAAAACTCAGTTTCCATTTCCTGCCAAGTTGAGATTGTTCCCACACCTAAACCTATGAACCAATGTAAAGATGACTCTTTTAAGGTAGAAGGAAATAAATTTAACTTCTGGTTATCAATTATATAGTCATAGGTCTGACATAAAACCTTAAACTCAAAGAGAAATTGGTTAGGATCCTCAGAATTTTTTCCTCTAAAGGTAGGTAAAATAGAAGGTAAAATGTTCTTCATAGGAGGCTCATCATCTCATCTATTCAGATTAATAGGATAAGAAAATGTCCTATTATTTGGTGGAGGATCATTTCTTGGTTGGTCACCCATTTCCTCTTGATGTTGTTCCTAATTCACCTGTTGATTTTCAATCTGATGTTGCTGAATTTGTTGTTCTTGATCAAAATCAATATTTCGTGGAGGAAATCTTCCTAGAGGGTCTCTAGCTCATCTCATCTACAATCTAAAATATCTTCCTTATCAACACTAAGGCTTCAAACTTAAATAGCCAGATCTTTTAATCCCTGAAAACGGTGCCAAAAATGATGGACAAGGTCGTTGATGTCACTTCTTGCATCATTTAATATTTCAATTATTGAACTGAGTGTGTCTTAGAGCTATATGCGATAAGGATGTTTCCAAGAATTGGGGGGTTTTGCACTATAAATAGTTACTTTTGGTTTCGATTTAACTCCTTCAGGAGCTTTCAGGAGCTCTCGGGAGTGGATCTTAACAACTAATTTCTAGCTAATTCTAAGGACTTAATCCTAACTTATTTCTTAACTAATGATTATTCAGACTCTAATAACTTAGTTTTGACTTCACCTGACTTATTTGTAATTGATTCATGGAAGGATTAAGCTAAAAATTGAATTTACTCTTAATCTAAATTTCAGAATTGAAATTTACTTGAAAAGAGAATCTATTTACATTTGCAAGAAAATAAATATTAATCTAGAAAATAGTAACACTAAATTCCATGAATGAATTTGAAACAAGCTTTAGTTTTTTCTTCCCATAAGTCATCGTTATCTCTCCCATTAAAAACCACATGCATTTGAAAATAACTATTAAGTCTAATTCCTATGAACAACAATTAAATCTACAATAAATAAATGAATATTAATCTACAGTAAAGCACAATGAACTTAATCTAAGAGTATAAATAATTGTAGTCACTAATAATGATTAAATAGAGATCAATATTCCTAACTTTCCAATTGACACAAATTAAACAAAAATCAACTAAATCAAAGAACATAACACAAGGTTACCTCCTTCAGTTGAGTGGGCCCTGCTCTTCCTCTAATGGGACCTTAAACATAGAGATTCGAATTAACTCCTTATTTGCATTCAAATTGGCCCAAATAGGTGAGTAGAACAAAAGTGTCTATTACAAACATTACAATGCTTAAGCGAAATATTAACTAACTCCAAACTAAATCTAAGGATGGATATTTATAGGAATATTGTAAGACCTCGCTTCAAATGTGATTAGTAAATCCCTAATTTGTTTTATGTTTCCCTAAATACCTGGTAAGATGTATTACAAATGATAAATAGTGTGATTGTGTAACAATATTCTTGCACTTCATTCTGACATTTTCACTACCATGAAGGTGTTAGGAACTCATAAATTATGGAATACGAATTGAAATTTTAAATGGAATTGTTGCATAGATAAATCTTAGGATATTAAGCTTGCAAATTAATTTTGTACATGATTGTTTCTTACTATTGCATTGGCAATGTGTAGGAAAATAATGGTGCGAGTACAAGAAGGGAAAACCATTGAAAGAAAGGACATCTTATTGTGGATATAAATTTGAACCTTTTTGGTGCTTAGAAATAAATAAAGTTAATGTGTTGTAAATTAATATGGTAAGGGTTGATATTAAAAGGATATTAGATTATGTGTTATGTGGGTGTAAGTGAGGTTAGAGGTTAGGAACCTTTATCCAAGTGTGAAACTCAAATGGATCCTTAAGTGGGTCTTTAAAGAGGGTTGTTGGTCAATTTCCTTGGTTGGGATGCAAAAATAAACCCCGTAGGGCCTATACCATAGTGGTAGGGTCAAATGGAATAGGACCCAAAGGACATGATTTGACTTCTGAAAAGTCTTCATAATGAGGAGTGACAAATTTTGAAGGAAGATGGGGGTGAAAAGATGGAGGGGTTGTCCAAGTGCATGTTTCCCTCTTTAATGAGGAAAGACCCTCATTTATGGAGGGAGGTACAATTCACACCTCCCCATTCAAGGTTGCAAGTTGAAACTCCTATATATCTTTGAGAGGAAGAGTGGGGTGTTACCCACTTCTCCTCTTGGAGAACTTGAAGGAGATGGTAGAAATAATGAATGGTTTGTCTTGGATGGGAAAGGTGGATAAAGGAGTTCAATCCCTTCACCTAATAGAAAGAGATAAGTTCTTCATATTCCCATTTACCCTTGTTTATTGGTTGTAAGAAAGTGATATATTATAGGAACCATGGTTGAAAATAGAAAGTAGAAAATCTAGATTTGTGCTATGTTAGTCCCTTGTAAAAATTAGCAAAGACTCCATTCATCATCTTGGAGCTAAAATAATTTCTTGCTCAGGGGTATAGCTAGAGCCCACGAGGCTCCATGATGCCATTGCGATAGGGTGGAGAGAAAGCCCTTATGCATTGGTTTGTTATTTATATCACTCTATGTATTGTTGTAATGAGGTGAGTTTAAGGAAGGAAATGGTTTTTGTTGAAATGGAACCAAAAAAAAACGGTTACTTGGACTTGTTTTTTTTTCAAATATTGTTTAAGAGAAATATTGTGCAAATCTAATGATACTTTACTTTAATGTTTAAACAAGATCTCATGGTAAAAGTAAATTCTTGGGAGCCACTGTGGTTAAACAAAAGTATTGTAGTTTCTTATGGTTGTGATAAAAAGATAGATTATCATGTAAGTGCAAAAATATGTTATTTGAAAAGTTGTCCATTATATAAATGGAGTATTTATTTATGTGGCATATACCAAATGATGGTTTGGATATATGAATAATTTTTATGTTTAAAGAGGTATTAGTTTTGCTAAAGAAAATTCAAAACGTAACCATATTATGCTCATTTCAATAAAACATATGAATATTAATCATACTCTACATTAGTAGCTTTCCTTCTCCCAAAATGTTAATGAGTAGTATCTTAAGTTTCTTTGGTGAAGGATAAGCGATACTTTTCTTTCATTGTAGCCATAGTTGAAACAAATTTAGTAAAACCATTTACTTCTGTTTATATATGCAATTATGCAAGAAGCCTAATGATCTATCATTGTCATATGAAGCTTCTTGTATCTATAATTTTAGAAACTTAGAATATTTGTTTCCATAATTTTGTCTTCTTATGTTACCCTTGGTCATGCAATATTAGTATTCAAAGATACAATAAAATAGTTATATGATTATCTGTATAATTATTTGTGAACATAGGGATGTCTAGCAATCTAAATGTTACCCAAAGGAGAGGAAATAAAACTAATAAATAATGTAATAAAAAGAAAAGAGAGAAAAAACGAAGATAGGCTGATAAGTTCTTTGAAACAATAGATCTACTAGGCAATCCCATAAGTAAATAGATGTATAAATAGATGGTTATATATTTTCCTGTAAATGCTAAGGAAAGCTTCACTTTGAGTAGAAACTATAAATGGGAACTAAGTCACCAAAATTTTACTTTGCATGAATCCACAACTTTAATTATGACAAACAACTGAACTAGGGGCAAATGAAATTTATCTTTCAATTATTTTGTTATTGTTTTATCAACTAATTCTAAAATTAGGTCTTGTACTGGGAGAAACAGAAGAAATTTACTGTTCTTTTGGAAGCTGAGCACCTTATTATTGCATATCCTTAGCATGTCCATAATAATGACTCTAACAAGTGAGCATCAACATCTGTATAAGCATATAGTCAAGGATGGCATTCACTGTGTTTAATCTTCAAAGCTGTATGAAATTAGTACTTTTGAAATTATAGAAAAAATATT
This sequence comes from Sequoia sempervirens, assembly GCA_007258455.2. Taxonomy (NCBI): domain Eukaryota; kingdom Viridiplantae; phylum Streptophyta; class Pinopsida; order Cupressales; family Cupressaceae; genus Sequoia; species Sequoia sempervirens. Next base: position 379,947,306 of record VDFB02193867.1, on the reverse strand, counting down.
GTGCATTGTGTCAAACACCATTTTGGGATTACTCTTAATCTACCTTGATTTCTTGAAGATATCATTTTATGATGGTCTAGTATTCATATTGCATTCTTTTTCTCCTTTTCCTGATCAACTATAGGATAAAGACGTTCATAAATTTATTCATTTTCCTATCAAATAATCACAATTACTTATAAGGCTCAATAATTGCTACAAGTATCTTTATTGTATAATTGTATTATATATATATATATATAATTACATTCAATCATGTCAAAGAATCATAACATATCAACAATGTTATAACTAGTAGCATGCATGATTTATTATTCCCCATACAATCCATAAAAATAAGATATCATTAAATAAATAGCACCATGTAGGAATTACTATTAATTAGACTATTATTTAAATCTATGATGTATTTATCAACATCATTATTTAAATGTACAAACATTTATCTAACTTATTATTTAAATTCATAAAATACTTATCTCCTTATATTCATAAAATACCTATCTACTTTCCATCTGCCTGTCTTTATAAATTTTAGATGATCTGTAGTCTATATTTTATCTCTTATTGCTCATTCTATTCTCTATTTCCTTCTTCCCTCTATACATATCTCATTCTTTCCCTTTTTATATCTTCTCATTCAAATGAGAAGGTGTATCTTTTTGAAAAGAGACATTCATTAGAAAAGACACAACCTTTTAAAATGATTGTTGTCTTTTGAAAACTAATTCCAAACCTTTCCAATTTCTATTTTATTATTCTTTACACACTATTGATAGATCTCCTTTTTACATCTTCATTCCTTTTTCTCTTCTATCCTCTTCTTAAAATCTGATGTGTATATCTTATTCATTTCCCTTATCTTCCACTCCTTATTTTATATCCTTATACCTCCATGAAGAGAGGCATCTCTTTGAATAGAGATAACCCCACAAATGGACATGACTTTTAGTTAAACATTCCTTAATGATATCTCAAATTATATTCATTTTATTATTTTGTTTTGATGTGTATTATATTTTACTATTTTATTTTTAATTTATTTGTAATATTATTTATATTTATTTATAGTATTATTTCTATTTAAATGTATATTTTACTATTTATAATATTATATCTTAATAATTATTTGATAATTATGATAGTATTTATATTAATGTATTTTATTGTGTATTGTCAATATATATTTATAATTACAATATTATCTTATGATTGTAATTATAAATATATTAAAACAATAATATTTTCTTTTATAATTTTAATATGTATTGTGTTATTCATTTTCACTTATTTGTAACTTAGAGTGTTCTAATTTTAGGGGCATGACAGTCCTCCCCTCCCAACTTTGCTTGTCCTCAAGCAAAAACATCTTAGTTTCTTCTAGGATCTCTTCTTCTCATATGTCACCAACAATACCCAAGTTAGTCATGTTTATATATATGAGTTAAATGAAAATGTTCTATAATGATTACTCTATTTGAATACAAATATATAAATATATTAAATGTATACTTATCTTAGATTTTCTTTTGTGATGGGGACATCACAAGTCTCCCTCGCTTGATTTTTCTTGTCCTCGAGCAATTCATGCATTCTTCTTCCTTGATCTTGCTAGTCTTCTTTCAAGCCTTCTCGATTCCTCCTCTAGGGAGTCTTATCCAAGTTCCTATGGATTCCTCCTCTAGGGAGTCTTATCCAAGTCCTTTTGGATTCCTCCTTTGGGGAGTCTTATCTAGGTCTTTTAGATTCCTCCTCTAGGGAGTCTTTATCCAATTTTTGTTCCCTTGGATTCCTCCTCTGGGGAGTCTTATCCAAGTCTTTTGGATTCCTCCTCTGGGGAGTCTTATCCAAGTCCTTCTAGATTCCTCCTCTAGAGAGTCTTATCCAACTCTTTTGGATTCCTCCTCTGGGGAGTCTTATCCAATTTTTGTTCCCTTGGATTCCTCCTCTAGGGAGTCTTATCCAAGTTCTTCTAGATTCCTCCTCTAGGGGGTCTTATCCAGGTCTTCTAGATTCCTCCTCTGGGAAGTCTTATCCAATTTTTGTTCCCTTGGATTCATCCTCTAGGGAGTCTTATCCAAGTCCTTCTAGATTCCTCCTCGGGGGAGTCTTATCTGAGTCTTTTGGACTCCTCCTCTGGGGAGTATTATCCAAGTGTCTTTGCTTTTCCTTGGATTCCTCCTCTAGGGAGTTTTATCCAAGTCTAAACCTTATACACATTTTGTCAAGTCTTGTGCTCAAACAAAGAATATTTCATTAGTTGTTTGAAAGTTTTACATCTATGGTCCATCTTGTTCTAATCAAGAACCATCAAGTTTTGTTGATCTTGACTTTTATCCTTCAAGGTCTTAATTGACTCTTCTCTTTCCCATGTGGTATCATCTTCCAGGAGTCCCTTCCATTTAATTAAGAACTTGGTGATGACTTTATTCCTTAATCTCCTTTCTCTAGTGTTAATGATAAATTTTGGTTCTTAAGATAAGTTGTCCTTCATCGTCTAGAGGAGGTAACTTAGGTAGCTCAAGCACATAAGCAAGTAGCTCGAGTAAGCAACAAGCAACTCAAGCACATAGGCAAGTAGCTTAAGCACATAGGCAAGTAGCTCAAGTAGATAAGCAAGCAACTCAAGCATGTAGACAAGTAGCTCCAGCAAGTATGCAACTAGCTCAAGCATGCAAGTAATCAACTCAAGCAAGTAGGCAAGTAGCTTAAGTAGACAAGCAAGTAGCTCAAGTAAGCAAACAACTAGCTCAAGCAAGTAGGCAACCAACTCAAGCAAGTAGGAAATCAGCTCAAGCAAGCAAGCAACTAGCTCAAGCAAGTAGGCAACCAGCTCAAGCAAGTGGACAACCAGCTCAAGCACACAAGCAACCAAATCAAGCAAGTAGGCAACTATCTCAAGTAGGCAAGCAACTAGCTCAAGCACACAAGCAACCAACTCAAGCAAGTTAGCAACTAGCTCAAATAGGAAAGCAACACGCTCAAGCACACAAGCAACACGCTCAAGCAAGTAGACAACTAGCTCAAGTAGGCAAGCAAGTAGCTCAAGCACACAAATAACTAGCTCAAGCAAGTAGACAACTAGCTCAAGTAGGTAAGCAAGTAGCTCAAGCACACATAGGATGGCAGGAACGATGCTTTGATACCACTGTAATGTCCCCATTTTGGGATTACTCTTAATCTGCCTTGATTTCTTGAAGATATCCTTTTATGATGGTCTAGTATTCATATTGCATTATTTTTCTCCTTTTCTTGATCAACCATAGGATAAAGACATTCATAAATTTATTCATTTTCCTATAAAATAATCACAATTACTTATAAGGCTCAATAATTGCGACAATTATCTTTATTGTATATATATATATTAATGACAACACCAACTGCTCATACTTGCAACAATCTCCCCTTTTGTCATTGATGGCAATACATGATGTGAAAAACCATCAACAACAACAACCCTGCTCCATACCTATTTCCTTTTCTCTTTCTCCCCCTTTCACAACACACTTATTACTTTCTCTCAACTTATCTTTTTTAGATGTCACACTCTCCCTCTTTGTACATAATTTTATTTTCCTTTCATTTTCACATTACTCTCTCCCCCCTTAACTATCTTCTTTTTCATGTGACTCTCTCTCCCTATATATATATATATATATTCAATCATGTCAAAGGAGCATAACATATCAGCAATGTTATAACTAGTAGCATGCATGATTTATTATTCCCCATACAATCCATAAAAAATAGATATCATTAAATAAATAGCACCATGTATGAATTACTATTAATTAGACTATTATTTAAATCTATGATGTATTTATCAACATCATTATTTAAATGTACAAACATTTATCTAACTTATTATTTAAATTCATAAAATACTTATCTCCTTATATTCATAAAATATTTATCTACTTTCCATCTGTCTGTCTTTATAAATTTCAGATGATCTGTAGTCTATATTTTATCTCTTATTGCTCATTCTATTCTCTATTTCCTTCTTCCCTCTATACATATCTCATTCTTTCCCTTTTTATATCTTCTCATTCAAATGAGAAGGTGTATTTTTTGAAAAGAGACATTCATTAGAAAAGACACAACCTTTTAAAATGATTGTTGTCTTTTGAAAACTAATTCCAAACCTTTCCAATTTCTATTTTATTATTCTTTACACACTATTGATAGATCTCCTTTTTACATCTTCATTCTTTTTTCTCTTCTATCCTCTTCTTAAAATCTGATGTGTATATCTTATTCCTTTTCCTTATCTTCCACTCCTTATTTTATATCCTTATACCTCCATGAAGAGAGGCATCTCTTTGAATAGAGATAACCCCACAAATGGACATGAATTTTAGTTAAACATTCCTTAATGATATCTCAAATTATATTCATTTTATTATTTTGTTTTGATGTGTATTATATTTTAATTTATTTGTAATATTATTTATATTTATTTATAGTATTATTTTTATTTAAATGTATATTGTACTATTTATAATATTATCTCTTAATAATGATTTGATAATTATGATAGTATTTATATTAATGTATTTTATTGTGTATTGTCAATATATATTTATAATTGCAATATTATCTTATGATTATAACTATAAAATATTAAAACGATAATATTTTCTTTTATAATTTTAATATGTATCGTGTTATTCATTTTCACTTATTTGTATCTTAGAGTGTTCTAATTTCGAGGACATGACATCTGAACTTAGTACCTTTGAAATTATAGAAAAAAGCTTGTACATTGTGTCAAACACCATTTAATGACAAAAATCTGTAGGTCAAGAAAAGATATTTGGGGAATTTGAGCATGGATTCAGAGTTAGCACTCACTTGCTGCACTATTCATTGATAGAACAAACAAGCTGATAGTGGACTTGCTGCAGCCACAACCATTGCTAGTCATATCAGAAGTAATGTTGAAGAAATAAATATAAATATACTACTGTCAAACAAACTCTTGCTTCATTGGGTGACTCCTGCGCAATGGTAGGTTGGAAAAAAAAGAATAAAAAAATAATAATATTGTGTTAGTATGTAGTAGGGCAGCAGATGAACTTTCCATCAACCCAGTAGGATGGACATATAGGCTCTGTCATAATTATTTTATGTGTAGTACCACCTAATAGAGTTGTTGAAAGAGGCAAAAAAGCTTGCCCGTCTAAGTTATTGCACCTCACCTGCTCATGCCAAAAGTCGGAGTTGAAATAAATAGAAGAACCAAATAAATAAGAAGAGAGGGCAAAAAAAGGAAAGGAATGAGGCTTCCAATCTGCAAGAATGAAATAAATAAACGAAGAACAAAAACAAAAAAACAAAACAGAAACCTGCAACACAAATCAAAACCTCTCCCAATAATTTTTAGCCAGCAACAAAAAAAAATGCAATTTAATAAGTTTTCTTTATGAGAGAGGGTTTTCAAAAGTGATTGCCCTAAAATCTAAGGCTGAGATTTAATCTTATCCAATAGGTGAGATTGAATGATCAACATGTTACTTTTCCTGCTCAATTTATAATCTTACTTAAATTGAATTAATGGAGGTTTTTTTTTTCAATAAATGGGGAAACATGAATTGTAATTTAATATTTAAGGAAACTTTTACCACTTGAGTAGTAATTTTAAGTCTTACTAAATAGGAAAAAAAAAGATAGAGAGAGTTGTTTTAAATTTGCTTTAGTGTGATTTAAATAGCTATTCATGGGTTAATTTTTAGAAAAATCATAAGATGTGGAATAAATTATTTTATAATGATTTTATTCAATTGAGGAAACATAAATACATAAAATTATGATGCATGGTTTAATTATGAGATAAAATATTGTTAAAAGAATATTGATTATTTAAAATGGGTTTGGACAAATTACTTCACCTTCTATAAATATGTCTTGTCTAGAAAATGGGATTATCTATTTAAATAATTGATCTTATTTTCAAGAAAATTAAAAATAATAATAATAATTCAAGTGTTACCAAAATTATTCATATTAATAAATTGACATAAATGATAAATTTATAACTAAGGGTATAAAGGGAAAGAGACATGATTAATGTGGACGGTAGTATCAAGCAAGCTCAATAATAATGAGTCAAAGGAATCAATATTGCTACTTTCAAATTTATCTGTAATGCTAAAATAGATAGTTACCTTGGACGCGTAGCCCACTTTCTCAAATTTTTAAGAAGAGTAAATAGGTTTACAACTTTTGTGGGATGAAAGAAAGTATATATCAATATTATAAATAACATATATATATATATATATATTAAAAAGAAATTAGAGTTAATGGAGGCAAGAGACAACATTAATATTTAATAGTTTCATAAGTAAAAGCAAAATATATGCAACACTCGTATTATTTTTATTTTTCTTCTTTGGGGTGAAATATTAACATTGATATTAACAATTGCCATATTAGTATTTAAATGAAAAGCAACAAAAGCATCAATATTAACATTATTTAGAGTGATTCCAATATCAATATTAATATTGGTTTTAGTACTCTAATAATCTTAATAATCGATAATGATAGCTTTGATAGAAATGATAATATCTATATCATCGATGGTATGGGTTAGTACAAGGTTACCCTCTTTTGCCTGGAGAAGAATATTGACATTTCTATTATCAATTGTAGATAAAGATAGTAATATTAATCTTAAGGATGAGATTTCTATTTATGATTACATTAACATTAACACTGAATGATTGAAGTAGTGAAAATGAATAAATAGAAACACTAAGCATAAATGTGGGTCGAAAACTTTCTCAGGCCAAAAAATAAAATAAAAAATAGTGATGCCTTTTAGATAACTATTCTTCCTCGTTTTAACCTACAAAGATAGTTTCATTAAGGTTGTGAGGATTGGTAGTGTCGTCATTCAGATTAATCTTTCAAGTCTTGTTCCATCCACTCCTAGTCTAGTGAAACTAAGGGAAACCCAAAGAGAACATAGCTAACTAGTTGTATGGATAACTGGCATTAATTTACTAAGTATCTTCTCGAACGTGTACAACTATTATCTTGCTTAATGTTACATCTCAAACACTTGAGTATTAATTATCTTAATTAATGCTTGCTAAAAAAAAAATAGGGTTTTTCTAGCGAAAAATTATGGGCATGACAAATATCCACTTATTTGAATAAAAAATCATGGTGTTGCCCGCCAAGATAAAAAATGACAAAACTAAAACTAAACTGAACTGAAAGTATCATAAAGAAATCTACCACATAATAGTTAAACATGAAGTTTCCAAACAAACTAAAGAAGTCAATTCAGAATTGATAAATTAGGATCCAACTAGAACAATTAGGAGCATGACATATTTCAAGTTTGTTAAACAGAGAGTTTAACAAGTCCACCTCATGAAGTAAGCATTTAATCAATCGAACATAATCCTCAAAGATAGGATGCTATTATGACAACAAAGATTTCAAATTGCATAATCATTCCATCATTAAAAAGCAACACATTTAATGCAAAATATCATTTCTAATATATCCTCAAATTAGTTAAATATAAGATAAAATAAGCAAACATATAAGTATATAATCTACCGCCAGCATAGTTAATTAATAGCATAATAAAGTCTTTGTAAACATAAAATGATCAATTAAAGTGTCATTTTGAGCACTCATTAGGTTTTAGGTGATTGTATTTCCATGATGGCCTTAACTTTGGCAGGGTCCACTTTGATTCCCCTTCGTGATACAATGTACCCAAAAAGTTTACTAGTAGTGACTCCAAAGATGCACTTTTTTTGGATTTAGCCTCACCTTATACTTCTCAAGCCTATCAAAAATTTTAGCTAGCACTTCTAGATGTTCTTTCCTTGTTATTGATTTGGCCAAGATATCATCCAAATATTCCTTTAGGATTTTGTGGAACATATCAAGAAATATCAAGGTCATAACTCTGATAAGTTTCTCCTGCATTCTTGAGACCAAACATCACATTCCAATAGTAGGTTCCCCATGGACATGTGAATGCTATCTTGTGTTGGTCTTCTTTGGATATCATTATTTAATTATACCCAGTGAATCCATCCATTAGAGAAAGCATCTCATGACCACCTATTGAATCCACGATGATGTCTATGTTGGGAAGTGGAAAGTCATCCTTAAGACATGCTTTGTTTAAATCTCTAAAGTTGATACATATCCTGATGCCCCTAGTGGGTTTTGATACTGGGACTAGGTTTGAAACCCACTCTTTATAGTCAATCAACCTTATGAAACATACATCCAAAAGCTTTTGTAACTCCACCTTGAGCAATAATGCAATTTGTGGATGCATTTTTCTCAACTTTTACTTGAATGGTTTTGCATGAGGATGTACTGTGAGGTGATGTATGACCAATGATGTATTGAGCCCTAGCATATTTGCATATGACCAAGCAAAGAAAATATTTCTTTCCCTAAGGAAGGTTGCTAGGTTGTTTTGTCCTCATCATCCAATGAAGATGCGTAAAATGTGACTCGAGATGCCTCTATTGTACCTATATTGACCGGTTGAGATTATTCTACAAGCACTACTGATTTTTCTTGATCTATCACAATACTAGGCAGATTGAATCCCTCATCCTTAGGCACCTCAAAGAGGTTTTCACCTTTGGATGTGTCCTTTGCTTTTATTGTTTTATGATCATAAAGTGCCACATTATGGTTTTCACTTAGAAACTTTGTCTTAATTTTTAAATTTTCAATTTTGTGACTGAGGGATTCAATTGTATCAATGTAGTATGCTTGTGTGTTTACCTCAATGTTGAATCCTATTTTGTGGTCTCCAAAAGGTATGCAGTCTCATAGTCCCATAAGTTTAGAGATAGCCTCATTATTTTTGAATGAATCTAGAATTGGTGGTCCTTGTTGGTCCTAGTTGATGAGTTGAGGATAAATAAGTTTTAGTTCATTATCTTGACTAGAGGGTGTGAAGGATGTTGTGATAATCATAAAGATAGGGCATGTTCAAATAGGTAAATGATACAAAAGGGGGAGTCATTGATATCTTTGAAATTAGATGTATTTAACCAAGAGGAATCTTCATCTCCCTCAATTAATGTATCCTCAATAAGAGGGGTTACATTTTTTCTTGAGGTGAAACCAAGCCCAATATTCTTTATATGTTTCTCAAGGATAATAGGTTCACATATGCCTTGCTAATTTAGGTCAAGTCAACCTATTCATGTGTAACCCATGCTTTTCATCAGTTGGAAGCATTTTCTATTTGTGTCCACTGGAAGAGGAGATTCTTCTTGTTCATCATGATATACCCATTTAGAGATGTCACCTTGGTCTATGCTTTCTATTTTAAGATCTCCCCATCTTGTGAAGGTGGTTGGTTCCATTTTGATTGTCTTGGTCACCTTGTCAATATGTTGAGGTTTTCCATAAGTTCTAGAGAAAGTGGAAGTTCTCCCACAACAAAAGAGTCTTTTAGGTTGTAATCCCCACAACCATTGTCCTTGATGAGCACCATGATCTTTGAGATAGTTTGTTGTATTTTTGATGTAGACGCTGACGTGGATGCTAATGTTGATGGGTCAACATAAGAAGAGGGTACTAGAACTTTATTATTCTTGGGTACTTGTAGCACTTTGTAATATTTCTCCTCCATACTTTTAGAATAGTAGAAGGGATCAAGATAACTATGGATTGTTATCTCTTTGATATCATATGAGAATTTGATGCATTGGTGATATGTGGATGCTGACCTACATGGCATGAATCCATGGGTGGCCTAGAAGGATGTTATAGGGAAAGTCAAAATCCAAGACTTGACATGTTGTCTTTGCAATTGTTTGCCCTACTTGTATGGGGAGTTTGATTGTTCCCTTTGAATTCTGTTTATTGTCATCATAGGTTTAGATTGTGATACCTTTCACTTTTTCAATCACATCCTCAAAATAGCCTAGATTTGTTATTAGTTGAAAGGTACAAATATTTAAGCCCATGCCTCCATCTATCAAGACTCTTTTGACTTTGTTCTTATGGATGTAGACCTCAAGATGTAATGCATGATTATGGAATAATTGTGATGGGAGGTCATTTTTAGTGAATGTGAGTTGATGGGTGGATGCAATATGTCCGACCATAGCTTGGAATTTCTCAATATCAATATTAGTTGGTACAAATGATGACAAAAGATTCTTTTCTAGGATTTGCTTATGCACTAGAGAAATCTTCAAAATTTCTAAGATGGATATTTAGGTAGGAGTTTTCTTAAGCTGGTCCAATAGGTTGTAGTCTATAGGGTTTGATCTTGATGGGTCTCTTGGTTGTGAAGGGGCTCCTTGAATAGTAATCTTCCCTCTTCGTGTGGTGACTCCACACTCAAGATTAGGTACTTGTATAATAATTATAGAGATATGATTATCACATGTTCCTTCAACATTGACATAGGTGTTATTGACTTGGTTATAGACTTTTCCCTTTCTGGCATCATTATCTTTTCTATGATCGAGCATTGGGGTCTTGTATATTCCTAAGTCACTGTTCCCAAAGCATTGATCGATACTCACCTCACCTTGATCTATGAGGTCTTGAATTCCATTTTTGAGTCTCATGCAGTTAGATGTTTTGTGACCTTTGGTTCAGTGATACTCACAATGATCTTCATATTTATACCATGTTGGTTTGACTTGTGGTTCATCATAGTGTTTGAAATCAAGGAATGTGATTAAGTTTGATTGAATCAACTTATGTAGGACCGTTTCAACTGGTTCTCCCAAGGGTGTGTATTTGCGTCATGGTAGTTAGTTGTTTTACCTTGGTAGAGGTCATATGGGGGATTAGTATTGTTAACAGTATGTTGATTATTTTGTTGCGTATTTTCTTTGGGTGGAGCATTTATCACAACTTTCGCATCAACCACACCGTCATTAGTAACATTCTTATTTTTAGCCTTTATATGGGGTTTTTCATTGGAACTAGATGGTTGGTGATTATCCTTGTAAATTTTCATTGATCCATGGAAATGAGGGCCCTCTCAATGTTAATCCCTTTGGATATGAGTTCTTCAAACGTCGTTACACATTGCATTCTTAGTTGAAAGGATAAATCTATGTCTAAGTTTCCTGCAATGATTTCTACTTGATATTTCTCGAGCATGGGCCATTTACTTTTGCTTACCTTGTGTCTCCATCTTTGTAAGAAGGATGCAAAGGCTTATCCCTCATTCTATTTAAGGGTATACAGTTCCTCCAAGGTTACGTCTATGTCAATTTTGTAGGAAAAGGGATAAAAATTGATCTATTATCTCTTGAAATATTTTGATTCTTTGGGGTAAGTGTGAAAACCACTCTATGGATTGCCCTCCTAAAATTATTGAGAAGAGACACATAAGGTATGAATCATTATATAACACTTCCATGCATGTAGTGTATAACTCTATAATATGTTCCTCTAGATTGACATGTCCTTTTGGATTTATAGAATTTGGGTATGTCAAAATTCAGAGGAAATGGTATCATTGTGATGTTTTGATCGAACGGATATGGGCATAGGTCTTGAACTACATATGAATTTTTAGTCTTCCCCATTTGTATATCCTAGATTTTCTATGTTAGTGTTTTAATTTAGGAAGATATATCCAAAGGAGGATTGTTTGATGGTGGATCATACATGTCGTATTGTGGGATGGTAGACGAGTTATATGTTGGATTTTGATATGGAGGTGTATTGGTGTTGTATGTGGTGTATTATGGATTGGATTGATATTAAAATGATGAAGGTGGTGATGTATTGTATGTTCCATATTGATGTTGACATGTAACATTTGGTTGGGAACTTGTGTATTGCTGATTTTGAGGATTGTATTGCAAGTTTTGTTGATGTTGTTGTTGTGCAAGAAATTATGGTTGGGCATATTGTTGTTGTTGGGATTGCATTTGTTTTTGAGAAATACTTTGTTGTTGTTGAGATGGGATTTGGTGTTGTGATGATGGAACTTGTTGTGATGCCATGTATTGATGATGTGGGATGTATTGATTTTGTGAGATGGCATTGCGAGAATATTTTTGATGTTGTTGTGGTGGTAAGATGTTTTGATGTTGACCTTGTGTTTGATGTTGTTGAGGGATTTTATTTTAATATTGAAAATTTAGATATTGTAAAAATTGATGTTGTAGATGTTGGGATTGATGTTGTAAAACTTGATGTTGATGATTTTGGAATTGATAATGTTGTGAGACTTGAACTTGATGTTGTTGATTTTGGGATTGATGTTGTAAAGCTTGATGTTGTTGATTTTGGGATTGTTGATGTTGTGAGACTTTCCCTTGATGTTGTGTGTTTTATTGTAAAGGGGATCTTTGATGGATGACATTTGGTTGATACCGTTGCATGATGTTTTGTTGTAGTTTTTGTATACTAGGGACATTTGTGTGTACATTTTGTGAAGGAAAATTCATCCCATAGTTTGTCATGTTGGTGTTTTGAGCATTGAATGTAGGTGGCATGTTTGTGTTTTGAGCATTGAATGTAGCTGGGATGTTTGTGTTTTGAGAATTGAATGTAGGTGGGATGTTTGTGTTTTGAGAATTAAATGTAGGTGGGATGTTTTTGTTTTGAGCACCTAAATTTATGTAGCTACCTAGATTTTGGTGATGACCCAATTGATTTCCATGTTGATGTGCAAGGTTTTTTGAATTTATTCCTATCATACTAACCATTGGTTGACTTGGTACATTTGATGAGGATGGTTTTGACATTTTTTGTATGAAATTGTGGACCAAGGGTTCACTTTTAGGAGGACAATTAATGGATGCTTTGAAAAGGGTTGTTCCCTTAGTGTGCTCACATCAAAGTGTGAGAAATTTTTTGCATCACATTGGGAAAGTTTAAGCATGTATTGATATGGGTCAAGTTTTAGCATCGTGTTTATGACATGAGTAAGATTTGGATCTTGTTGCATTTCCAATAACTCTTCAGGGGTAAATTCTTGAGGCTTGTTGGTGATATATTCTATGTGAACCATTTCACCTTGGGATGGTTGAGGTAGTGCTTGAGTTTTCTTTAGAGTTTTGAAACCTTTAGGATTAAAACCGGGCATCCCTAGACTTTGTTCACTAGCATTTGTTGTGATAGGTATGTTTGAGCCACTAGGATCTGCTTACATGTTCTTTTTGTGTTGGGACCTTGTTGTGACCATAAAATTTATGTCAACCCTAGGAGATGTTGGATGGGAATGAATTTGTTGGATTTCTTTGGTTGTCTCAAATTTTGCTAATAATAAAACTTTGATAGGTTTAGGACCAATGCTGAATGATTGTGTAAATCAATGAAGGATATGAAACTTTCAATTTTGACAAAGTTTTAGACTAGATTTTTGGATGTGTTTGAGGATGATGATGAACTTACAAACCTTGGAAGCATAATCATGACTCCAAGGTAAGTTTTCCCATAATTGTAAGGAAGCTAAGGTAGTGGATCAACTTCCTACACTAATCTTGAGAGGAGGATAACACAAAAATTTATAAATATTTTAATAGTTACAAAAAATTAAACAAAAATAAACATAAATATCATGCATACCACAAAACAATGATTTAAGTGGGGAAAACTCTTTCAGGAGAAAAACCCCACACTCCAAACACTGCCCAATATATTATTCAAAAATCACAAAGATTACAATATACTTGTAGAGCAATATTCTCACAGGAGTATCACCAACCAGAGATCCAGAGGCAACACGATCACTATTAGACTCTCAGAGTACATCATAATACACAGTCGTAATACACCACCCTCATAAAATAGGGTTTCCTTCTAGGGAAAGTCAATCCAACAAAATATCAATTGTCAGATTTGAGACCTAATGATGAACGGTCTAGATTTACAATAATAAAATATACATAAAATTTAGCTTTTGGGGGTGCTTCCCTCAATCCCTTGTCAAGGTGCGCAACCCCCAGACCCCCTCGCCAAGGGGATGATCTCCCCGGACCCCTCACGGGGGACCCCCCATGCCCCTTGTCACATTTGTATCAATGGTACCTTATGTAATTGCAAGGTTGAGGCACATTTTACCAACAATAATAATGTTTACTAACTCAACCAAATACTTGAAAAGATATTGTTTCCAAGCATGAAGTCAAACTAGGTGTTAGGATGAAAAATCTAAGTTCAAATGATCTATGCCAAAATATTAAGTTATTTTTTTGAGATGGAATATTTTTGATGATGGATTTGATGGTTTGATGTTTGTATGAATTTGGTGACGAACCAAAATGATGATGAACTAAGATATTTTTGCTTTTTTTTAATAGATGCAAGTGATCACACATCTATTTTGCATTAATTTCAAATAATTTTATGCTTGTGAACCAAAATATGGAATCAAAAAATGTTTTGAAGTTTGTTGTTTTAGTTTTAGATAAAGACATCATTCTATTCTTGAATAGGCATTGGATTGTTCACTACAAAGGTGTCAAGGTATTTGCAAAGGCATAGATGTTTGATAGGAGTGTCATATTGTCCAGACAAAGGCATCTCTTTACAAATATCTATTTTCCCTGATAAACGTGTCAAGATGTGTAAAGGCATCGATATGTAAACAAAGGTGCCACTTTAATAAAAATGGAAGTGTCAGTTTGCACAAAGGCATCACACTATCTGGGCAAAGGACAATCTTTTAGAGGATCTTTGATGTGCAAATTTACCTAAGTGTTTGAAGTTTTGATGTTGCAAAAACATATTAAACCGACTCAATTGGTGTTTTAGATGCTTTTCTTGTGTTCTTCCTCCATAGGACCACACTAATTGGTATTACAATGGTATTCACAATAAAAACATGCCATGAAGCACAACCTATGTTTAGTGGTAGATTGGGTTATCTTCTTAATTCAGGACCACTTATAAAATACACCTTATAGAATGGGAAACTAGAGTATTCCAAGGTCATGTACCACCTTGACACCTCTTATCTCAAAAGGAAAAGTTCCTTGCAAGGGTTTTTTTTGCCTCAACTATGATTAGTACATAGCGAGTAACTTCATGCATTTATCCTGTCACATTGCACCTCCTTAAGAAGATGGTCTACAAATGGCTCATAGGCTTCTAATAACAAGGTTCATAGTGGGTAGAACTCCATGAACACCATTGGATACATAAATGTGATATTAAAATATCATCTCCTTGTGTTTGGAATCACCCTGGAACGCATA
This sequence comes from Sequoia sempervirens, assembly GCA_007258455.2. NCBI lineage: Eukaryota > Viridiplantae > Streptophyta > Pinopsida > Cupressales > Cupressaceae > Sequoia > Sequoia sempervirens. Next base: position 379,932,118 of record VDFB02193867.1, on the reverse strand, counting down.
GGAACACCTAGCAATTGCATACAGGGATAGAGATCAACTTTTGTTTATTACCTCTTTGATATAGCTCACTAAAAAAAATGTGCTTGAGGTTGAACCCTAGGGTGTACTCTCAGGTAGGCCTCCTAACATTAGGAAGGATTGATGTTTCTATTTCTCATCACCCAATATCACACATAGGACAAGGGGAGTACATATGTAGACAACTCCTTCAGTGTTTAAAAGAAAGAAAATACAAACTAAGAGTATTTATTGTCACCCAAGTTCACATGAAGTGCAAGGGGAGAGGATACATACTCTAGCTTGCCAATCATAGAAGACAAAGCACACACTTGTTCATTTTAATTGCACCAAGGATAAATGTGTGGTTCATTTTTCAACACCAATTGAAAGCATGCAAATTGTGGTTCAATTTTAAGCCCAAAAATGAAGTGTGAAGGTTGTCTTGTTCATTTTTAGAGCACCAAAAATAAATGTTCAAGTTATATTATTTATTTTAGAGCACCAAATTTGAAATGTGGATTAACTTTAGAAGTACTAAAATTGAAGTGTGAGACCTAGATTAGCTTTACGAAATAAGCGTTAATAAATTTTTTTTCCAAATGCCACATGCTGCAAACGATTAGTCTCAAAAATATACAAAATAACAAACATCAAATCATTAGGGTTAGATAAAAGTCAAATTGAAATGAAAATGAATCCTAAAAATTGAATTCACTATTATACTTGCAAATGCATTGCTTTGTTTGTGTAAAGGAATCACTTTTTCAAACAAAAGCATTGCTCTATCAGACAAAGGCGTCGACTTGTATACCTGCAAAGGCATCGGTCATTTGCAAAGGTGTCATGATATTGCAAATGCGTCACTTTGTACCTGCAATTGAATAGAAAGAAGTTGGAAACAAAGGCTTCAGGATATTGCAAAGGTGTCTCCCTTTGCAAAGGCATCAGTGTATCACTTGCAAAGGTGACGTGCTACTTCTGAAACCTATAATGGCCAATAAAGCTCAGACAAAACTAATTAGTTAGGGACGTTTGTCCCACTGGGCGTGCCAAAATGTAAGTGTATGAAATCAATTGACCAAATAACATAAAATGAAATAATTAAACTAAGAAAATGATCAATTAAAGGCATTACTCCAATCAAATTATCCTACAACCTTAAGAAAGATTCATTTTCAAAGCATTAAACATGAAATTCAAAGCAATGAACCTAACTAATGATGCAAACTTGCAATCCCATTGTGGATTAAGTGTAACTTGAGTGATAATTGAATGTTGGATTTCTCAATCTTGCCTAATACATGGTTGAGATGATGCAAAAGATTGATAATTGGTTGATGATGGTGGATGATTCATAAAATGCTATGAAGGTGAGTGAAAAATTCAGTATAGTAAGAATGCTTTCAATGGTTGTGAATCCCATTCCATGTAAAATGAGAAGTATTTATAGATTTTTGGAATGAATCAATGGTGAGGATTTAAAATTCTAATCAATGGAGGAAATTGAATTGAAGATGAAGACATGGATCAAGAAGTGGATCAGTGGTCCATAATTCATGAAGGAATGAATCAAGGATTTTAATCAATGGTCAATAATACATGAGAGATCAACAAATCCCTAAATTTTAGGAAAGATGTTGGAGATATTTCATGTGGAGGGAAGAATTTTAATTTGAAAAGGGAATATTCCATGAGAATATTCTTTGAATTATTGAAGGAAAATTAGTCAATTAAACAATTTAGAAAATCATTTAATTATGCAATTTGAAGAATTAAGAACTTTAATTAAACAATTTAGAATTATTTAATCAAAGAGGGAAAATGACATTTAATTAAATAATTTAACATTACTTAATCAAAAGGGAAGAAAATCAGCATGAAGAGGGTGACTTAACCAAATAAAATTATTATTCGATTAATAAGGGAAATAGATGAATTTAACTAAATAATTGGACATTATTTAATCAAATAGATGAATAAAATAAAATAAGAGAGAAATGGGGTTAGTAGGAAAAATCTAGGTGTGCGATATACTCGAGACATTTTTAGGTGTCTACAATTAGAGACTTGAATTCTTTTTATTTTGGGATGGTTGATCATGCATCTCACTTTTATGCATTTTCACATTTTGATCCAAATGATCTTGTAGTTCTTTTAACTTCTATACACATTCATGTATTTAGAATGGATTGCATTCTCGAGCATAAATTTGGTCACTTGAACCTTTGTATTCTTCCATCCACTTTAGTTCTTGAGACTTGTGTAAAGATTCCATCTCCTTCTCCTCTTACTTCTTCAAAGGTTGGTTCTATTCAATATGAGATTTCTAGTCCTTTAGATTCCACTTTATGGGATGATTTTGTGAAAAGCATTGTAAATTTATTTATAAAGTCTTACATTGCAAATATTGAGGACATTTAAGGGCACACAATCTATTGAGAGGGGGGGTGAATCACTAGATTAAAATGATTACAAAAACCTTTACTTTTACAACTATTATATATATTTTCAACATGAAGAGAAATGAACCATACAAGCTAGTAATCAAAGCATAACACATAACACCAGATATATGTTGAAACCCAAGATGGGAAAACCCACAATGAGAAATCTCACAAATAGGAATAATAAGTGAATTTACAATGTGATGTAGGCACCAACCCACTAGAGAAATTGATCCCCAAATGAATCTGTAGGCACCAACTGTAAGGAAGCTAAGGTAGAGGAACAACTTCCCACAATAATCTTGAGAGGAGAATACTACAAAAAATTTATAGATCTTTAATAGTTACATAAACATAAATAGAAATAGACATAAATATCATGCATACCAAACACAGTGATTTATATGGGGAAAACCCTTTCGGGAGAAAAACCCCACACTCCAAAAGCCGCCCAATATATTATGCAGAAATCACAAAGATTACAATATACTTGCAGAGCAAGCTTCTCACAATAGTATCACCACTTAGAGATCCAAAGACAACATAGATGCTATCAGAATCTCATAGTACATCATAATACATAAGCGCAATACAATGACCTCATAAAATAGGGTTGCCTTCTAGGGAAATTCAAGCCAACAAAATATCGATTGTTATAAATGAAACCTAATGACGAATGGTCCAGATTTACAATAATAAAATATACATAAAATGTGGCTTTTGGGGGTGTTCCCCCTGAACCCCCACCAGGGCACATTGCCCCCAAACCCTCAGCTGGGGGGGATGAGCCCCACAAACCCCCCGCAAGGGGGTACCCCCTGCAACCCCCTCGCGCTGACATATTAGCAGTACCTTATGTATTTTTAAGGTTGAGACATATTTTCCCTACAAATCTCCCACTTGTCAAACACCTTGCAACAACAATAGGAGGGTGTAAAAAATTGTCTCTTAATTGCTAGGGGTCGAGAGGCCCGTAGTCTCTTAACACCATCTGAACTTCTTTGTGTTCATAGGCTTAGTTAAAGAATCAATAACATTCATTACAGTCACTACCTTAACCAACTTCACCCTGCCATCTTCAACCATATCTCTAGCAAAATGATGCTATACATCAATGTTCTTGGTCCTGGCATGAAATTTTAGGTTCTTGGCTAGACATATTGCACTCTAACTATTGCAATAAATTGTCACTACACCCTATTTAATTCCAATATTTGAACATAGTCTCTTAATCCAAATGGATTATTTACAAGCATGAGCAGTTGCGATATACTCCACTTCAATAGTGGACAAAGCAACCACAACCTGTCACTTACTCATCCAACTAATTTCACCACCAAATAAAGTAAACACATAAGCACTAGTGGATCTTTTGCTATCAACATCACCTGCCCATTTTGAATCCACATAACCATGAATATCAAGGGAAATCTCATCTTCACTCATATTACTATGATAACACAAAGAATAATCTAAGGCATCACGCAAATATCTGAAGACTCTTTTAACTAAATCCTAATGAACTCTACTAGGATTAGACATATATCTAGAAAGAACTCCCACTGCTTGGGAAATGTCTGGTCTAGTAAAAACCATAGCATACATTGAACTTCCAATAGCGCTCTGGTAAGGCACTCTTCTTATGTCTTCCATCTATAATGGAGATATTGGACAATCTAAAATAGATAACTTTGTTCCAACTGAAATAGGAACACACAATGGTCTACAATCCTACATATCAAACCTCTATAAAATTGAATTGACCTACTTACTTTGGCCAAGCCATAGATTTCTATTCACTCTAATTCTTCTAATTTCCATCCCAAGAATGTGTTTAGTTGCACCAAGATATTTCATTTCAAACTTAGCAGCAAGTTGATATTTTAATTCTAAAATCATACCTTTCCCTTTACCAGTAAATAACATATCATCAACATATAATGCAATGAAAAAGAAACGATCACCATCAATTTTTTAATAAACACAATGATCTAATTTAGAATGCTCAAATCCCAAACTCAACACATATGTATCAAATTTATGGTACCACATCCCAGGACTCTGTTTTAGGGCATACAAAGATTTCTTCAATTTGCAAACCAATTTACCTTTACCTTTCACCGTGTAGTGTTCTGGCTGTGTCATATAAATATCCTCCTCCAAGTGACCATGAAGGAAAGCAGTTTTCACATCCACTTGCTCAACTTATAAATCATAAGCAAGAACAATAGAAAGCAAAAATCTAATGGATGTCATTTTTGCAATAAGAGAAAATATCTCACCATAATCAACACCCTCAAATTGAGAGTAACCTTTTGCAACCAACCTTTCTTTGTACTTCTCAATACCTCCATCTGAACCAATATTTTTCTTAAATACCCATTTACAACCAACAGATTTTCTTCCTCCAGGAAATGGTACAAGCTCCCATGTATTATTCTTTTTCAGAGCTGTCATTTCTTCATCCATATCAATCTTCTAGGATTTTGCACCATTCATACCTAATGCCCCTTCTACCGATCTAGGTTCATCTATGTTAGTATTCAAAGAAAAAATACATCTCCAATCATCAGGTGAATACCTTTCAGGTGGTTTTTTATGCCTTGTAGACCTACGAACAAGATGAGTTGGAGGTTATTCCTCCTCTTCTAAAGATTCAAAGCTAGATGAGCTCTCCTCAACTTCTTGTCTATCCATGGGCCTTGATTCAACTTTGTCACGTGTAGAAGGAAATTGAATCACATCTTCCTATGTACTTTGTTCTAGCTACAATGCGATAGAAGAAGGCTTAGTTTCTCTAAAAATAACACTTCTATTATGTATTACCTTTTGTGCAACAAGATCCCAAAGCTTATATCCTTTCACACCATAACTATATCTAATGAAGATACATTTCACAGCCTTGGTCTCCAACTTTGTTCACTTCTCCTTTGGCACACGTGCATATGTCTCGCAACCAAAAACTCTAAGATATCTTAATGAAGGATTATGACCCGACCATGCCTCTATAGGTGTCTTATCAAAAAGAGTTGATGTAGGAGATATGTTAATCAAGTAACAAGTAGTGGCAATAGCTTCAACCCAAAACCTTTGTTCTAGACCAACACCACTCAACATACTCCTAGCCTTCTCCATTAGCATCATGTTCATTCTTTTTGCAACTCCATTCTATTGTGGAGAATATGGAGTTGTCTTTTGTCTATGAATACCAAAATCTTTACAAAATCTATCAAAATAATTAGAGAAAACTTCACCACCATTATCAGTCCTCAAACATTTTTTTTCCAGTATGCAACTCAACCATTGCATTAAATTCTTTAAATCGGCTAAAAACTTCATATTTACTCTTTAGAAAATATACCCATGTCCTACTATAATCATCAATAAATGAAACATAATATGTGGATTTACCAATTGAAGGAACATCTACGGGACCAAACACATCAGAATGAATAAGATCCAATACACCACAAGATTTATGAGAACTCAAGTAAAACTAAACACAATTTTGTTTTCCATAAATGCAATGCTCACAAAAATCAAATTCAAGATTACAATTAAAAAAAGCTTCAATGAGTTTTTTATTTTTCAAGGTCCTTAGACCCTTTTCTCTAATGTGTCCAAGTATTTGGTGCTATAACATAGTTTTCTTTGTAGGTAGGTTTGATTTAGAAGAAAGAGCACCCTTGGCTACCCAAAATCCATGACCATCTACTGAAGGTGAAACCCTCACATCTTCCACATAATTGCTTTTTAACAAAAGTACTATTACACTCAAGAGTACATGCATCAAGCTTATACAATGTGCCATAACTGAAACCTCTAGCAATCACCATAGCACCTCTAACCATCTTGCATCCAACATCAAAATATACTACCTACACACCCGCATCTATTAGTTTTCTTACAGATAACATATTTCGTGCTAATACAGGGATATGCAACACACCATTAATTCTTCTTATTCTACCATCAAGAAAACTGATTTTAAGTTTACCATGACCAATAATGTCTAAATGAGAATTATCACCCAAGTACACCTTACCTCCATCAAATTCTTCATATTCAAAAAACCAATCTTTATTAAAGGTCATATGGAAAGATGCACCTGAGTTGATTAACCATGCATCATTACCTGCATGAGTTGGAAAAGATGCAATGAATGCATCAGCATCTTCCTTCTCAGACTCAAAATTAAAATCAAATTTCTTATTTTTCTTCTTCTTTTCTTCTTTGCATTCCTTATGAACATGTACAAGTTTATCGCAATTCTAGCCAATAACTTTGGACTTTCCAAGAGATTTAGATCTCCCCTTGGACTTGGATTTGTCACACTTTTCATTCTTCTTGCCTTTTTCCTTAGGTCTTCCACGAACATTTAGGGCTTCCTTAGCATTGATGGATACCTTCCTCCTCATCTCTTCAAAAAGAAAAGAACCCACCACATCTTTAGTCTTTAATATAACAAAAGTACTCCCAATAGCCATAACAAGAGAATCCCAAAAATCAAACAAAGAAAAAAAAAATATCTGACATTTTTCCTCCTCATCCATTTTGACATCAACTAAGCCACCAACATATTGAATGCTTCCAAGTGGTATATAATTCGTCCACCTTCTTCCATTCTCAAGGAATACAATTTCTTCCTCAAGAAAATCTTGCTCACTAAAGATTTGACTTGATACATCTCACCAAGCTTCTTCCATATTTTCTATGTAGAGGTCTCTTCATGGATATTGATTAAAATAGAGTCTTCCAAGCATAATCTAATTAAACCCTTGGCTTTAGAGTCCATAACATCATACTGAGCAACTTGAGTAGGATCTGTAGGCCTTGAAACATTCTCATCAACAACATCCCACAGATCTCAATCTATCAACAGATTCTCCATCTTCAACTTCCACATTTCAAAATTATTTCCAAAAAAATTATCCACCTCTATTCTCCCTGATGAACTTGCCATCTAAAAATTCCTGCAACAAGATCAAAAAGTGTCTTCTACACAAGATCCCACTCAAATATGGATTAGTTCAAAAAAATCAACAACCCACAACCGAAACCAAAGGTGATCAAGCTCTGATACCACTTGTAAGGAAGCTAAGGTAGTGAAACAACTTCCTACACTAATCTTGAGAGAATACTACAAAAAACTTACAAATCTTTAACAATTATAGAAACTTAAACAAAAATAGACATAAATATCATGCATACTGTAACATAGTGATTTACGTGTGGAAAACCCTTTCGGGAGGAAAACCCCATACTCCATAAGTCGCCCAATATATTATTTAGAAATCACAAAGATTACAATACACTTGTAGAGCAAGCTTCTCACAAGAGTATCACCACTCAGAGATCTAGAGACAACACAACTGCTATCAGACTCTCAGAGTACATCATAATACACAACCATAATACAACACCCTCATAAATTAGGGTTTCCTTCTAGGGCAAGTCAAGCCAACAAAATATCGGACGTTAGTTATGAAACCTAATGATGAATGGTCTAGATTTACAATAATAAAATATACATAAAATGTGGATTTTGGAGGCACTGCCCCCAAATCCTTGTCGAGGCGCATTGCCCTCGGACCCCCAGCCAGGGGGGTGAGTCCCCCTGGACCCCCGCAGGGGAAGTACCACCCCTGCAACCCCCTCATACTAACGTATCAACAATACCTTATGTATTTGCAAGGTTGAGACATATTTTCCCAACACCAACCTACTAGAGACAACAATCCCCACCATAAAGAGACACTAATCCCTACTAGAATAATACAACAACTAGAACACCAATCCTATCGAAATATAGAAATAATGGAAAATTTGAAATTTAACTCTCATATGCACTAGAGACCTAACTAACACTCTCTCACAATAAGAATGAACCTCTAATACTGGTGCTCCCTATTTTTTTCACACTTTTGTACTCACATACCCTCCATTCATTACACTTGATGCAACTTACTATACCAACTTACTCTCTTGTCACACTTACTCTATAATGCATCTGAACATTTGAAATATATACATGAAATTACATTAACACTCTTCCATTTCGGTTAGGGATCCACACAAACCCAAATGACATAGGGTGGACCTAAATTCAAATTTCATGAAATGTGTACTACAATGGTCCAAAAAAAATTTCTTTCCACCAAGAGAACTTGACGTCTTACGCCACCATGAGAATCTTAAACAGGTCCTATCCTCACTCCACATGCAAGATTTGAATTCTACACACTACTATCCATTACCAAACATGCCTCAAACTTTGAATAACTTGATGAACCTTTTGATGCTTCAAAATTATTGCACACTAAAGCTCACCTCTAAAAACTCAAGAAACTAATAGAGCTAGCGTAGACACACTCTCCTTCCAAACCACAGAGCAACACTACATTTTTGAAAGAAATTCCAACCATATTTAGAAAGATCTCTGCCCAAAAAATATCCTTTTGGACCACCACACTCATGTTGACTGCATACCCGACATGGTATAATAAATACATTAACTATTTGACGGTAGCCACACCTTACAAGAAATGATACAAGATATGATTGATTAGAAAATCTACACATTGATGCATAGCATGCTTCCAGAACCTTAAGATAAATGAAAATTCTAGTACTCCAATCTTTTTCATCTTTTAACAATTTTCACATCTAATAGCCTTGACACCATTTGATAAACCACTATCAACAACAACACTTTGACATCAATTTTACATCAATGAAAACCTATGTTCAACAATATCCCCCTTTGTAATTGATGACAAATAGAAAAATAATGGGGCCACCGAACACTCCTGAAAGAATACGTCTAAATGATTTCTTGGTTGTAGAATTTACTCCCCCTATGAAATATATGGCATTATGAGATCACTTAATTTAGCATTTCCTCAATTCAACATTTTGAGCCCACTTCCCCCCCTTTGACATCAATGGAAAAGGATCAACACTTTTCTCCCCTATCTTATATTGATACACTACATCATCTAGAAACCCGTTTCCCTAATAAACTCCCCTTGATTTCATGCTTCACTACCTCTGAAAGCATTCTGCAAGAGCACCATAACTTCTTGCAACAGTAGACCAAGCTCCCCCTCACCCTGTAATTCCTCTTGATTCAAGAGGAGAGAGAAAAATCTCCCAAATTTTGGTGGAGAAACTCAAATGCCTCCTTAGGAAATGACTTCATGAATATATTTGCAACTTGCTCCTTTGTGTCCACATATTCCAATCTTACTTCCTTCTCTACAACCTTCTCCCTCAATAAATGATACTTGATTGCAATGTGTTTTATTCTTGAGTGCATCACCAAATTCTTTGAAATGTTTATTGCACTTGTGTTATCATAAAGAATAGTGATAAGATCTTCAAAATCAATCTTCATCTCCTTCATATTCTACTTCATCCAAAGCACTTGAGTGCAACATGATATTGCAGCAATGTATTCACTTCTACTATAGATAATGAAATTTATTCTTGCTTCTTACTCAACTAGGAAACCAAACTATCTCCAAGGAAGAGTACACCACTACTTGTGCTCTTTTGGCCATCCACACATCTTTCCCAATCAACATCTGTATATGCAGTCAAAGTGAAATTTTCACTCTCTAGATACCACAGTCCAAAATCTTTAGTAGCCTTTAAATACCTTAATATCCTTTTCACTACCTTAAGATGAGTCTCTTTAGGTGGCTTGAAATGTAGAAACCATTCCAATTGCCTGCATAATATTTAGTCTAGATGTTGTCACATACAAAAGACTACTAATCATGGACTAGTACAAAGTTTGATCTACCAAAGCAGAATTATCATATTTACTTAACTTACACCCGATAACCATGGGTGTTGCAAGAGGTTTGCAATCTTCCATTTTGAACTTGCTTAACATCTCCTTTATGCATTTGTGTTGTGAAATAAAAATCCCTTTGTCTAATTAAATAATATACAACCCCAAGAAAAAAGATAATTATCCTAACATAGACATCTCAAATTCATTTTGCATAGCCTTCTAAAAGTTATTGCACATTTCTTCACTGCTACCTCCAAAAATTATGCCATCAACATAAACCACAACTATTATCATTTTTTCTCCTTCTATTTATATGTATAAATTATTGTCTGCACAACCTCTCTAGAATGCTTCTTGTTGTAGGTATCCATCCTTGAATACCAAGCTCTAGGAATTTGCTTGATACCATACAAAGCCTTCTTTAATATGCAAACATAATCCAAATTATTAGTGTTGTGCAGTTTTCACACACACGCCCCGCTGAAAGTAGGGACCCTCTTTTTTGTTTTGGCTTTCACGTTTGCTTTTCATAGGGTCTTGACTTCATCCCCTTAAGGGATAAGTCCCTCGATTTTGGTCTCCATTCACCCATGTTCCTAATGATAAACTTACATTTGAGATGCTCCCTTACAACTTGAAGTCATGGTCTAGCCCTTAAAAGTTCATTCAGGGTCAAAATCATGAAAATCTAGCAAAATTAGCTAAGTATGGAGGATTTTTGGAAAATCCAAGCAAGCTCGGATTATCCAAACCTTAATCCAGTTGGATAATCTGAGCTACCTCAGATTATCCGAAATCCTTCCCCGGGTCACATTTCTGAAAATTTCAAATATCTCGTCATGCATGTATGAGGGTCATTTATTGCACTCAATTGATATCATATTCAAGTTTTTCCCTCCATTTTTTCATTTTCATTTGCGTGAGTTTGAAGGTGACATAGTGCTCTTCCTTGAGTGATTGATTTTTGCTCCATTGCAAGATTTTGTTCGCTTGAGGGTGACGTTGGTTAATTTGGAATTCTCCATTGGACTTTGGGGGTGCCCTCTAGTTTTTGCTGCACTCAAAGGTATGTTTTGATCAATCTTCACCTGCAACTTTGATTTCATTGTTAGCCTCTTTGATTGAATCCTTCCTTAGCATGGGTGTTAGTATGATTTCATGCTTTTTACACGTGCTTTGGGGTTTTATTGTTGTGTAATGAGCTTGCTAGGGCACGTTTGATTAAGCATACTAGGGTTTCTTGTTTGAGTGTTTTTCCTTGGCAGACACATATTAGGGTTTACCTTTGAAGTTAGAGTGTAGAATCGAAAGAGATTGAGTCTTCTTGTGATATTCCATTAGCTCAAACCCTAGATGGAAGATTCCTAGCCTATGAGTTTTGATTATGATCGTTTACATCGAAATGGTTGCAATAGATCAAATAATGACATGAATTGTTTGGATGATCAATCTTTTGGGGACAATTGATGATTTTCATTGATTTAATGAAGGAAATTCTCAATAATTAGCATTTTTTTGTTCCCTAGCGAAATCTCGGCAAATATGAGCTATCTCAGATTACCCGAGCCTTAATTCACTTGGATAATCTGAGGTGGCCTAGATTAGCCGAAAATCTTATACCTTAACATGATGCACTTAATGAATTTTGATTTTTCCCTGGGTTCAGTAATTTCTAGCTACCTAGAATTTTTTGAACTGTCGGATAATCCAAGGCATGTTGGAATTTCTGATTTTCTTCAGACTTCACGCTTAATGCTTACATGTAAGATCATGATGATTTGAATGCTTGATGAGAGATATTATGACTTGATAACTTATTGCTTTACATCTCATGGATTTTAATTCATAGGTTAGAGGTGATATATTTACCATCAAATGGCTAAATTTTGTTAATCTTAGCTTGACCAAATTATCTGAACCCTAATCCAATCAAAAAATCCGAGCAAGCTTGGATTTTCTGAATTTCTCTATTCTAGTCTTAAACTCAATAAAAAGGGGTTAATGCTTGATCCTTATGATTGCTTATGATGATTTTATGTGCTTCAATGATAAAAATGGTTATGTCAAGAGTGATTACTTGGTCAAGTTTCATGAATTTTGCTTTGAGTTGATTGCATGGACTATTATAATGTGTTATGTTGGTGCTTTCCTTCTAGTAATTGTAGTCTTGTGTTAACATATGCAAGAAGAGGAAATTCCAGATAAGATAACCAAGACCAAGGCTGCTCTAGCATAAGAGGAAGTCAGAAAGAGGCAGAAAAGGATGAAGTATGATTTCAAAGGAATTTGGCTTGAGACAAAGATTGCTTCTACATGGTCAAGGATTACAAACACCAACATGGGCCATATTGATTATGATGACTTCCATCAAAGGATTTTTGCAAATGCACCAACCGAGTTGGCTCAGAAGATCACTCACACCGAACTAGCACAAGCAGCAAGATTCCCACCTACACAACTATGTCCGGAGCTAGTTTTGGAGTGTGCAAAGCACTATGATTCTAGGAAAAGGATCATCGTTGGGCCTCAAGGGAGAGTGATGTAAAATCTAATAGAGGAATCAATTGTAGAGGTCTTCAACATTGCCTCCCATCACAAGCTGATTGAAGAGATAAACATTGGGGAGTTTACTAAATTCTATGAGGAAGATCCTAACAAAGCCCTAAAGATAATGAACAATGCTTGGATACTAAAACCAAAGCCCCACTATTCAAAATTTCCCAAACAGCTACATAAAAGTGATTTCAAGTTGGAGTATTGTGATATCATAACTCTCTTGGGCAGAGTTATGGGAGTGGGGGAGGCACATATATTCCAACCTTGGATGTTCCACCCCATTACTTAGATTGTAGCCAACAAGCATTACCATTGGGCAAGGATCATCAGTAACAATATAGATGCCCAACTAAGGAGTGTGTAGGAGACCAACAAGTTTACTATGACTTCATATTTGGTATATATGCTGGTACAAAAGAACAAATACAAAGGTCTCAGTTGTAAAGGAATTTTTGGGCAGAATAGGATATGGGAGGTATATCCTCAATTGCAGTATAAAAAATCTAATTACAAGAGGGCTAATGATGTTTTTTTCATGTACATTCCCAGATTGTTGAAAGATACCCTTCATATGAGGATTTCTATAGATGAAATGGATTTGATAAAAAAAACTATGGCCAATGGTTCATTCAGTTCCAAAGGTTTACTTACATCCAGGTGCAGGGATCACCAGTTGTTCCTCTTAGACTATCCCAGTATCCCACCAACAAGATCATCTTGTTAGAGTTGACAAAGTAGATGGTTGGTTTTGAAGAAATCCTACACAGAGGCAACATAAAGAAGAAAGGATTGGGATCATAATTCCCATTGAGGATAGGAGCATTGGAGGCTTTCCCTTCTATTAAGAGTTCCCAACATTCAGAGAAGCAGATGACTCAATTTGAGTTGTACTCCCACACTAATAGAGATAATTTTGATCCCTATGGAAAGGCTGTGAAGCAAGACAATAGGACTTTTAGGCATAAAGAACACATTGAGGATTATTGGGCCAATTGTTAGGATGAGTGGGAGGTCATCAGAAGAAGATTCTCCAAACTGCCTTTGAGATTAATCAGACTATACAAAGTTATGGAAGTTCCAAATCAGGTGGAAGATATTGATGCATATCTTCTTCAACATCATGATTATGAACCTTATAGGAACAAGCCATTGCCTCCAATTAATTGGTCTGAGGAGGAAGTAACTGATTTGAATCAAATCACTAAGTTGGTCAAGAAATATTCTAGGTTGTGGATTAAGCATCAAGTATTGGAGATAGAGGCTAAAGGTGTTAAGTTCGCCTATTATCTAATGGGAGACCTTGAGTCTCAAGATGAAGAAGTAACTGAGACTAAAAAAGGAGAAGTCACTGCACCTCATGATGAGGAGACTCTTCAAGAAATGGTTTCCATCAAGAGAAGAACTAGGAGCCAAGTACAAACCAAGAGGGTTCCTCGGGCCAACACTCATGTTGAAGAAGGAGAGACCTCATAAGCAGTGATGAAGAGAAGAATAATTACTGAGAGGTAGAAGGCTACAAAAGCTAGGAAGAATGAGGCTTCCATGGATGCTCCCTCTACTGCAAGGGTGGTAGAGTTGGAGATTTCAGGGGAAAATCCCCAAGTCTATGTGAGAAGAAATTATCCCAAGCAAAAAGTTGCTCAGTTAGAAGAAGTGAAGATAATAGAAGAGGAGCTACAAGATGAAGAGGCACCTATGGATGATGTGGAGAAGAGAGCAGCTACAGGAAATAGTTCTCCCATTTCTTCTCTACCTTCTTTACATCAAAATATACGAAGTTCTCAGAAGGAATTTCTAGAGGAAGGCAATATATCTAACAACCCTAAGCAACTGAATGAGGAAGATGACAACATTTTTACTCTTGACAATGGAGAATGGAGAAGATTTGTGCAAGAAATGAAGCAATCAACTTCAGGAGCTAAAAGCAAGAATATAGAATCAGAGGTTGTCCAAGGTAAAATTACAAAGTCTCCTGAGAACATAATAGTGGATAAGCCATAAAATAATCCTGAAGGAGAGGATAATAGAGAAGAGGATGTTGTTGATAGTCCTAATCAAGACAAGGAAGGACAAGATAATCAACCAGAAGGTGAAAGAGATGTTGAAGCAAATGTGGTTGATAGTCCTAATAGGGAAGTGGAAACTGAAGCATCTACAACTCTATAATGGTTGGAAAGGAGGCTTAGCAAAAAGCCAATCATTGTGCAAGAAGAGACCCCAAGTTGGGATAAATTGTTCGAGTAGTGGGGACAACCAAAACAAAGAAAAAGAGCTAAGAAAGTTTCTAGGATTGCTAGGGATGAATTTAATAATAGGTTCATCCATGTTGTTGTACCTCCATCAGATAAGTTCAAAGATGAGGTCATGTCTTCTAATTATAAGGTACAAACAATCAACCTAGGACCTACAACCAAAGATCAAGAAAAGGAAGAATTCTAGGAGTCCTCTCAGGCCATTTTAAGAAGATTAGATAAAGAAACAAAGGAGAAGGAAAGATTGCAAAAGAAACTAAATGATGTGTATAAGTATGTGTAGCATTTAATGAAACCTCTGCAGACTATGGGTAGTGAAGGAGTTGTGCCTAAAGGATTGTTGCCTAAGGAGGCAGTCAATGAAATTGAAAGATTAAAGTCTTTTGTGCACTATACACATAGTTGGCTTATGGATGTGAGCAGCATAGGAGATGAGGAAATTGAGAAAATTTTGAAGATATATACCAATGCCTCTGATTTTCTTGAGCATACCTCTCATTTTGTTGCAGATTGCAATAAAATTTACGAGTTCATTGTTAATGAACTGAAGAAGATTCTGAAAGTATCAAAGGAAGAAATGGCCAAGTTGGACATCTTCTCCCGGGATGAAATTGGTAAGATGAAAGAATGGGTAGAAGTCTGAAACTATAGGAAGGAACTTCTCATCAAGGAATTGAAGAAAATAATGAAGCTTCAGGGTAAGATGAAAGAAATATATAACAGTTGCATCACTTTCTTGGAAATAGTCACCAGCAAGAAGAAATTTGGACAAAAGAATATGGATGTTAGTAGATTGTAGGGGTGGTAGCATGAATTTTATGCTCCATCTGATGGTGCTCCAATTGTTAAGGAAAATCTGGAAGATGCAGCTATATACATTTCAAAATTAGATAAATATCATGAGCTAAAAATTGAGTGGAATAAGGTAATGCCACAGTACCTAGAGGAATTCAAAAATCATAAAACTAGGGTGAAGTTTATTCTAGTCCCAGATCCAGAAGACATGAGGGAAATATTAGAAAAAGAAAAAGAATTATTTGATAAATTGGGAGCCAATTAGGAGGGAGAGAAGGAGAATAATTAGTAGCTAGTTGCCTAGTTTTTTGTGCCAGACATGTGACCCAACCAGCCAGATGGGCGACCTTGAATTTTGTGCCATAAAGAAAATGCTATTGGAGGATCCAAACCGACCTGGAAGGAGTCTCAAATATTAAATGTTGAATTATTATTTTATTAAAAGAACCTTCTAGGCTGGCTTGTTTTGGTTGACCTTTTGATGTAACCCTAATTTGGGCCAACCTAGTTGAGGAATTTATATAAATTGGGCATTTTTCCTCATTTGTAAGGGTTAGAAATTAGAGAAAGTTAAATGATAGTTGCAAGAGCTAGAGCTAGGAGTTAGTATTTTGAAAGCAAGTGTTGTTACACTAAATATTGGAATTGTTGCAACATTGGGTGTTTCAATATAAGTAAAGACATTGTTCTTTGGTGCTCTTTCTTGTGTTGTTTCATCTTGCATGGTTCTTGTTATTCCATCTCTTTGAGATTTTTTTGAGATCATTAGATATATGTTAGATTTAGAGTTAGATGTGATGCAACGGTGTTTATGATTTGATATTTGAAGTGTTTGAGCAATCCTTGGTCCATACTTTTAGCAGCTTGTTGATTGTAAGTAAGCCTAGGCCTTAAATTTTTGTGCTAAGTTCAATTGTGGGTATTTATTCATTTCAATTGAAAAATAGGCTTGAATTGGGTGGATACTTTGTGATCTGAAAAATCTTTAATTCCTTAGAAGATTACATTGTTTCTACGAGATTGCAAATTAGATCTAGGTTAAACAGGAATTGGTTTTGAAGGATTGGTCCACTTTAGATGTTTTTTCATTCACATTGTTGGTCTTAGGAATCATTTTAATCTTAGATCTCTCTGAACCCTTATCTTTTGTTATTTCTTTTAACATTTTAGTTAGATTTAGAATTTCAAGTATCATTACATTGCAAGATCTGATAAGTTTAAAGTTCCAACATTTGTTTTGTAAGGTCCCTTTGTGATTACCCACATTTTCACATTTATTACTGAGTTATTTTTTCATTTTCAAGACCTAACATTAGAGACCTTGGGGTTATCTCTTGAGGCTTGCTAATAGAGATTTACCTTTCAAGAGAGATAGGATACTCATATTCTATCTGAGTTGTTGTGTAGAAAACACCATCAACAGTTAGTACATTGAAATCCTTTAGGTTGTTCAATATAAACTTCTTCTCCAGGAAATCCATTCAAGAATGCCAACTTCACATCCATTTGATACACATTGAAATTCTTGAAAGCTGAGAGAGCTAAGAACATCCTTATCACTTCCAATCTAGCTACTGGAGCAAATGTTTCCTCAAATTCAATACCTTCAACTTGAGCATACCCTTTACACACAAGTTGTTGAACAAGACAATTGAGAGGGGGGGTGAATCAATTGTAGCAATTTTAACCTTTAAAACTTCCACTAGAGGTTAGATCAATTACCATTCACAAATACTTTACTCTACTAATGTGATTAACCATTAAGTGTAAAAGCAGAAACTAAAAGAAGCAAAACCATACACACAATAACAACAGATTTACATATAAAACACAATAAGGAAAAAACCATGGTGAGGATTAGCTCACAATATGAATAATTCTATAACCGAATAGAAAGGCTCACTTCCCAAAAGGCTCATTGCCAAAATATGAATTACCTATCCAAATCAGGACTTACTGTCCAAAATAGGACTCACTGTCCAATGAGGGTTAACCACCTAGAGGGCTCATTGCCATAGAATTACAAAGAAGATAGAAGAGATTTGTTACAGAGAGATAAAAAACTCAATGCAATGAATATTTCCACCCCAGTTCGCTCACACACTTGCAAACATGCTTGAATGATAGAGTACACCTTCAACTCACTGCCTTCAAAAACTCGCCAATTGAATTTCGCTCTGACTTGTTCAAACTCACTTCACACACACACACACACACACACACAATTTTTCATCTATCTCACATCTATCTTTCTTGCATCTCTCTTCACAAACATTTCAACTTATATTTATAACGTCTCCAACCTTAAAACTCATCCAAGGTCAACCACACACCATTTATATTTACAAATTCAAATTAGGTTGGTGCCAAGACATTCTACGGTGGAATTAGAATGAGGGCGGACCAAACACAGACTTAATGAAGACCTAAATAAGTCACAACATGCCTCAACATGCTTCCATGAACTTCATAAATAGTGTTTAACACAAGGTTAGCCAATACCCGTGTAAAACACATAAAACAATTAAGCACACACAACCTTAACACAAACCAATCTTTCTAGATAATAAACTTAACTTGAACATGATCATATCAGCTTACTCTTAGAACTACAAGTCCTAAAACTAGAATACAAAGAAATTAAGAGCAACTACATTTCTCCCAAACCACAACCAAATATATAGAAAAGCATAGTACACATATTGGTGAAGATATCTTGCACTATACAACAATCCATAAGACTAAATTCTAGATATAGCAACCATCAACAAACATGAACACTTCAAAATCGTACCAGGATAAGAGCACATCTTGAAGCAAAACCCAGAGCACACATAGAATACCTGCACACTTTCTCTATTATAATTTTCTCAATATCCTCGACATATACAACCAATAACATGTTTCCATGACATCAATGACAACAACAACCAGTTGTCAACCAATTAACCAATTTCCATCAATGACAAAACCTTCATACTTGCAACAATCTCCCCCTTTGTCATTGATGGAAACACATGATGTGAAAAACCATCAAATACAACACAACAACTTTGAACCATCAATCTCCAAGAATTTTTTCTCCCCCTTACTTTTTCACATGATACTTTCTCCCCCTTTGGCATCAATGACAAAGGAAAAAGATATTTTACATTGTTTTCCCCTTTGAAATTAAGAACATTACCAGTACAAAAAATTTCCCCTTAGGATTACACCCAAACAATTCCTCACTGACAACATGTGACACTACCTACTCCCCCTGAGAGGTAGCCACCAAACATCGGTCCAAAAAGAAGATAGATCCATAGACCCATTGGACTGATGCATCTCCATATGCATCTAGTTCAAGAAAGGAGGGGAAATGACCCCTAAATTCTCTCGGAGATACTCAAAAGTATCTTTAGGAAGAACCTTAGTAAATATGTTAGCAACCTAATCCTTTGTAGGTAAATACTAAAGCTTTACTTCATTCTCCACAAACTTCTCTCTCAAAAAGTGATAACTTATTTATATGTGCTTTGTCCTTGAATGCATCACATGATTCTTTGAAATGTTAATTGCACTTGTATTATCATAGAAGATAGAAATGGGATCATCATACATTACTCTGATATCCTTAAATGCATGTCTCATCCATAAAACTTGTCTGCAACAAGATGTTGTAGGAACAAACTCGGCCTCCATAGTGGATAAGGAAACTGAATCTTTCTTTTTACTTAACCATGACACTAATCTACAACCAAGAAAGAATGCACCACCACTTGTACTTTTCCTTTCATCAACACAACCTACCCAATCTACATCTGTATAAGAACTTAGTGTAAAATCAGTATCCCTAGGATACCACAAGCGATAATTTGGAGTTCAATTCAAATATCTGAATATACTCTTAACAACAACAACATGTGTTTCTTTGGGGTCTTCTTGAACTAGCCACAAGACAAATTGCATGCATGATATCCGATCTAGTAGTAGTTAAATACAACAATCCTCCAATCATCAATCTATATTTGCTTTGATTAGCCTTCGATGAATCATAATCTTTACACAATTTGAAGCTAGTCACCATAGGAATGCATACAAATTTGGAACCATCCATCCCAAACTTCATCAACATTTCTTTTATATACTTCAATTGTGAAATAAAAATCCATTTTCTGTTTTATTTTTTCATTTTCAATTTTGAAATAAAGATTGTTATTTGTCGTACCTTTATTGAAACCTTGTTGAATCAAGTATCTATCCAACCTTGCATACCAAGATCTAGGAGCTTGATTCAATCCATACAAAGCCTTATTTAATCTACAAACCATGTTCGGTTGATCTGGCAATTGAAATTTTTTTGATTGTTCCATGTAAACTTCTTCTTCCAACTCACCATTGAGAAATGTAGACTTTACATCCATCTAATAAAATTTAAAATCCTTATGAGTATCAAATGCTAAAAACATTTTGATAGCTTCAATTCTTGCCACTGGAGCAAAGGTCTCTTGAGAATATATACCTTCTACTTGTGAGTAACCCTTACACACAAGCCTTGCCTTATTTTTTACCACTTCTTCTTTCTCATTCAACTTGTTTCTGAATACCCATTTTGATCCAATTATGTTTTTATCTGCTAGTCTAGGAACCAATTCCCAAGTTTGATTTTTTTCAATCTACATAATTTCTTCCATTTCTCTCATTTAATGCTCATCTTTACATGCTTCACTCACTATCTTAGGTTCAACTTCAGAAAGTAAACATAGATTTATTTCAGTAGTAGGAACAACAACTCTACTTATTGTCAATACACCTTTCCTCTTGTCTCCAATGATTTGATCTTCTGAATGATTCTTCTGCACATATTTAGGTGTCTTTGGGGACATTGTAATCCTTGGTAAATATCTCACATCTTGTACAACACTAATTCTCACCATATTGTCAAAATTTATGTGACACATCATCTGGTGCCATAACCAGCTATCATTAATCTGAGACATAAAGCAATGTCCATCAACACCCTTAAGTTGATAAATATTTCCTTCAGACTTCTTTCCAATAGCAATCATTGTTCCATATCCTTTCCTTATTTCACATTTCTCATCCTTGAACACAAGATTATATCCTTTACTACACATATGTCCATCACTCAAGAGATTATGCCTTAAACCCTTAACATAGTAGACATCATCAGTATTATGCTTTCCATCAAAACTTATTGAACCTATCCCACAAATCTTAGCACCAATATCATCTCCAAACTTAACTAAGCCTCCATAATATTTTTCAAGTTTAACAAAATTACTCTTATCACCAGTCATGTGATGTGAATAGCCACTATCAACAACCCAACAGTTCTTTTCTTGTTTAGCATGAAGAGAAGAGATTATAGTATCTTCAACTTTCTCTGAAGCACTTTCCTTCACCTGTCTTTCAGTATTAGGAGTAGATTCATCTTTTATAGCCAAGAAAAAGCATTCATTATCATCAAAATCTCCATAATCAAATTCTTCATAAAAAATACCATCATCTTCTTTTGATCATTTTTCCTTTGTTATCTTGTCCTTCTCTATGTTCATTCTTCTTAGCTCTTTCTAGGCATCTCAAAGTATAATGACCTATTCCTCCACAACTAAAACATTTGAAAGGTAGCTTATATTGATACTTACCAAAGCCCTTTTTCATTCTTCTTACAAAGTTAGCTTCCACTTTATGGAAGTTATCTTCATTCAGATCTTCAGCTTTTGTAGCCCTAAAAGCAGTTGTTGTCTTCGATCCATTTCTCAAGCTAGGCTTTCTCATTTGAAATGATGTTAGAGTACCCAACAACTAATCTTTAGCATAGGTCTTATAATCTAAAAATTCCTCAATAGTATATATCTTTTCACTATATGCATCAAGGAGAGTTTTGAGAATCTTGA
The DNA here is from genome assembly GCA_007258455.2 of Sequoia sempervirens. NCBI lineage: Eukaryota > Viridiplantae > Streptophyta > Pinopsida > Cupressales > Cupressaceae > Sequoia > Sequoia sempervirens. Next base: position 379,910,367 of record VDFB02193867.1, on the reverse strand, counting down.
TTACTATCTTGGATTCATCCACTATTGCACCAAGTCCTTGCATTCCACTTGCTAGCTCATCCACTCTCTATCCATAGGATTTAATGTTCTCATCTTCAGAAATTTCTAGGATCTCGAATTGTTCCTCTAAATTTTGCAACTTTGCTTCTTTGACCTTTTCATCTCCTTCATGAATATTTTCCAATGCATCCCAAACCTCTTTAGCAGTTTTTAGATTTACAACTTTAATTAATTCAGAATGTGAAAGACTATTCTTCATAATGAACTTCACCTTATTTTTTGTTTCATGTGCCTTGATCTCCCCAGCTATACTCAGACCATTAGCAGGAGCAGTATATGCAATCTTATAAGATTTCTCAACATCATATCCACAGTATTCTAGATATCCTTCCATCTTTGTCTTCCAGAAAGCATAGTCAGTCGCATCAAACCTAGGACACTCGGTAGTGATTTTGCTTTCCATCCCAAACCTTCCTTAAGTGGTTAATCTCTTCTCCAAGGAACCAAGCTCTGATACCAATTGTTGAACAAGATAACTAAGAGGGGGGTAGATCAGTTGTAGCAATTTTAACCTTTAAAACTTCCACTAGAGGTTAGATCTATTACCATTCACAAATCCTTTACTCTACTAATGTGATTAATCATCAACTGTAAAAGAATAAACTGAAAGAAGAAAAACCATACACACAATAACACCATATTTACATGGAAAACCCAATAAGGAAAAAACCATGGTGAGGATTAGCTCACAATATAAAGAATTCCATAACCAAATACAAAGGATCACTACCGGAAAGGCTCACTACCAGAACAAGACTTGTTCAAATCAGGATTTACTATCCAATGAGGGTTAACCACCTAGAGGGCTCACTGCCACAAAATTACAAAGATAGAAGAGATTTGTTACAAAGAGAAAAAAATCTCAATGCAACAAATATTACCACCACAGTTTGCTCACACACTTGCAAACATGCTTGAATGATAGAGTACACCTTCAACTCACTACCTCCGAAAACTCATCAATTTAATTTCACTTTGATCTACTCAAACTCACTTCACACACACACTATTTCACATATATCTTGCATCTATCTTTCTTGCATCCTTCTACACAAACATCTCAACTTATATTTAAACCATCTTCAACCTTGAAACTCATCCAAGGTTGGCCACACACCATTTATATTTACAAATTCAAATTTGGTCAGTGCCAAGACATTCTATGGTGGAATTAGAATGAGTCTGACCCAAACATAAACTTAATGATGACCTAAATAAGTCCCAACATAACTCAACACGCTTCCATGAACTTCGTAAGTAGTGTTTAACACAAGGTCGGCCAATACCTGTGTAAAACACATAAAAAAATTAAGCACACACAACCTTAACACAATCTAATCTTTCTGAATAACAAACTTAACTTGAACATGATCATATCAGCTTATTCTTAGAACCGCAAGTCCTGAAACAAGAATAGAGAGAAATCTAGAGAAACTACATTTCTCCCAAACCATAGCTAGATATACAGAAAAGCATAGTATGCATACTGGTGAAGATATCTCGCACTGTACGACAATCCATAAGCCCAAATTTTGGATATAGCAACCATCAAAAAACATGAAAAACACTTCAAAATCATACCAACATAAGAGCACATCCTAGAGAAAAACCCGGAGCACACATAGAATTCCTGTACACTTTCTCTATTACAATTTTCTCAATATCCTCGACATATACAACCAATAACCTATTTCCATGACATCAATGACAACAACCAGTTAACCAATTGACATCAATGACAACACCTTCATACTTGCAACACAAGTCTTTCTTTGTTTTGAATCACTTTAACTTCTTCATTTAGCTTGTTTCTGAATGCCCACTTTGTTCCAATCACATTCTTGTTTTTAGGTCTTGGGACAAGTTCCCAAGTTTCATTCTTCATGATTTGATTCAGTTCTTCCTCCATAGATTCTATCCATCCTTGTTCTTCACTTGTTTCTTTGTATGTCTTAGGTTCTATCTTTGACAATAAAGAAAAATGTACTTGTTCACCAAAACTTTCCAGCCTCTTTCAGGTTTGAACCCCACTATCTTGGTCACCTATGATATGATCTATAGAGTGATTTCTTTGAACATACTTTATTGGAGTTTTTAGAACAACTTCTTTTGAGTCTTCAATATTTCTATGAATTGATTCTTCATCATCTTCTACTTCTGAAATAGTAGTATACTGAATAGTTTCATCAACCTTCCCATTTGCACTTTCAACTATCATCTTCAATCTTTTGCTATAACACCTGTAAGATTTGCTTATTAAAGAGTAACCAAGAAAAATGCCTTCATCTGATCTTGAACCACTTACCAAAATTCTCTTCATCTCTCTTGATGTAGCACTTGCTTCCAAATATTCTAAGGTGATTTAGTGATGTTGATCTTCCTCTCTATAGCTCATATGGAGTCTTCTTTGTCTTACACTTGATCTGAAATATGTTCATAATATACACAACTATCTATGTAGCTTCTCTCCAGTACATACCCAGTAGATTTTCTTGGCATATCATATTCCTTGCCACCTCTTGTACAATCTAGTTCTTTCTTTCTGTAACTCCATTTTGTTGCAGAGTTCTAGGGGTAGATAATTGCCTCTGAATCCCATGCTCTTTACAAAATCTATCATACTTCTCAGCAATAAATTCTCCACCTCTATCTAATCTCAAGACTTTTATTGTCCTTTTGGTTTGATTTTCTACCAATGCCTTGAATGCCTTAAACTTTTCAAAAGCTTCTGACTTCTCTTTTAGAAATGTCATCCAAGTCATCCTAGTATAATCATTAATCAACAACATAAAATACTTGTTTCCTTGTGGACTCTTAGTCCTCATTAGTCTGCACAAATCTGTATGCACTATATCTAATGGTTTTGATGTGGAATACTCCTTAGTACAATATTTTCTTCTTGTTTGCTTCCCTTCATGACATGGCTTGCAATTAGTTGATTGAGGTTTCCTGATTTTTAACATATCCTAGACCAACCCTTTTGAAATAATCTTTACAATATGACCAAAATCCATGTGTCCTAACCTTCTATGCCAAAGCCAACTTTCATGATTTTGTACAGTGAGACAACTCTGTCCATTCAACTCACTGAGATGATAAATATCACTAATTATCCTACTTCCTTCCACAATCAACTCATCAATACTTGATTATTTGATTCCACAACCTTCAACACTAAAAGATAACTTGTATCCTTTATCACACATTTGAATGAAACTCAAGAAATTATAAGCCTTCAACATACAAAACATCATGTGTCTTTGTTTTACCACCATCAAGACTTAAAGTACCCTTACCAAAAATTTTGGCAATTGAATTGTTTCCAAGGGTTACGAAACCACCTTCATGTTTCTTGAAATTCATGAACTTACTTTTATCTCCAGTCATATGACTAGAGCAACCATTGTCAATAATCCATAAGTTATTCTCCTTCTGAGCATGTAGTATAGTTTAAGCAATCATAGACTTCTTAGAATTCTTCTCTTTAGGAACCTTCTTCCAAACTTTCTCCAAAATATCACTTCTTCCTTTTTTTGGTAACGGAGAACTCACAAAATTACTTTTGTAGCTACTTACATTGTGTCAAAAATTGTTGCACTTGAAACAAATGACATTAAAATTGTATAGAGGTGCAAAAGAATTATTATTGAAAATATTTATTTTTCTTACCAGGGATCTTCTACAATCCACAACCTTATGTCCATAATTATGGCAATTAAAACAATAACCAAAGAATATTTTTTTGACTTGGTATTGTATCCTTGTCTTCTGGATCTTTTTTTTCTATACTTGAATAAAGCCATCATTATGAGTCATACTTCCATCACTTGTCATGGTACTTTCTGACTTTGAACTTTTAAAACCAGTCACTTTCAAACTTGCCTTAGTAGTCTTTTCTAACTGTTTTGTCACCTTCCTCTTCTGATCATCAAAACCTACTTCGGTTTTGCCATGTGAAGCTTTCTGAATTTCCAATATCTTATCTAGGGTTCCAGTACTTTTAATGAACTTCAACTGTAGCTACTGCTTACTTTCTCTAGTTCTTTTTTGGTTTCCACAACTTCTGCTTCAAGCTTCTCACAATATTTGTCTCTTGATAGTAAATTTTCTATCAAAACTTCTTCAACTCTTTTTTCTTCTTATGCCCGAGTCTCCATATCAACAATCATCTTTTCTGCAATCTTCAAATCTTTTGATATTCTTTCTTTGGATCTCACTTCTACAATTTTGACCTTTAGTTTATTGATTTATTTCCAGCCCACAATAGTTTCTCCATAAGATCTACTTCTTCTTCATTGTCTTTGGAACCCATTTCAACATCTCCATCAGTAGTTTCAAAAGCCATGAACACAACTTTTCCATTTTCATCTTTGAATTCATCTTCATCTTCTTCAATGGAATAGTCTTCTTTTCCTCCTAAGTGAAGAAACTCTTATGTTTTCTTTGACCTTTGAATCTTCTTTGAAAATATTTCTTTCTATTATTTTGTTTAACATTATTAGTATTATTATGGGGATACTTAGCCATAAAATGTCCAAATTCTCCACAATTGAACACTTGAAAGGTAATTTACCTTTATACTTATCAGAACCTCTTTGTAGCTTCCTAAAAAAAATAGCTTCTTCTAGATTTGATCCACAATCAAAATCTTGATCAACTTGTTTTA
>VDFB02193867.1:379838985-379905403 GCA_007258455.2 Sequoia sempervirens | reverse complement strand
AAAACCACTTAAAATAGCATTCCTTACCTTAGCATTGAGTTCAAGAGCCCTCTTTCCTTCCTGATGTCAAGGAGGAAAATTTTCAAGTGGCTCATATTCTACAACTGACAACCAGATGTCTAATCCTAAAGCCATGAAATAGGACTCCATCCTAACTTTCCAAAAAGAAAAATTAGATCCATCAAAAACTAGTACTTTGTTTCCAGATGAACTTTCCTGTGACATCTCAGATCTACCTTAAGTTGTTAAACTTCTTCAAATGAACTTGGATCTAATACCAATTAAAGGGAACACAATCTACTAAGAGGGGAGGGGGGTGAATTAGTAGATTAAAACAATTCCAAAAAACTTTACCTTTACAACTATTATATATATTTTCAACATGAAGAGCATTGAACCATACAAGCTAGTAATCAAAGCATAACACAAGATACCACATAACACCAAATATACATGGAAACCAAAGATGGTAAAAACCACAATGAGAAATCTCACAAGCATGAATATATGAAGTGAATTTAAAATGTGATGTAGAAACCAACTTACCAGAGACACCAATCCCCAAATGTATCTGTAGGCACCAACCTACTAGAGACAAAAATCTGCACTAGAAAGAGACACCAATCCCTACTAGAACAATACAACAAGTAGAACACTAATCCTATCGAAATACAAAAAAATGACAGATTTGAAATTTAACTCTAATATGCACCAAAGAACCAACTGACACTCTCTCGCACTAAGAATGACCCTATGATATTGGAGCTCCCTATTTTCTTCACACTTATGTACTCACATACCTTCCAGTCATTACACTTGATGCAACTTTCTATATTAGCTTACTCTTTTGTCATAGTTACTCTACAATGCATCTAAACTTTTGAAATATATACATGACATTATATTAACATTGTTCCATGCCGGTTAGGGATCCACACAAACCCAGACGACATAGGGTGGACCTAAATTTAAATTTCATGAAATGTGTAATACAACGGTCCAAACACAAATTTCTTGCCACCAAGAGAACTTGATGCCTTGTGCCACCACGGGAAACTTAAACAGGTTCTATCCTCACTCCACATGCAAGATTTAAATTGCACACGTTGCTAGCCATTACCGCACATGCATCAAACTTTTAATAACTTGATGAACCTTCTGATGCTTCAAACTTCTTATACACTAAGCCTCGCCTCCAAAAACTCAAAAAACTGATAGAACTAGTGTAGACACACTCTCTTTCCAAGCCACAAAGTAACAATGCATTTCTAAAAGAAATGCAAACCATATTTAGAAATATCTTTGCCCAAAAGATATCCTTTTGGACCATCACACTCATGATGACTACATACCCGACATGGTGTAATAAATACATTAACTATCTAAAGGCAATCATGCCTCACTAGACATGATAAAAGATATGATTGATTAGATAGTTTACACACTTATGCACAACATGCTTCTGAAACCTTAAGACAAATGATAATTCTAGTACTCCTACAATGTTTTTCATATTTTGACAATCTTCACATTTGATAGCCTTGACAACCTTTGATAACCATTATTAGCAACAACCTTTTGACATCTGTTTGACATCAATGACAACCTATGTTCAATAGACACTCTCAAGGATATATCTCTTTGATCACAATTACATCACACATCACAATTTCCATGTCTTTCGAGATTATTCTTCATGATTCTTCACAATCGTTTGGATTTATTTCATCTAATTACATTATGATATCTTTTGATTTAGACATGTGGATATGATTGGTTTTTAGAGGCACTTATCATGAGAATTTTTTCCTCGTCTTTATTGAGGGTTCTTCTATATCCACCTTTGGAATTTTTTCTTTCTAAGAGGAGGAATATTATTTGTTAGTTTTCAATCATCTTCAAAAAAAATCTTCAAGTATTCACTATTGGCATAGGAGTTACTTCTTTGTGGGTGGATATGCAGTCTCTTCTTTTATCTCCTATGGAGGGATTTTTATTGTACTTTTGTGATAGAAGTAGTACTTAATGGGTCGTGTTGAGTCCATCTTTCTTCTATTAGATGTACATGTTTGTTTAGTTTTTTCTCTTTTTTGGAAATGAGTTTTTTCCCATGATGTTTTTCCCTTTTCTTTGATTGTGAGATTTATTTATTTGTTTGTATATGATGCAGGAGCATATGGGTCCACATGCGATCCTGCATCCCAAAAATATTTCAATTTGATTTTTAGTGTTGTGTTTTTTTTGGTTTGCGTTGGTGTTTTCAAGCATCTCTCAGCAGCAAAAACTCAAAAATTTAGTCAAAATTGCAATTTTCTATTTTTCACTGGTTCGCCATTTTAGAGGCTCCGCAGATAATTTTCAAAAATTTATTCCCAAAAATCCATAAGAGATAGAGTAGAATCCTTTTGTAGGTATATTCTTTGAGGTACCATGTAAAATATGCAAAAAGAATCAAAGTAAAATCTTTCACAATTTGAGAGATTTTAATGTCAAAAGTTTGTAAAAATATGTGTTGACAATTTACGAAAAATTTAAAATCTTGAGTTTTATGAAGGCTGAAGCGAAACGACTTGGTGGGAGGCATCATAATGATATTACACTCATTTTGACAAGATTTCATGCAAAAATGAGCTTCTGAGTGAAAGTTATGCAAAAAGTCAATTTTCAACTACTTGGCATAAAATGGTGAAGTTGCAAAGATTAAAATTTTCTAATGTTGCTCCATGAGGTATTATTCAAGGTAATTTAATGATTTTATTTTATTCATTGATGCATTTAAAAATATCAAATATGTGAGGACAAAGAACCTTCATTGTTTCATTGATGGTGCCATGTTTGGGGGAGTTTTTAAATATTGTTTTAATGACTTGCTGAGTGGCATAGGAAATGGGAGGCTCCATATTAAATAGAATTTCATTTTTCCAATAGGGAAGAAGGCATTGAGGTGAAGTAATTGCAGATTTAAAAAAAAAAATGGTTTAATATGCAACAACAATAGAGACACAAAATGGGATGCCAAAGAAGGAAAATAACACTTCTTGTCTGAGGCTGCACCAAAAACAGAGATATCTGCATCAAATTAATTTAATTAGTAGTGGTCTTGTGAGAGGGGGCATTAAGAACAATAGATGCTCATGCTTTAGGGGCTAGTGGGGATTTTAGAGTGAAATTTTCCCATGAGAGGGGGATAGAGTAGCCCGGGGGTTGTAGCCATGAATGGATGCTAAGGAAGAGTTGGAATGTGAGGAATGATGTGCGGTTTGGCAGAGGGAAGCTACTTTATTATGTTGCATATCTGAATAAGTCAAAAGTAAAAACTAGAGAGGAGTGGAGTGTTGTAGAGTAAAAGAGAGTTGCAAAGAAGAATCAGATGAGGTTGCCGAGTGAGAGGCCATGAAAGGCCAAAGATGTAATTTTGTTGCATATGCTTGTAGTCATTTTCTTTTGATGAAATTGAAATGAAATAAGTGTGATTTGATGTTAAGCTTTTGTATAAACTTTGTGTTGCATTTTATTGTGAAAATGATTTTGTGGATTTGAGAAATTGTATGTAAAATTTGAGTTATGATTTGCATGTGGGAATTTGTACTTCATTAGTGGTATCAGAGTAGTAGTTCTTAAGTGTGTGGACAAAACTGCCGATCTAAGGCAATCTGCACCAGATCCTGAGCGTGAAGTAATGAGGAGGAAGTTCCTGAGCATGTAAGTAGATCACCGAATGTGAGGCAATTTGCACCAAGACTTGTGGACAAACAGATTGTTGAATAGTGAGGTAGTTTGTACCTTGAGATAGTGGATTTGAAAGTGGAAGTAGAATCGTCGATTTGAGGCAGCTTCACTCTAATTAATTTATACATTAAGTGTAGAAGAAGAAAAGAAAATGCGGAAGATTGCAATAGAAGCTGAGATGATGGACTTTAAAGGTCCTATATTTGATGAAAAACTAGGTGAAGAGGAAGAAGATTTCCTATTGAAAGAGGAGATGAAAAAGATAGACATTTTATTTCAAGGACAAATGAAAAAAGAATAAGAAGATGCAACAGTGCGTGAAGATGAGATCTTCATGCAAGAGGATGAAAAAGAAAAGACAGTGATTGCAATAGTTAGTCTTATTGAAGACATGAAAGAAGAAAGCAGAAGAGGAATTGCAATAATTAAAAAGGAAGAAAATATGAGCAGTGAAGAAGATGCAGCTATGGAGATTGAAATAAGATGATTTGTTGTTATAGATTTTGGTAGTGGAAAAAGAGTGGTTTGATAAGCTTGCTGATGGAGGAAAGAAGATAAATGTTGCAGCAAATGACAAAGAAGATGATTAATAACATTTTGTTTTCACAGTCCATGATAGTTAGTATGTGGATTTCTGGAAAAAACTGTGTGCAGATTTTTTGGATCAACGTTTCGGATCATACTCCATGATCCATCATTAGGATGACAGGCAGAAAGAGAGAGAAGTGAATTTCTGGAAAGAAGATGATGTTGGGACAATGAAGAAGGATGAGGTAAATTTTTATTTTGAATATAATGATTATTATTTACCTTTTATAGAAGAGATTTCAGTTGTAGAGGATGAAGTTGTAGATTGGTATGCGGATGTTGCATGTCTATGTATAGAGGTTGTAAAAGATGGTGCAAGTGAAACTTGGTGGAGGTGGTCGGTTTGTGGTGGGTTGGATCCCACAAAGAAGGAGAAGAGAGGAGAAATAATTTGGCAGAGGAGGATGGCACATGGTGGATGCAAGTCCATGAAAAGAGAGAAGAATGGAATGCAAATTTGTTAGAGAGTGAAGCTTGTTTGATAAGATGTTGCAAAAAGAGGAAAAAGAAGAACTTGTGCACATATTTCAGCAATGAAGTTCGCTACAAATTGCTTGCAATTTGAAAGGATGGTCCTACCATTCAACTCCACACTTGTGAGTCTATGCTCACAAACTTCTTACCTGACATGTTATGCAGGAGCATCCAGGTCCACAAGCGATCTTGCATTGCCCAAAAATATTTCAGTTTGATTTTTAGTTGTATTTGTTTCGGTTTGCGTTGGTGTTTTCAGGCATCTCTCAGTAGCAAGAACTCAAAAATTTAGTCAAAATTGCAATTTTCTATTTTTTGTTGGTTCGTTGTTTCAGAGGCTTCGCGGGCAATTTTCAAAAATTTATTCCCAAAAATCCGTAAGAGCTGAAGCAGAATCCTTTTGCAGGGATATTCTTTGAGGTACCATGTAAAATATGCAAAAAAATCAAAGTAAAATCTTTCACGGTTTGAGATATTTTAATGCCAAAATTTTGTAAAAATATGTATTGACAATTTATGAAAAAAATTAAAATCTTGAGTTTTATGAAGGCTGGAGTGAAACGATTTGGTGTGAGGAATCATAATGATATTACACTCATCTTGGCAACATTTCATGCAAAAATGAGCTTCTGGGTGAAAGTTATACAAAAAGTCGATTTTCAGCTACTTGACGTAAAATGGTGAAGTTGCAAAGAGTAAAATTTTCTAATGTTGCTCCATAAGGTATTATTTAGGGTAATTTAATGGTTTAATTTTATTCATTGATGCATTTAAAAATATCAAATATGTGAGGACAGAGAACCTTCATTATTTCATTGATGGTGCCATGTTTGGGGAGTTTTTAAATATTGTTTTAATGCCTTATTGAGTGGCATAGGAAATGGGAGGCTCCATATTAAATAGAATTTCATTTTTCCAATAGGGAAGAAGGCGTTGAGGTGAAGTAATTACATATTTTAACAAAAAATTTAAAATGATTTAATATGCAACAACAATAAAGACACACAAAATGGGATGCTAAAGAAGGAAAATAATGCTTCTTGCCTGAGGTTGCACAAAAAACAGAGATATCTACAACAAATTAATTTAATTAGTAGGGGCTGGTGGGGATTTTAGAGTGAAATTTTCCCATGAGAGGGGCATAGAGCAACCTAGGAGTTGCAACCATGAATGGATGCTGAGAAAGAGTTGGAATGTGAGGAATGATGTGGGGTTTGGCAAAGAAAAGCTACTTTTTTATGTTGTAGATCTGAATCAGTCAAAAGCAAAAACTAGAGAGGAGTGGAGTGTTGTAGAGTAGAAGAGAGTTGCAAAGAAGAATTAGATGAGGTTGCACCATGAAATGCCAAAGACGTAATTTTGTTGCAGATGCTTGTAGTCATTTTCTTTTGATGAAATTGAAATGAAATATTTGTGATTTGATGTTAAACTTTTGTATAAGCTTTGTGTTGCATTTTATTGTGAAAATAAGTTTGTGGATTTGAGAAATTGTATGTAAAATTTGAGTTATGAGTTGCATGTGAGAGTTTGTACTTCATTAGTATATGGGTAACTCATGCGGCTTTGTAGTTGAGACCTAGCCATCCATCGTTCATCCACTATCATTCTATATCTGTATTTCATCATGGTTCCTAAGTTGCACTTAAGGTGAAATTAGAGTGAAAAAAGGTAAATAACCTAATTAATTATTATTAGGTCCATATTCACACTAGCATGCTCTAGCTTCCTTAGATCATGTGCTTTTTTATCTCAAGTCATAGGATTATGACACATGTCATGATCTAATTATATCCTTGTCTTGGGTTTCATCCTCGTGCTTATAACAAGTGTTTCATTATATGTTGTAATCATAATATTTTTGCATCTAATGAAATATTAGGCTTCAACAAATCATTTGTTTTTCTCTTGTGTAATAAGGTGTTTTAATCAAGGGTGATCCTTGGATGATCAACAACTTGAATTTTATATCAATTAGTTGATGGAATTACCTAATCCTTCCAAAAAGGATGTATAATATCTCTCAAGATTAAGAGAAACTCCAAACCTATTGATAAAAAAATTAAATACTTGGTTACTCCACAAAATCCACCAAAATAGATCTCCACCAATCATTCATAGATAGTGAGATAAAACTCTAATATATTATATAGGTATATAGTCCACATATTAGAGATCAAGATTCATAGAGTACATTATTTAGACAAAAAGAATGAGCTTACAATAGTTCATAGCATCCAACTAGTATATAAACACAAAATGTCCAATAGAGGCAAATTAGTGCAAGCAACCCTATGGCATAATCATAAAACTACAAATGCAAAGAAAACACAAGCAACCCCTCCCCATCGAACATACACACACATCTGTGATATTTATCCCTCTTCTCAAAGGACACTTCATCAAGTTCATCATCATACTCAAATTGTCGCAATAACTTGGAGATTTGTCACAAATAATTTAGAGTGTAGGTTTTCCTTGAGATCCTTGGAAACTTTTGCAAATGCCTTGTGAGTCCTTCAAGCATTGTACATTAAACCATGAAAGTATTGTATGTTACAATTGAAGAGAGTCATAGCTTGAATCACGATCCCATCTATATCATTGTGCAAAAAATAAGTGCCCACAATCAACCATGAACAACATAGAGGTGCAATTCAAAGATTGAGTAGCATCCAACATATTTCTTTCCCCATGGACTAGTTGAGGTCTAGTAATAGCTTTGACATTTCCTCCCTAATTCCCACACAAGACATATCATCCATATTTTTTGTTGGTCCTCAAATATGCAACACTCAAGTCCGCAAATCAAAATTCAAGATCTTTTTTCTCTAGGTAGTCTAAAAAATTTCCAATCATATATTCGCTACAATTCCTCTCCTTCTTTATCTTGCCCCTATACTAACCGTTCTCTTATTTTCTAGACTCCAACACTTGTCTTTACTACTGAGGATGCCATCACAACAAAGACACAAATCCAATGAAGACAATTTGAAAGTGGGTAGACTGAATGAGCTATTTAAGGAGGCAAGACTTCACAAGACGAAAAACTTTTTGATCAAGATTCATAATAAAAGTGTCTGCAGTGTTTTTCCTACCTAACTATGTAAATGAAAATCAAATGCAAAGAAGAAAACAATACAACACCTCAACATTAGCCTAGTTGAATCTTAACAAGAGCAAATAAGAAAACAAATACAAATTATACCTTGTCAAGATTGATAAATTGGTTGGGCCTTTGTTGAGTTGATTTGCATGCCCCTTGTGTGATCAAATGCTATGCAATCTAACTCAAAGTGATGGTGGATGTGAGGTGAATGCAATGAAAGTGATTTTATGAACTTAGATGCAAGATGAAAGCTCTAAAAATGTTGCAACAATAGTGGTGATGAGTGCTTGAAGGCTAAGTGTGAGAGCATGCAATTGTGTGAGTGATATGAATGAATGAAATTGGCTAGGTATTTAGCCATTTTGGAGAAAAGGGAATGGATGGCTAGGATTAACCCTAAGTTTGGAGATCAATAGTTGAGATGTCATGAGACATTTCAACACATGTGATGAAGACATGTGGTAGGCTAGGTGGAAAAGGTGAAATGATGTGGAGGTGGCGTGGCTCCCATGTGGAGGTACTTTCAAGTACCTTGGGGAGAGAGAAAAGGGAGGACTTGTCTTATCCTCCCCAAATCATGGGCTGTGACAAGAGAAAGATTTAAAAAGTCATCTAAAATCTCCCTAGATGTTAGAAAAGGGCATTGGGAAGAACAAGGGGAATTAAAAAATTCCCTTCTAAGGACATTGGGATAGGGGGAGGAATTAAAAATTATCTTTTAATTCTTTGAAGGATGTGGGAAGGATAAAGTGGAATTTAAAATTCCACATGGGATACCTTGAATGAATAAATGGAATTAAAAATTCCAAGTTGGAATGTTGGGAAGATAAAAATGAATTAAAAATTCCTTGGGGATGGGGATAGTTTGTCTAAAAAGAGAAAGCATTTAAGAGGGTTGACTTAGGTACTCATGCCATCATTGGCAAGAGACCTAGGTTAGGGATTAATTAACCATGATTAGTGGTTGTGCAAATGATTAAGCAGGTTAATGATAGGATTAGAGGCAAGTGGCAAATTATGGAGGATGTGACACTAACCACAATTAGTAGTGTGCACATCCTAATCTCAAGTTAATTAAATTAATCCGGATTAAAGAAGAATTATGGAGGATTGTGACATGTGGAGAAAGAAAAATGATGAATTAAAAATTGATTTAATTCATGTGGGCAAAGTGACCAAATTAAATAAATTGGTATATTTATTTTATTCAAAGAGGAAAGAGGTAAAATATTTAATTAAATAATTAACACTTTAGGGAATTTTAGGAATAGGATAAATATTAATCAAATAATGAATTATTTAATTAATATGGATATGCGCGTAGGATAGAAGAATATGAGAATAAATTTGACCATATGGGAGTGGCCAAATTTAGGTGTCTACAAGAAGAGTTGACATCGAGAAGATTTTGACAACTTGTTGGTGTTGGTCATCTAGATCCCTCAGACCACTTGATTTCATGGACGTCATTAGAATTCTTTCATTCACTCAATATCCAATCGCCCATTTAAAAAAAAAACTAGAGGGGATCATTCAACCCTAGCACCTACTGCTCACCCTCACCCCCACCTCTCCATTCGAGGAATAGAACTACCATAATGGAAGACTTCAGTGTTGGAGGGATGGGAACAAGAGATTCAATTGATGATCCTCTCTCCTTGTTAGTAGGGGAGGATATTGAATGACTTATACCAGTACAGAACCCTGGAATAAAGCCTCTCCATTGTCCCACAGATTTCATTGTAACTTCACATACCAAGACACCCACCCATCACTTCACTCAATGTATACACAATTGAAGATTAATAGTAGTCTCATCCCAACGAACCAGCAACATACAAACCCATAATTACCACTGCCCCTTTAAGTGTGCAAGAGGGTAACAAGATCTAACTAAAGGAGAGAATCTGCCACCTTCCAATTCAATCACCTCTTCAAACCACGTGTCATCGTACACCAACCTACCCAATATCAATTTATAGACAAGGTTTGATCTTTAAGCAATTATATATATATAGAAAGCAATGAAAGGAACAGTATTGATCACGACAATAAAGAGAAGTAAAGCTTCACTTGTGCCAGGGACAGGAAACATAAATCCATCATTCTAACAGCAGTATATAAATGCTCAGCACTAATATTATTCTTAATGTACAAATCATACACAGTCATAAGTCCAGCAACAGTAAGTAAAACACTTAAATCATTATGTTTTGTTTTTGCTTAGAAAAGTACGAGATATTTTGCAAAAGAAATCAAATATATGGAGGAAAGATGAGATTCCAGTCGATTATCCTGTCACTTTTAGAGAGTGCCACTTTCATGAAATTCGAGAGAGGGAACAAATCGTATCTTAGAAAAAGCAGTGACACTTTAATGAAATTGGAGAAAAAAAGGGTTGATCCATAATCATGAAAGAAGAAAATGTTGTCAGTAAGCAGAACAGTCATAATGGTTTTGCACTTTCTGAAGTGACTGTAGGCATAATCAATATTCTATCATAAAGAAGAACAAGTACCTGATCTGGAATTCAAGACTGAGTTGAAGGTTTTGATTCTGTCACTCGCAGAGAAGATGGTTTGAAGGTGTTATAAGGAGCATCTGTGTGTGGTCCTTAGCTTGAGTCAACCACAAATGTGGACTTCTGATTTGGTATTAAAAAATGCTTTTATTGAATCCTATTTATAGAGATCACTTTGACAAGTTTTTTAAATTTTAATTAAAAGATTTTAAATAAGTTTTGAGTATATTTAAAAAGGTTTTATGAAAATTCATCATCAGCAATTCATCATCAACAATTTATCATTAACAATTCTCTCTCAATAATTCATCGTGACATATTTATCACATATACAATTCCCTTCCAACAATTCATCATCGTGGTATATTCACCACATATATGTTTTTTAATATTTAAGTGGCCAAGAGAACCCAATTCTCTCTCAACAATTCATTGCGACATATTCATCGCGTATACAATTCACTTCCAACAATTCATCGTCGTGGTATATTCACCAGATATATGTTTTTTAATATTTAAGTGGCCAAGAGTACCCAAAAAAGAAAAAGTATAGAGATTTTGTTGAACGCATAAAAAAGGTATACGCGGTGAATATACCGCAGCGATGAATTGATGGTGGTGAATTGTATATGCGATGAATATGTCATGGCGATGAATTGTTGGTGATGAATATACCCAAACCTTTAAAAAGATTATAATATTATAAAACCAAGATGTTTTATTGGAATTTAGTTATGTTTCAGGTTAAGGTTAAATTTTCTTAAATTTTGTTTATAAAAGTTTTTTTTTTGTTGCAGAATAGTTTATGAAATAGTTATTTGATTAATTTTTCTTCTCCTTTTAACAGTTAGTTTATGAAACATTTAGATATGGTAATAGACTAATTTTTTACAAGTATGAATAATGGAAATTGTCTATGGAAAATTTTCATATTTAAATATTTGTGAGATTTTGTAAATCTTGTCTAATTTAATAATGTAATATAACTAGTAGAATTTTATGAGATAGAAATACACTTATAGAATTAATATGGTCATTGTAGACACTAATATCCCTTAAGACTATTTAAAATAATAAAGTATATGTATAAATATTTAACTCAATTAAATTATTCAACATTAATTTTATCACATCAATTTAGAATGGAATGTGAATCTTTGTAGTTCTTAATAGGCTTATATAAATATTTTTTAAAAAAAATATTGAAGTTTGTTAAGAAGATTAATCATGCAACTTGTGACTCTATTTGTGAAATTCTCACTGAAGATGAACACATATTTGTAAAGAAAGAAAAATGGAAAACTTTAAGAGATTCTTTTTCTAGAGAGACATGACCAAAAGTTGGAGAAAAATAAATATTCATATATTGATCATTATAAAAAAAAAAAATCTAAATCATATAGAATGAAAGAAATAATAATGTTTTCAATATGATCAATTTGGAAATGGTGTTTTATAATGCCAAGTTCCTTCCAACAAATTCACTAAAACATCAAATGATAAAAAGAACCATTCTACACACTATGTAGTTTGTAATGGTGTAGATACTTATACTACAAAGGACTCCCTTCTTATGGAGATTATCAATCTAGATGTATAGATAAATGGAGGTGCAAAAGCAATATGAACTTGTATTTTGAGAAGCTTAAGTCCACTTATAATTAAAGGATTGGAGAGATGAACTTGTGGCACATTATATTAGGATATTTTTAAAAAATGTATGACATTTTTTTCCTTTAGCATGGAGGTTAGAGTTATATGGAGACCATGTCTTCCATATACTTTTGTTGATTGGTTTGGATAAAATCAAGATTCACTTTCTTCAACACCTAATTTGTAATTCAAGAACAACATTCTTCTAGGAAAGATGAGTACACATTTTATCTTTTGGGGCACAATACTAGTGTTGATCAAGATAGGACATGATAATGATAGTTTGACACATGAGATGTCATTAATTTCCCGTCTCTCATTAAATGGAGGTAGATGATGTGATCAAATTTTGATTTGTGAGGGATTTTGGCTATGGGATTTTGAAAAAGTTAACTGCTTACTATAGCATCAAAAATTGTCACCCTTGACAATTTCACAGTACCTTGATACTCTATTTTTCCCATAACTTTAATTATAATAATAATTTACCAATTTTGCAGCCAGATTAATAAAATATATTCAATTCCCCGTCATCCCTATAAATTTGGGTAAAAAATTAGGTTTCGAACACTTACACCATTTTTGAACACTTTGCGACATTTAATGGCATTATTGTCCTCAAGGTAAAATTTTGAATGTTTAAAATTTCAATTGGTGGGCTTTTATGATTTGAAAATGACCCTAGGTCAGCCCCTACCCAAAAGGATTACTTAAAATGCATATAAAATCATGTTTTCCTCTCATTTTGAGCAATTAGAAGGCAATTTTATGAAGGAAGCAATTCATGAAAGCAGAGCAAGTTGAAGATCCTAAGATCAATCAAGGGAAATCAAGGGTAGATTTTTAATATTATTGCAACAATTCAAGATCCAAGCATCATGTCAAAGTGCATGTGAGTTCATTTTTCATGTTTGTGAAGACTAACCCTTTTTGTAGGTCTCCAAGCAATTCAAGCAAGCAAGATCCAAGACCTTGAGGTGATGTGTATGACTTCATTCCTTCAAGGAAGTCATTGAAGGGTGGTGAGTTGTAGCACTTTGTGTATGAATATCTTTCCTTCCTATCATTTATCCTTTTATCATTGACATTGTCATTGTGGATGTGGAAACACTAACACGGGGTTTGACTAAGGCAAGCCCCTAAATGACACAATATTTCCTCTTTGTGTGAATGTGCAAGTTTTAGGTTTGGAGAGGATTGAAAGGAGTTTGAATATCATTTATCTATTGAGGTTTCTTGTCTTGCAAACTTGGGAACATGCTAATATTTTTTATATCTACCGTTCCCTAGAGTGTTTTGTGTTTAGTTGTTCTACATGATTGGCTAGTGAGTTGTATGCTTGTGGCAGTGTAGCTAGTTGCACAAATAAAAGTATTCTTAGTTTTAGGTGGTTGTGATAGTGTTTTTGAATATTTTGATGATGTTGGAATATTCCAAGATATTGTGTGATGTTTATATGGGGTCTCCAGGATGGTTCTAGACTTGGTGAAGGGTGAATTGATTATTTGGTAGCATTAATGTAGGTTTAGTTGACTTGGCATGTTATCGTTACTTTTGGATGTGCTTCATGGTTTGTAGAAGCATGGTGAAGTGTCTTGGTATAGATTTGGGTCCTAGTTAACCCTTAGTGTGGTCATCCTTCACTATTTTCCATCATGGAAGTATTTGGTGTCGACCTATTTGGTGGTTGCATGTTTTAAGTGCATACATTCCATTAAGGCCGACTTAAACATGGTTGTTTGAGGTCATAGAGGATATATAAGCAAGGTAAATTGTTGGAGATGAGTTTGGTGTGTTGTGTGGTGTGAAATGATGATTATGTGATCAAGAGTTGTGATCTGAATGTGAGCTTAAACACCTAAGGCTACTGGAAGCAATGAGCAAAAGGTGTCTACATTTGCAATGTACCTAAAGTTGTTGGAGGTGGTGAGCTGAAGGTTGCGGATGGTGTAGAATTGTTATGGTGGATCTACCAATTGCTCTGAGGTAGTGAACCTCCATGTAATATTCTTCTTCTATTATCTTCTATTTCAAATAGTGAGTCCTTTGGGCAATGAGCCATTATTTTCTTCTAGGTAGTGAGCCTATTATATTTAGTGTTGTTATTCATATATATGTGAGTTAATCCTCACTATGGTTTTTCCCTGATTAAGGTTTTCCACGTAAATCTCTTGTTCTATTGTGTATAATTTTGTGTTGATGTTTACTTGTTTACATTCATGCTAATGCTTAATAAGGGTTTGAATGTTTTAATATTCAACTTATTCACCTCCCTCTCTTAGTTGTCATGTGTGTCTAACAATTGGTATCAGAGTTGTGGTTCCTTGGAAGAAGCTTAACCACTTGAGGTAGATCCAGATGGTGCACAGGAATGGTGTAAGGGTCCCTATATTTGATGGAATAAATTATGCTTTCTAGAAAGCTAGGATGGAAGCCTTTCTTTTCTCATTAGATTTTGGTGTTTGGAATTCAATTGAAACTGGATACACTATGCCTACTACTCCTCCGACAAGTGATGATGAGATTAAGGACTATGAGAATACTAGAAAATCAAGGAATGCTATCTTCAATGGGCTTTCTAATTCAGAACTTGTGAATGTGATAAGCCTCAAAAATGCTAAAGAGATATGGACAAAGTAGCAAAGCATTTATGAAGTAGATGATAACGTCAAGCAAGCAAAGATACAAATTTCAAAGCCAAATTTAAAACCCTTGGGATGTCAAAAGATGAAGATATTGTTGGCTACATGCTTAGAATGGATGAAATTATCAATGACATCAATGGTCATGGTGGAAAACTAAAGGAAAGTGAAGTTGTAAAAAAGGTATTGAGAACTCTTCCTAAATCTTATAGTGCTAAAGTTTCTACTCTTGAGCTAGCTCAAAATTTGGATCAATTTTCTAGAGATCAAATGTTTTATGCTTTAACTACTTTTGAATTAAGAGAGTTTGACCAAGATGCTACAAGGAAAGAAACTACTTTTAAAGTTAGCAAGAAAAAGATTGATGAATTTGATATGGATGATCTTGATGAGGAGGAAGAAAAATTTGTAAGGATATTGAAAAAAAGGCACTAAAAAATATAGAGGTAAGTTACCCTTCAAATGTTTCAATTGTGGAAAGATAGGTCATTATTCTTCTAAATGTCCAATCAAAGTTTCAAATGAAAAACATAAAGATCAAAAAGGTAAATCTATCAAGAAAATTTATTATGTTAAAGAAGATAGCGGTGCATCTGATGATAAGGAATTAGACTATCCAAATGATGGAAGTGATGAATGCTTGTTCATGGCTCTAAATTTTGGAATTAATTCTACTAATACTGAAAGATGTATGAAGGAGATTTCTCCAAAAATAGGTCACAATATTGAAGGAACTATGTTGACTGCCTTTCATGCAAGAGAGGAGAGAAACAACTAGATAATTGATACTGGATGCTCAAATAATATGATAGGTGATAAAAGCAAGTTTATTAAGCTTGAAAAGTATGATGGCAGTCTTGTTAAGTTTGGTGATGATACATCTACTAAGATCTATGGAAAAGGATCAATTAGTTTTGATGGAAAGCATAAAATATATGATGTTCTTTATGTCAAGGGTCTTCGGCATAATCTTCTCAATGTAGGACAAATGTGTAATAGAGGATACAATTTGGTGTTTCAGGATGATGGTTGTGAAATTAGAAAAGGAAGCTCTAGAATATTGATTGCAATTGGAACAAGGACAAAAGGAAATGTTTATCAGCTTAAAGGTGGTGGTGCTAATTTCTTATGTCTCAAATTAATGAAAGTTGGCTATGGCATAGAAGAATGGGTCACATCAATTTTGATAGCCTCGTGAAGATCAACTCTACTCAAGTTGTGAGAGATTTTCTAAGAATTACAAAGCTTGTCAATGCAATTTGCAAGGAGTGTCAGTTTGGAAGAAAACAAAGAAGAGGTTCAAAACTAAGGAATATTCTACCACAGGACCTCTAGTGTTGGTGCATACAAACCTATGTAGACCTACCAGAACAAAAAGCTCTCAATATGATAGGTATTTTATGTTGTTGATAGATGATTACTCTAGAATGACTTGGGTGACATTTCTCAAAGAAAAATCAGAAGCTCTAGATAAGTTCAAAGCATTTAAGTCTATGGTTGAGAATTAAATGGATTTTAAAATCAAATGTTTGAGTTTTGATAGAGGTGGTGAGTTCACCTCCAATGAGTTTAACAACTTTTTGTGAAGATCATGGGATAAAGAGACATTTATCAGCTCTTAGGACTCCATAGTGGAATGGATTTGTGAAAAGAAAGAATAGGATAGTTCAAGAAGCAAAAAAAACCATGATGAATGAAGCAAATTTACCAAAATTTTATTAGAAAGAAGTTATTCATACTGTAGTATACATTCATAATAGAGGAAAAGTAAGAGTGAATAGTTAAAAGACCCCCTATGAATTATGGTATGGAAAACCTCCTACTGTGAAATATTTCAGAGTGTTTGGAAGCAAATGTTATATAAGGAGAGATGAAGAGAACTTAGGAAAGTTTGATGAAATATCAAATGAAGGAATCTTCCTTGGATACTCTACAAAGAGCAAAGCATACAGATGCTACAACAAAAATTTAAAGAAAATAGTTGAAAGTGCAAGTGGAAAAGTAGATAAAGGATCACACCAAAGCTCAATGTTGGTAGAAGGATATGAATCAGATGAACCCCCTTATGAAGAAGAAGAGAAAGAGAAAGAGGTGACAATGAAAGAGGGAGAAGCTCTCAAAAAGAATCTGAAGACTCCTAAGTATGTGTAGAGGAATCATTCTAAAGATAAAATCATTGGAGATAATAGCAAAGGTGTGCTAACAAGAAGGAGAGTTGCTATGGCAAAGGAACAAGAAATATTTTGTTTACTTTTTGAGGTAGAACGTAAAATACTAATTAAAGCATGCAAGTACGAGAGTTGGTTCAAAGCTATGGAAGAATAACTAAGAAAGATTGAGAAGAATCAGACAGGGGAACTGGTCCCAAGGCCATAAAATAAGAATGTGATATGAACTAAATGGGTTTTTAGGAAAAAGTTGAATGAGAATGGTGATGTTATGAGAAACAAGGCTAGAGTTGTGTGTAAGGGCTACTCACAAGTGGAAAGAATAAATTTTGAAGAGAATTTTTCTCAAATAGCAAGAATGGAAGCCATTAGGATATTTTTGGATTTTACAACACATAAAGACTTCAAGGTATATCAGATGGATGTCAAGCCTGCATTATTGAATGGTGAGTTAGAAGAAGAGGTGCACATTGTACAATCAAAAGGTTTTTAGTGATCAAAAGATTCTGATATGGTTTGCAGGTTGAAGAAAGATTTATATGGACTCAAACAAGCTCCTAGAGCATGGTATGCCAGATTAGATGTGTACTTATTGTAGTAGGGATTCAAAAAGGGTAATGTAGATAGCAATATTCACTTCAAGGTTGAGAGAGATCAAATCGTGATTATGGTTGTGTATGTTGATGAAATATCTTTGGAGGAAATGAGGAAATGTGTAAAATATTTACAAAGGAGAAACAAAATGAGTTTGAAATGTCAATGTTTGGGGAGATTAATTTCTTCCTTGGGCTACAAATCAGTCAATCTGATAAAGGTATATTCATCTCGCAATCAAAGTATGTCAAGGAATTGTTAAATAAGTTTGGAATGGAGGAATCTAAACTAGTATGTACTCCCATGGTTACTAGTAAGTTGAGAAAAAATGTTGAATATCCTAAGATAGATCAAAGAAAGTATAGATCAATGTTGATGGATTGCTATATCTAATTGCTACTAGACCAGATATCATGCATGCAGTATGTCTTGTGGCAAGATTTCAAGAAGATCCTAGAGAAACACATGTGGCAGTAGTAAAAAGGATATTTAGATACTTGAAAGGCACTCCTGACTTATATCTATGGTATCCAATGGATACTAATTTCTCTTTGAATGCTTATACAAATGCAAATTGGGAAAGTTGTGCAGATGATAGAAGAAGTACAAGTTGAGGTGCTTTTCTTCTTGGAATCATATTGGTTTCTTAGTTGAGTAAGAAGCAGGATTCAATGTGACTATCTATTGCAGAGGTAGAATATATTGCAGCAGCATCTTGTTGCACACAAGTGTTATGGATGAAGAAGAAATTGAAGGATATCAAAGTATCATACGTTGAACCTATTCTTATCTTGTGTGATAATACAAGTGCTATCAATAATTCAAAAAATCTAGTAATGCATTCAAGGACAAAGCATATCTCTATTCAGTATCACTTTCTAAGAGAGAAATTACTAGAGAATGAAGTTAAGATGGAGTACGTGCCTATAAAGGATCAAATAGAAAAAAATTTCACAATAGGCTCTTCCAAAAGATACATTTGAGTATCTCAGGCAAAAGCTAGGGGTTATTTCCCCTCCTTTCAAGTAGATGCATGATTTGGTGCATCTATCCAGGTGATCAATTCAAAATTTATTCTTTTTCCTAGACTGATAAAGGCTACCTCTTAGGGAGAGCAAGTAGTGGTGTCTTTGGTTGGTGTATTCAGGGGAGTATATCTTGTTCCCCTGAGGGGGAGAGAGTAGTGGAGAGAGAGCAGTGGAGAAAGAACAGTGAAGAGAAAGTAAATGGGAGAGAAAATAGTTTGCAGGTGTTGCCTAAAGTAAAGTATGTAGGTGTTGCCCTTTTCCATTGATGTTAAAGTGGTAGAGAGTGAAGTATGAAAATCAGAAGGAAATAATTGTAAGAAAAGGCAGAGAGAAAGTGATTTATGAAAACATAAGAAAAAAGGGGAAAAAAGAAAGAAGTTTGAAATGTAAGAAATGTCAAGTAAGGGGGGTACTGCTTGATATAGGGTTGCTTTTGTCAGCTTGTGTTTCATTTGCAAGGTTTCTTTTGTTGTTGATGGTTTTTAGAGATAGTGTTGCCATCAATGACAAAGGGGTAGACTTTTGGAGATTAGTATTATCATTGATTTCAATTGGGAGATTATTGTAGATTGTTGCACTATGTTGTCTTTAGTGTTGGCATTGATTTCAACTTATGTCAACCTCTAGTGTGGTTGTAATGAGGTTTTTTTGGTGTTGAGCAGGTGACAGAGTTGTGCTTTGCATTGTGCTTTGCATTTCTTCATGGTTGAAGGTGTGCTTGTGTGGTTTGGATGAAATGATCAAAGGTGCTCAGAGGTGTTATATCCAAAGTTTCAAGTTCTAGATCGTGTAGCAATGGAAGATGTTTATGTCAGTGTTTTGCTTGTGAAGAAGGTTGTCTAGGAGAAATGGAATAGCTCTACATTTCTTTGTGTTTATTTTTCTTGTCTTGTAGATTTGGGAACATGTTAATATTGTTTGTATCTACCTTTCTCTGGAGTGTTTGGTGTTCAATTATTTTGTAAGGTTGGTTAGTGAGTTGCATGCCTATGGCAATATGGCTAGTTGCACAAGATAATAGTATTCTCAGTTTCAAGTGGTTGCAGGATGTTTCTAGACCCATTGAAGAGTGAATTGATTGTTTAGTAGTGTTATTGTCAGTTTTGTCGACCTGACATGTTAGCGTTACTTGCGGATATGCTTCATGGCTTTTGGAAGCATGGTGAAGTGTGTCTGTGTAGATTTGGGTCTTGGTTAACCCTTAGTGTGGCCTGCCTTCACTTCTTTCCACTGTGGAAGTGTTTGGTGTTGAACTATTTGGTGGTTGCATATTCGAGGTGCATACATTTCATTAAGGTTGACCTAAACTTGATTGTTTGAGGTTGTGGAGGATATCTATAAGCAAGGTAAATTGTTAGATATGAGTATAGTGTGGTGTGTGGTGTGAAATGATGATTGTGTGATCAAGAGTTGTGATTTGAGTGCAAGCTTAAATGCTTAAGGCTATCAGAATCAGTGAGCAAAAGGTGTCTATTTTTAGTGTACCTAAATTTTTAAGAGACATTGAGCTAAAGGTTGTGGATGGTGTATAATTGTTGTGGTGGATATTCCTATTGCTCTAAGGTATTGAACCTCTTTGTAATAGTCTTATTCTATTCTCTTATATTCCATACATTGAGTCCTTTGGGCAGTGAGCCATTCTTTTCTTCTAGGCAATGAGTCTATTGTATTTAGTGTTGTTATTCATATATATGTGAGTTAATCCTTATTGTGGTTTTCTCCTAATTAGGATTTTCTACATACATCTGGTGTTCTACTATGTATGGTTGTTATGTTGATGTTTATTTGTTTATATTCATGTTAATGCTTAATAAGGGTTTGAAGATTCATGACAGTTTGAAAGTTTTAATGCACAACTAATTCACCCCACTCTCACTTTTCATATGTGTTTAAGGGTATCCATTATCAATAGGCTCACTAGATAGCTCAGAGAAGAATGGAAAGGATGTTGATAGGCCAAAACTAAGGTAAAGAATAAACTAGGTTAAGCTTGGTCTAAGTGTCAATTTGGGGATTGTAAGTTTGTGAGAGGTGTTGTGGTAGTATACCTAAGGGAGGAAAGAAGTGAATTAAGTGGGGATGAAATGCAGCTAGAACACATAAAAGAGCACCTATAATGGAAATCTGGTTCAAACTAATATTTATGTTATGCTCTATTCTATGACAAGAAGTGACAAGAGTTGTGTCATAAACAGTAACAATCTACATAGAACTACGATGGGAACTGCAACAATCTGTGATAGGAATTACAACAACCTATGGTAATAACAACAATAATCTATGAAAATAACAACAACAGTTTGCAATAGAAAGGAAAACAACCCAAATCACATAATCATTTATCTAGTCTTTAATGAAGGTGTTGAAATTGAAATCATGCGGAAACAAAATCTATCTTAACCAAACAAAATTGAAAGAAAACAAAATGTAGAAAATAAAGTATCACCAAGCTTCCCCAAGGAGTGGGCCCTTGCTTTAGGTTCGCATAGTGGATAGAATAAAATCCTTTCTTCCCTGCCTTGATTAGAAGAATCATTATTTTATTTATCAAAATTTTGATATAGAAATCTCTGCCAAAGTCTATGTTCCTCTTATAGTATGCTTACTTATATATCCATAGTTTGAAACAACAAAATACAAAAAATATTAAGTTTGTTTTATCTTGCGGCCAAAAAACTTAGAAGAGACAAAAATATGGGTCGCTAATCCATAGATTAATACAATGTTGTTATAACAATGAGCAAAAATAGGAGACAGGAATATCTTCAGTTTTGTCCAACTAGTAAGCATGTCCTCTTCCACGGGTTTCCTTCCATAGTCCATTTCAATCATTTTATGGAATGGTGCACATGGAACCTTGGCCGAGTGTATTCTGCTCTATTTTTTGTTGTCCACAAATTAAATATTGTCTTGTTATAACAACTAGTGAAAATAGAAGGTTTTTGCTTTCCTCTACACATTTGGTAATTGCATCTCCATTCAAATTTGTTCATTAATAATCTCATAGGTTGTTGTGCTTATTTAGATTCAACACTAAAGACGTAACCAATTCCACCTTGGATGTTGATGTCATATTTTAAAAAGATAATAGAAATAAATTGTTGGTCAAATAGTGATACACAGAAGTTCCTGGCCAAAAAATGACAAGAAGATCTGCACCCTTAAATTTGCATGCTACAATATATATATTTCTTGACATAGTGGAAGAAATATTAGTAAACAGAATTTGATATTATTTATTCACATATTTTATCTAAAAACTAAATTAAAGATTACTTATATATATTAAATCATATGCAACATAAAATGGTAAAATGGTATGATATGGAACAAAAATGGAATGTGGGAATGGGTATGAATGTGTATGAAATAGGCTAAAATATGGCATAAAATGGGACATAAATGGATCTCATCATATGTCATCCCTCCACTTTAAATTAGTAATTCTCCTCATCCTCCCTTGCTTGACACAGGAGGAAATCATCACTAGATTTTATCCCTGACAGGATAAGTATTGAAGGTGCTCTAAGGATCTTTATTGTCATTCTTTCAACACTTGATAACTCAATAGTGAAGTACATCGTAGCCACCTTTCCATACATGGTTAATCTACAAAGCAATTGTCTAGCTGGTGAGGCATGTGTCATATCACTTCTAATCACACAATTATACTGAATTGTCAGTTGGTGGTGGCATTGAGTTGAGTAACATTAATTAATGCACATCACATCAACCAAAGTGTAGGAAACTCACCAAATTTTTCCTTTTAATTGGAAGTGCATAGATCAATAACATCATTGCACTTTTCAAGATCACACAACTCAAAGAAACCAATGCTCAAGTAACGAACTTGGGAGAGCAATATGGTGCCACGTGTTTATGTGTCAAAATGACTAAAGCATTGGTAAGTTTATTACCAGCTTTAGTAGATCAAAAAATCTACAAGCATTC
Source organism: Sequoia sempervirens (assembly GCA_007258455.2). NCBI lineage: Eukaryota > Viridiplantae > Streptophyta > Pinopsida > Cupressales > Cupressaceae > Sequoia > Sequoia sempervirens. Next base: position 379,882,949 of record VDFB02193867.1, on the reverse strand, counting down.
AAGCAAGCCAAAAAATGATCCTTTGTACTTCAAAGTGTTGAACACTTAAAATATTGAGAGGGGGGTGAATCAGTATTCATTGCAATTCACAAAATTCATTAACTTAAACATACATTCAAAGCATCACATTAAAATTGTAGTAATGGAAAGTAGTAATTAAATCATGCATCACAACATATAACACAAGAACACCAGATTTACATGGAAAACCCTTGAAAGGGAAAAACCACAATGAGGATTAGCTCACAATATATTATAACTGGTTACAATGGATTTATAGAATGGTGGACTCACTATCTAAAGAGAATGGCTCACTACCAAGGGCTCATTTCCCAAAATAGAAAGAGATAAAAGAAGGGGCGACTCACTACCAAAGATGAACTATCAATGTATCTGCAACATGCTAAAAGTACAGTTCTAATTAAGCACAAAAAATTGACTTAAACACACTTCACACTTCACCACTATCACACTTCGCACTTCACTCTACATCAAATCTTGCACACATACACTTAATTACATCCATTACCCTTATTCACATCCCACATACCTTCTACATTCGCATCACATAATGAATTAACCTTGTATAAAGACCACAACCAACCAAAATGTTAATTAGGTTAGCTTAATTACATGAACTATGTAACACCATGACCTATTGGCCCAAAAATCCATCACACACGCCTCGTAGAAAGAAGAAAAATGTGTATCATACCAAAATAGGTCGACATGACCTATAATCACTCCCATGATTCTTCTCTATACACATCTCAACTCTGCACGACCCCAAAACCTTTAGGTCAGCACCGTTGGTGAAGCAACAAATGAATGAACCAACTATTCATTCACAAAGTATCAACATGAAGACTACCAAATCACTTACCACTTGGAGTGCACATACATCTGAAACCTTCCAACACTTCCTCAAAACCATATAGCATACTATTCATCTGCAGTGGAATGTGAAGCATTCCAACATGCACTCTTCACCTGTAACTTTGTCATTACTAAGCTCGACATAGTGTCATTGATATCTTCAGATGCGGAAGATATCAAACCTAGAAACTTTGGATTTAGACATGTCTAACACATACCATGAACACCTCAAAACTGCATGACAAGATTCTTCATAGCAAAGCAATACAGACCACAAAACTATTCCTCTAAAGATTGAATATGCACACTGGGACTTAGTTGGTTCTCCAAAAAACTTGGTCTTCTCTGAACCAACACTTTTGCATTTTTTCAAAGGGTTTCCATTAATGACAACAAATATATCAATATGCTCATGTTTCCAACAATCTCTCCCTTTGTCATTGATGGAAACACACTCTTCCAAAACACTCTCCAAAACATTCTCCCCCTTTGACATCAAGGGAAAAGGGTACCAAAAAGATACTTCTCTTATATACTTAGCACACTTGAGCAACAATATCCATCTCTCCCTTAGTGAAATATTTACATCAAAGTGGCTCCCCATTACAATTTTATTCCTTAAAAATGGAAAAATTTGTACTACAATACCATCAACTACTTTTGCATATGTACATTGTAATTAGGAAAATATATATACAGAGAAAAAAATGTACAACTTAACCCTTTTAAGACTCTTTTAGTTTAGCAAGGTGTGCCTACCAACCTTTCTTTGCAACCTCCCAATCCTTAGCAAATACAAGCATATGGAACTAATTCTCAAATTGAATGTGGAGGTCTTCTCCTTCTTTCAAAGAACTAGGCACTAGATTCACTTGCACAACCTTCTCTGCATCAACTAAAACTATGGTTAAAGGGGTAAGCTTGCATTTACCATATCTCTGAGTTGTCCATACTGCATTATTATCTTCTCCTTTTGTTCTTGCAGTAGAAATATTTTTCCACACAAACTTTCAATAATGGCTCTTGTAGCTCCATCTACATGATTTATTAGATCATATGCACTTGAGGCCTGAGCAAATTTTGAATCAATAGAGTCCATTTGATCTTTGAAGCTCCTTGTAGAATTTGGCCATTTCAAATAGAACTGAAACAAAAATTTGGCTTCTTCCAAAAATTTATTTACATCCTCTAAGTTTCCTTGTAACTTACTATGTGTAGTACTACATTTATCAAAAACTTCTGCTAATCTCTTGTTACTGACCTTCTTTTCCATTTCCTTCTCAATATTTTCTCCTAAACTAGCAAAATAATCCTTAAAAGAATTAAGCAATAATTTCATTTTTTGTACATCAGATAGAGAATCATCAACAGTTATTTTGGGAATACCTTCCTGCAACACCTTTATTGCTTCATCTATCAACTCTGCACTCTTCTAGTGTGTTTTTAGAATGTCCTTCCTTGTGGAGGTATGAAATACTTCACAAAGTTGTAACTTTTGTAAGGGGGAATTTTTTCCAGGTCCACCTAACCTTGTTGCATGGGAATTTTTAGGAGTTGTGCAAATACCACTGATTCAGCGAATCTCCAAAGGCGTCGAAGGATTCACCACTAGTTTTTACACTTTCTTATGTTTTCTCACTCTTCTCCTTCTATCCACTACCAGAATATTATTCAACATTCTTCTCTACTTCTAGAGGAGGTGAAGTGTCTTCTTTTTGTGCCTCAATATTCTCCTTATCACCACTATTGGAGCACTCTTCTACAGCCTTCTCATCTACTGGAGGAAAATTTTCTTCATTTTTTACTTCAATTTTCTATGGGAGACCTTACATGTATTATTTATTTTTCTCAGCATCTATCTCAACATTCAGAGGGGGGAAATCCTATTCAACTTGAGCTTCATCCTTCTCTGAGACATCTTGCTCATCATCTTCCTTTTCTTTAACAATGTTCTCCACAAATAGAGGGATATTATCAAGTTCATGCTCATATTGTTCTACAATAAACACATAGACTTCCAGGAGGGGTGTATTTTGTTGCATCTGATCTTCATTACCCGAAGAAGCTCCCAACCCTTTAGAAAGCTCTTCAACCTTTTGCAGTGTCTCACTCTTCAGCTTCTCAATATCTTCCTTGTCTCTGCTCATAAGAGTGTTAACTCTTTATTTTTTCCTAAAATGTGTTATAGAAACCCCACAACATAGATTTTCAAGTTTCTAGGTTTCCTAACCTTCTCAAATGATCTCTTATTTTAATAGAAACTAGAATATTATCTAACCATATGATGTTCTTTGTTTCGGGAACCTCTCTAAGAAAGTAAAACAACAAGCATATAATTAGGGTACCATACCAAAAGGGGTACCTCAATTATTTGGTCCATCAATTTTTGTCTTAGGTGCTCACACAAATCTATGTCTAGACCTTCCTTCACCATTTGGTGAGCTATGTGAATTGCAGTGGCCACCAAAATTGAATTCACTTTTTTTGTATAAAGATCTTGTATCCTATTACCATTGAAGCATACTTCATTTTTGAGTCATCAATATCACTCACTATTAGGTCTCGTTTATCAAACTTTTCTTTTGTGAGCTTCATCATCATTTTATTCTTCATGTCCTTTAGTGTCGAAATTGGTCCATTAGAGCACAAACTAGTGACCGCCCTAATTGCTTCCTTGTTTATCATATGTGGCATGTCCAACCATATAAACTTATCATGAATTTGGCTCAGGACATATTTTACCCATTCATCCCCATAACAAAAATTGGGGAAATTATTCCATACATCCAATTTCTTCTCCATTTGACTCTCATACTCTGGTTTCAATTCAAAGTCATCTCTAGTCAACTCCTAATATTTTTCCATCTTTAAATGATCATATTCTTCCATCTTCATATGAATGTAGATCTGCACATCCCTTGTGTGCATTATGCCACTTAGAGCCCTAAAAAATGCATCTTTAGGGTCTGTCTCCATAGATTTATATGTGTGCTTCTGCAATTAGGTCTTGGTTGCTTGAGCACATCAATCACTTGAGTAAAAAATTTGAATCTTTATAGAGATAGGGTTTTTAAGAAACTAATAAATACCTTTGAAATTTGTTGATAGGGTTTCAAAAAGTACTTCAAAATCACTTCAACACTTGTTTTCTCTACTCTCCACTTCAAATGCTCGATCAAAAATGACTTCAGAAAACTCAAAATGAAATATAACCCTTTTCTCATGACCTAATATGCATTAATTGAAATAGTAAAAGCTTAGGTTGAAAAGCTAGAAAACCCTTACTACGTTGTCACAAGCACCTTTAATAACTGTAAATTTCTGCAACAAGATATTTTATATTACGGATACCACCAACAGATCAAGCATAAAAACCTAAACATATACTAGTATTTTGAAGACATCAGCATCTCACCTTCGGTAGGGGCTAGAAAGTTTTTTGCTAAAACTTCCCTTGAGCTAAAGCTCTCTATCTAGTTTCTAGAGGAAACATTTGTACTAGGACCTAGCACAAACTCATTCTTCACCTCATTCTCTTCATTTTTCTTCCAGATCTTATTCATTTCCTTCTTCATCTCCACCATATCAATCTTCTTCATCAGATCAAGATTTTCTATGAACCATAGGGTTTCACATTCTTACTTCTGCAAAACTTAGCTATGTGTCCTGGCTTATTAAATTTGTGGCATATTACACCTTTTTGCTAAACAAACTTACTTCTTTCCATTTTAGATCTACATTCAAAAGCCTTATTTCCCAAATCTATTGCATGTATAACACTATCTGAAAAATAATTAAACATTTTGATTTATTCTGCTTCTACACTCTATTGCTCTATGTCCAAATTTCTTGCAAGAATAATAATAACTATTAAAAGATGAATACCTTTGTGCAGTTGATTGTTTGATAGGAGGCCTTTTGAAATATTTCTTCTAGTGTTGGACCTATCTGATATTGCTCTTCTTATCTCCAGTATTCCTTAGTTCATCATTCTTCTTTTTAGCATTATTTGAAGTATGATTTTCCTTTGAACTTTCTCCTTTTTCAAACCCTAATCCTTCTTTGTCCTTTGAAGCTTTTCGACTTGGAAGTATATCATCAAGTAAGGTGGAGCCTTTCTTGAATTCTTCTTCTTAAATCTTTGCTTTCTCCAAATATTTCCTTAGAGTCACAACTTCTTCTTCAAGCTTTGAACATTTTGCAAATTTTTCTTTTAATTTGGCATTCAGGCAGTCTTCAACTCTTTTTCCTTATTCAACTTGCACTTTAAGATTAGTGATTGTATAATTTGGTTGTTTTATTTGCTCATTTGTTTCCTTAAACCTTTATTTAGCTTTTTTGAGTTTCTCCCTCAACATCTTGATGCATTCATTTGCTTGCTTAACATTTTCTTTCAGATCTCTATTCTCACATTTTGCTTTATCTAGATCATCAAGGACTAAATTAAGTTTCCTTCCATATTAACTTCATAGTCTTCTTTAGTAAACCCTTTAAGGATGATCTCTTCTAGAGGAATAAGATATCTATTAGTTGTCATGTGTTCAACCTCCAAGATCTACCTCATCGGTTAAGCCAATTGAAGGAACCAAACTCTAATATCAATTATTGAACACTCGAAATACTAAGAGGGGGGGTGAATCAATATTCATTGAAATTCACTAATTTTATTAAATTAAACATTCATTCAAAGCATCAGATTAAACTTGCAGTAATGGAAAGAAAAAATTAAAGCATGCATCACAACATATAACACAAGAACACCAAATTTATGTGGGAAACCATTGAAAAGGAAAAGCCACAGTGAGAATTAGCTGACAATATATTATAATTGATTATAATAGATTTATAGAATGGTGGAATCACTATCCAAAGAGAATTGATCACTACCAAGGGATCTCTTCCCAGAATAGAAAGAGATAGAAGAAGGGGTGTCTCATTTCCAAACATGAATTTCTAACAATGCATTTGCAACATACTGAAAATATAGTTTTAATTAAGCACATAAAACTAACTTAACACACTTCATACTTCACCACTATCACACGTCGCACTAAACTCTACATTAGACTCACACAACATAATATTCATCCATGGTGGAATATGGAGCATTCCAACATGCACTTTGCTTTTGTAAATCTATCATTACTAAGCTTGACATACTGTCATTGATATCTTCAACTGCGGAAGACATCAAACCCAAAAAAATTGGATTTAGACACAAACACATGCCATGAATACCTCAAAACCAAATGACAATATTTTGCATAGCGGAGCAATGCAGACCACAAAATTGTTCCTCTAAAGATTGAATATGCACACTAGGACTTAATCGATTCTCCAAAACACTTGGTCTTCTCTAGACCAACACTTTTACATTTATACAATGGGTTGCCATCAATGATAACACCATATGTTAACATGCTCATGTTGCCAACACAAAGTGTGTGCAGGTTCACCATGTGGCATCCTCCTCAATTACCTCGCAATGGACCCACCTAAAGATCGGACCAATTGTGCACCTTCAATTGCTTACAACACTAAGGAGCTTCTCTAGGTTGCACTAGCTCAACATGCGACATGTTGCAAGAGTGGCCACTTTTTTAGTGGCATGTGAAGCCACCACATGGTGACACATCACATTTGTGTTGAAAACTTACTCCTCTAGGCTAGGCAAGAACTATGAATTTCAACAAGCAATGGACTTAAATACAAAAAATCCTGTGAGCAAAAGAAAATTTCCAACATGATAGAAGACCCGGCCAATCTTTCACCAAAAATTACTTGTAACACATAGGAGCTTATCTAAGCTACACCAACTCGACACATGGCATTGTTACGAGAGCAGGCACTTGAACTCCTCTAGGCTAGGCAAGAACTACAAATTTTTTACAAGAAACAAACTTAAATACAAAAAATCTCACGAGCGAAAGAAAATATCTAACAATGCAAAAAAATACCTAGCCAATCTCACACCAAAAATTACTTATAACACATAAGAGCTTATTCGAGTTGTGCCAGCTCAACACATGGAATTTTTGTGAGAGTGGGTGCTTGATATAATTAAAAAACATCGCTCACTTTTTATAGTGGCGAGTGAATCTACCATGTGGCTCCTTAACATATTACTCTTTAAGTTTAATCCTCTGGAGTTTGGGTGAAATGCACAACTTTGATAAATTCAAACTTACTCTATAAGAGGGCTCGTGGATGGAAGAAAATGTCCTACCAAGGGCCCACACATCTGGAAGGTGAAGGTTGAACCATATTGAAGATAGCAATGGAAACCTAGGCATGGACATTGGAAATAGAATTCAGCACCACAAACCCTACACACTAAAAACACAAATAATATTAAATTAGCTCCCCTTTATGGGATGTAAGTCATTATTTTCCAAGCGCACTAAGGTAGGACATTTAGCAAATTTTGCTTGGTTAAGTTGTAGTGCCACATAATTTAGGTTACAATCCATATTTTCTAGCATATCTGGTACTTTATTACCCTCTTTATAGTAATGGCAGAGTTGGTAAGAATCAAAACCTTGTAACATTTTGATACCTTGGTTTAGAATGACACTTAACAACCAACTAACTGAGTTTATTTGCTTATATGTGTTAATTATGATCGTAGAATCCCCCTCAATCCAAATATGTTTAATGATTTCTTCCTTTGCTAATTTTAGACCTGCAAGTGATGCTTCAGCTTCAGCTTGATTATTTGTTATGTTTGGAAATTTTAGTGCGAGGGCACTAATAATCTTGCCAAAATGGTTCCTTAGTACAAAACCTCCACCAAATGTACCTGGGTTCCCTCGAGAGGCCCCATTGAAATTGAGTTTTTCCACTCCCAATGGAGGTGGAATCCATACTACATTGTTGTGATTGGGCTTGGTTTTTGATATTCGTGTTTTATGGTCAAGTGGATGAATCAATTCCCATTGAGAAGAAATTTTTGCATCCCAATTTGAGAAGATTTTTCCTGGCCCATTTGATTATATGCATTAGACATTACTAACTCATAAATTGATCTTTCAATTTTTCATATTACTTTTTCCATTGTATGGTACTCCTTTCAAAATATTCTTCTATTCCATTCCCACCATAAGCACCTTATTAGAGTTGAGGGGCTTGTTACCCAAATTCAAGAGAATAAACAATCTTTATTCAAAGTTGGCCATGAGGAAAAATTGTTAGAAGAGACTCTTGAAGGGGTGTGACCCAATTTAGTTAAAAATATTGAATGTGATGAAGAAATATATATGTTGATACTAGCATTGAAAATTTAAAGTTGACACTTTTGAGATAGAAGTAAAAAATTATATACCATTGGTTAAAGAAACTGAGTATGTATAAGAAGACAACTTATGGTTGATGTTATTTGATGGAGCTTGCTTGAAAGAAGGAAAAAGAGATAGGTTTATTATGATTTCATCAAATGGTAAGTCCTTTAATTATTCATTTTCATTAAAATTTGAATGCACAAATAATGTAGCAAAATATGAAGCACTTTTGCTAGGACTTAATATGGCGATCAAACATGGAATTAAGGAGCTAAGAGTTTTAGGATACTTGGAATTAGAAGTATCTTGATAAGAGAAAAGTATGTTTCAAAAAATAAGAGATTAAAATAGTACAAGGCTACAATATGGGATGCTCTAGAGATGTTTGATGTATTTTCTATACAATGCATTGAAAGATCAAAAAATGCCATAGCTGATTTCTTGGCTAATATTGCAGTATGGCCTAGTTATATAACTTCCGCTAGTATATCCACCATTAAAATTATGAATAGGCCATCAATACTTGACAATGTATGTAACTACAATTTTTTAATGATGATCAAGACATATTAAAAAATTTAAATTGTATTGAAGAATATTGTTGTGCCCTTTTCACACACATGCCCCCACTGATGGCAGGGACCCCCTCTTTTGATTTTTTTGCATCTCCACAGTTTATGTCTACTAATCTCTAGTCCTCCTTTGGGATTTTTTATGATGAGAGGTTATTTTGAGATTAAATTTGGGTCTAATTTGAATTAGGCGATGTTTTAAAGCATCTTATGGACCTTGAAGTGAATTCGGATGCAATATGTAATTTTTTCTTGCACCTATGGATAGAGAATAAAAAATTAGGATAGGTTATTTTTTGAATTTTTGGAAAATTCCTTCTAGGTAAAAAGTTATGGAGTTTCAAATATTTCAATTAGGTGAGAAATCAGGAGATTTCTTGACCTCAAGAAATTCCCCTAAAATTAAAAAAATCTAAAAATCTCCTATTTTTGTGAAATTCTCGGACCTCCTATCATGAAATTCTTCCTATAGCGAAATTCCTAGACTTCCTATCGTGGATTTTTTCCTATCATGAAATCCATGTACTTCCTATCATGAATTTCTTCCTATCGCGAAATTCTTGGACTTCCTATCACAAATTTCTTCCTATCGTGAAATTTTTGGACTACATGTTGCGGATTTCTTCCTGTCACAAAATCCCTAGACTTCTTCCTATCACAGATTTCTTGTCTCCCTAAAATCCTCAGAGTTCTTCTTGTTGCAGATTTCCCAAGCTCCTAAATCTTCGAAATTTCTTAATAGGGTTAAAATTCCAAAATTGTATGGAGTTAAAATTTTCAAAGGTTTATTTAAGCTTAATTTTGATGTTTTATGAATTGTATTTTAGCATGTGAGCTACTAATGATGATATTTGATTTTCAAGATTAAATAAATCAAAAGGGGAGTTGCATATGGATTTGTGCCAATGCTTAATAGCCTAGGGGTGTGTATCTCAAGGTGCCAATATGGAAATCTAGAAAAGATTATAACTAAATATTAAGTGTAACATCAAGATTTAATATTGATCTACATATGAATCTATGCCCTGCCAGCTAGAAAATATTTCAAGAAGACATGTGAAGCTATTTTTATCAAGGTGGAGAAATATTTATTTCTCTTTGTTCCAAAGATGTAACAAGATTATTTATTGGATGTCAATAGGGCATATGTTGCCAAAACTCAATGTAACTTATTAAGGTTTTAGAGGTTCAATCTAGGAGCTTAGATTGGATTAAATCTTGGCCATTGATTCAAAATATAATTTCTATAAAAGGTCAGTGCCTTCTCATTTGTAAGGAGTTAGTTTTCACACAAGTTAGAATTGGAAAGTTAGTTCTAGGTTAAGTTTTAGGAGAGGAGAGAAATAAAAATTGTTGAGCAAATGTTGGAGAAATTAATGCAGATAGGTCATTGATTTGGTAATTTTTTGTGTTAAGTTTGACAATATTATGGTTTCTTGCTTCTTATTCTCAAATATTAGTTTACAATTCATTTGTAATGATGGTAAAATGTTGAAGATGTTTTGATGAATTTGCTGCTCACACCTTTTGTGATTTGTTGATATAAATTACTTTGTAAGGTTACTCTAAGCCTCTTTATGCAATTTTTCAACTATGGACGCTTGTTCACACCATGCCAACAATTGTGTGTATGAATGATTGTTCATGGTCTAAAAATCTTTCACTTTTCCTTGGAAGATTGTACCATTTTTGTGGAGTTGTGGGTTTAACCTTGATTAACCAGAGATAGGTTTCATGGGGATTTATCTATCTACAACATCAACCATTGTTACAATTGATCGTAGGTGTTAGTTTTAGAATCTCTCTTAACCCTATATATTTTTATCTTTCTTTGAATTAGTTTAGAATCAAAAAGCATCACCACATTTCCATATTTGATGATAAATCATTTTTAGATCTCTGGTTTGGAAATATAGTTAGGGTTTGTACACATTTTCAGATTTCACGAAACCCTCATTTAAATTTGACACTTCTAGCCTTGTTAAATTATAAGGCCCCTTGTGATTACCAGAAAATCACATCACTGCTGAGCTATTTTATATATTATCAAGACCTGACTTTAGAGACCTTGGGGTTATTTTCTAAATTTTGTCTAAGGAAAGTCACCTTTCAAGAGAGGTAGAACATTCTTGTTTTATCTGTATTGAGCAGTGCTAAAACACCCATCAACAGAATTAGCACTAGAAGGAGGGATGAGCATAAGAAACAAATTTGGAAGTTGAATGAGCCTTCATAATGAAAATATGAGATATGATAGATCTCTTTATATTTAGAAAATCTAAAAATCAAAAAATTTGACAATACAAAATTTGAGTTGAAATGGAGAGACAATAGTCCTATATTTCATGTTGTGAGGATAGTCCTCGGGTTGATATTTCTTAGCTTCAAGATTCTCTGAATAGGTAATACATCCTAAGAGTCTGCATCATCTTGAATTATTACAAAAGTGTATAATTCATAATACTTCTAGGCACAATGAGCTCGTATGTTTGACCTTTTTGGATATAATAGAAATGGCTTTATAGGGGAAAATATTCTTCTAGGAAGTGCATGAACCACTAGATTTTGTAGATTTGGAAGAACTTTATGATGTTGCAGTTGCCTTCACAAAACTGATTAAGGACTAGCTGAGTGGCAAGAATGGATTATTTGCAAGATATCCTCTTACCCAGTTGGTTTCGAGTGCATAATGCACCCCATTCTGAGATCACTTTCCCTTCATTTGAGCATATTATCAAAGAAGTCAAAAGTCTTTTGAAGTTGAAGTAACAACCTTGTACAAAGGAACCTACAAGTTTTGAATATGGAGAGTATGTAGCAGCAAATGTTAGGGCAGCCCTAAAGGAAATTGAGTGCAAGAAAGGAGAATCTGAATTACCTGGGACAGTAGAGATTAGTAATCAATGCTCAATTACAATGGATGTCAAGGTGAAAAGTGATGCTCCTAAGGGAAGCATTCAAATATATAAAATAGATGATTCAACTGATGTGGATGAATCACAAGAGAAGGAGATGATCAGTCAAAGTTCCCATACCCATGATGAAGATCCACTATAGATAAGATGTGATGAGTTCATCATAAATTTTATGAAGGATTTGTTAGGTTTTTAGTACAAAATCCATCTAGAAGAGTTATTACTACCAGGCTGGTGCAGGATACATGAAGAAGCACACTTAGAACTCACATGTTCATAGTGCTAGGAAGCAATTATGAAATTTGAAGAACAAGTGGAATTGTCAAAACATGTAGAGGGTGCACAGGAAGCTACATTGAGTGAGTTTTTAATGAAGGAACTTCAACAAGTTTCTGATGAATGCCTCAAAGAAAGAAAGATTCAATGAAGGATTCAATGTTCTTGATGGTTGAGATCAAGAGCCTAAACTGAGGCCAATTGAGAATGAAATAAGGGAGTTTTCTTGCTTGACGGATTCTCTTTTCCCTTTACAATAATTCACAGATGTCATGCTTTAACAATTATCATACCAATGTGTAGGAAATTTCAAACGATACTAAGAACAATGATACCACAGTCACAATTGATGGATATGACCACAATGTCGTAAGTGAAAAGGTGTTAGAAGATCAGCCTATGTTGATTCTTCTTGGACACCTAATTGAAGAAGTTATTGCACATCAAGAGACTTTGGTGCTTTCAATGCTAATACCTCATGAAGACATATGAATAGGAATGTTGCATCACCAGTTGAGACTTCCTAATGACATGGACATTGACTCGTTACAAGGCATATTAATGGGAAATAAAAATGACATTTTGTCTAAACAAGCAACATAGCAGGTTGTTTCTTTCCTTACTGTGAATTCTGAAGTTTATCAATTTGATTATGGATTCCTAGGAAGGAAAACTTGTATATGATTAATCATGGCCCCTAAATATTTTCCTCAATTGTTCCTTTTGCCTGGTTTTTCCACTGAATATGAAAGTATTGCTACAAGAATATATTTTTTTGAATATAAGGATAGGTTTGCCAAGTTTAGAACCATAACCTATGCCTTGTTACTGCTGAATATTTTGAGGAACCATGTGAGTTCATGTCTTTCCATGCTGTCTAAACTTGCTTACTCAGATTTCTTGTAAATAATTGGACTAGGTTTAGTTTTCCTTGTTTGCTTTAGGATGCTTTAGGTTAAGGTTTTCTTTTGGTTTAGGCTTGGGTTTGGGTTGTTTGCTTTGCATTCTAGTTTGAGGTTCTCTCATTTTCTTTTGGGGAAGTCTTGCAAGCATAACAATAATTTATTTATCTAGGATTATTCTGAGTATTCCTTTGAGAATCTCTAATCATATTTTCAGAATGGACAGTGAAGGTCTTTTTTAGTGTCAAATGGTCTGGATGTTTGATTCAAAGAGGGTGAATCATTGGTTTTTTTTTACTTGAAGTATTATGAAATCCTATATCTTTCACATATTTTAAGAATCCTAAGGTTATTGTGGGTTTCTTTATGAAGTTGTGTTAAGTGAAAAATCTTAGATTTCTTCTTCATTGCCACTATGATTCTCAACCCTGAATGTGAGCTTCACTACTTGCAGGTTGAAATGAGAAAAGAAAATCAAAAATGAAAAGAAAAGAGGAAAAAACAATGAAAATAAAAAAAAAAATCAACTTTCAAGACTATTCAGATTACTCTACCAGGGCTATGGATGCCCGACTGGTAGTAGAGCTATATTCGAGAGAATCACAACAACAACCTCATTGAGGCTATGGACGTCTGGCTGGAAGCCAGGCAATGTTCAAGTTGCTTTTGAAGTAGAACCATTCATGTAGCTTAACATGATGAAGCATAGGTTCCTATGATCATCTTAAGTAGGGAAATAAATGCACTTACACACACTTGGATTTTCAATATATGGAAGGTCAGATCTACTACTGGTTTTGATTCTTTGATCATATGTTCTTATTTATTTAGCCTAGTGTGGAGACCAAAACTAAAAATTCTAGGTTTGTGATTCCTATTTCTCATCAAAATGCTTAGGAGCATTTTCCCAACAGAGTTGCCATTTGTTGTGCCCTTTTCGTACACACACCCTGTTGAAGGCAAGGACCCCCTCTTTTGTTTTTTTTGCATCTTTTCATTTTGCATCTGTTGATCTCTAATCCTGCTCCTTTTGGGATGTTTTATGATGAGAGGTTATTTTGAGATTAAAGAATCTTGGGGACTTGAAGTGAATTTGAATGTCATATGTATTTTTTTCTTGCACCTATGGATAGAGAATGAAAAATTAGGCTAGGTTGCTTTTTGAATTTTTGGAAAATTCCTTCTAGGTAAAAACGTATGGAGTTTCGGAGATTTCGATCAGGTGAGAAATCCAAAGAATTCCTAACCTCAAGAAATCCCCCTAAAATTAAAAATCTAGAAATTTCCTATTTTTGTGAAATTCTCAAACTTCATGTCGCAAAATTCTCGGACTTCTTATTGTGGATTTTTTCCTATCATGAAATTCCCAGACTTCCTATTGTGAATTTCTTCCTATCATGAAATTCCTAGACTTCCTGTCGTAGATTTCTTCTTGTCGCAAAATCCTCAGACTTCTTCTTGTTGCGGATCTCCAATCTCCTTGAAATCCCTGGACTTCTTCTTGTCGCGGATTTCCTAAGCTCCTAAAATCTTCAAAATTTCTTAATAGGGTTAAAATTTCAAAATTTAATGACAGAGTTAAAATTTCCAAAGGTTTATTTAAGCTTAACTTTGATGTTTTATGGATTGAATTTTAGCATGTGAGCTACTAATGATGATATTTGATTTTTGGGATTAAATAAATCAAAAGGGGACTTGCATATGGATTTGTGCCAATGCTTAATGTCCTAGGAGGTGTTGTGTATCTCAAGGTGCCAAGATGGAAATCTAGAAAATATTGCAACTGAATATTAAGTGTAACCTCAAGATTTAATGTTGATCTACATATGAATCTGTACCCTACCAATTGAAAATTAATTCAATAAGACAACATATGAAGCTATTTTTATCAAGATGGAGGAATATTTATTTCTCTTTGGTCCAAAGATGTAATAAGATTATTTATTGTATGTCAATGGGGTATGTGTTTCTAAGACTCAATGTAACTTCTTAGGGTTTTAGAGGTTCAATTTGGACCCTTGGATTGGATTAAATCCTAACCATTAATTCAAAATGTAATTTCTATAAAAGGCCAGTGCCTTCTCATTTGTAAGGAGTTAGTGATCACAAGTTAGAACTGGCAGGTTAGTTCTAGGTTAGGTTTTAGTAGAGGAGAGAACTATAAATTGTTGAGCCAATGTTGGAGAAACTAATACACATAGGTCATTGATTTGTTTGATTTTTGTGTTAAGTTTGACAGTATTATGGTTTCTTGCTTCTTATTCTCAAATGTTAGTTTTCAGTTCATTTTTAATGATGGTAAAATGTTAAAGATGTTTTGATGAATCTACTGCTCATACCTTTTGTGATTTTCTAATTATAAATTACTTTGTAAGGTTATTCTAAGCCTCTTTATATTATAGTTCAACTATGGATGTGTGTTCATGCCATGCCAACAATTGGGTGTATGAAAGATTGTTCATGGTCTAAAAATATTTCACTTTTCCTTAGAAGATTGCACCATTTTTGTGTTGTGGGTTTAACCTTGATTAAGCAGAGATAGGTTTCATGAGGATTTGTCCATCTGCAATATTAGTCATTGTTATGATTGATCTTAGGTGTTAGTTTTAGAATCTCTCTTAACCCTATATCTTTTTATCTTTCTTTGAATTAGTTTAGAATCAAAAAGCATCACCGCATTGCCACATTTGATGATAAATCATTTTTAGATCTCTAATTTGGAAATACAATCATGGTTTGTACATATTTTCAGATTTCATGAAACCCTCGTTTAAATTTCACACTTCTAGCTTTGTTAAATTGTAAGGTCCCTTGTGATTACCAACAAATCACATCACTACTAAGCTATTTTTTTCATTGTTAATACTTGACTTTAGAAACCTTGGGGTTATTTTATGAAGTTTTTCTAAGGAAAGTCACCTTTCAAGAGAGATAAAACATTCTTGTTTTACTTGTATTGAGCAGTGCTAAAACACCCATCAACAAATACCAAAATCAAGAGATAGATTTTCATAACTTTGTGGAAATTATGGATGGAAAGGAAACTTTGTTTGGGAATGAATTTATTCAGCTAAAAACTAATAAGATCCCAAAAGGGTTGGTTGTCTTAGAAATATCTTTTGATACTTCTGACAGATATGTTGCTAAGTCAAATCCTATCCATGAAAATGATTTAGAAGACATCAATTTAGGCATAGAAACTTTTCCTAATAAAGTTTACATTGGGAAAAACATATATTCCAAGATTAGACTTACGCTTGTAACTATATTAATAAGGTATAAGCATGTATTTGCATGGTCTTATGATGATTTGAAGGCCTATATAGAGAATTTATTTCAGCATGAGATTCCTTTGAGACCTAATTCTAAGCATTTCAGACAAAATCAAAGACCTATTAACCCAACATTGGCACCAAAAATGCAACAGGAATTGATGAAGCTTAGAGAGGGTGGGATTATAAAGCCAAATAGTAATTCCACATGAGTCTCTAATTTTTTTCCAATAAGGAAAAATAATGGAGATATAAGATTATGTGATGATTCTATAAATTTGAACATATCTTCACTAAAAGGTAACTATCCATTGCCTAATATGGAGGCACTGCTATAGAAGGTTATTGGTTATGAGTTTCTATTTATGATGGATGGAACTTCCCATGGTACAACAGGTGGTAGTTAAGGAATCAAAAAAATATAAAATAACCTTTACTACACCATGGGGCACATATGTTTATGATACGATTTCATTTGGGCTTACTAGCATAGAAGCAACCTTTCATAAAGCCATGTATGTTGCATTTGTAGATTTAATTAATATTATGATGGTGGTGTATTAAGATGATTTAACTACTTTCTCAAAAAGAGTAGAAGACCATTGTACTCATCTTGAAAAGGATTTTTCATAAGCCATTGAATATGGAATATCATTGAACCCTAAGAAATGTACATTTGGGGTTATAGAGGGTAAATTTCTAGGTCATATTATTTCAAAAGATGTGATTAGGATTTATCCTAAAAGAGTTACAATAATTGACAAAATTCCAATTCCTGACACTATTAAGGGAATCCAATCATTTTTAGACAAATCAAATTTTTGTTCAAAGATTTGTCACTAATTTTATAGAAACAACTAAATCCATATCTAAGATTCTAAAAAATGGTCAATCTATATCATAGGGAGATGAGGTTGTTCAGGAATTCAACAATATCAAAAGGGCTATCAAACAAGCACCAATGCTAAAATCCCTTGATTTTGCAAAGCATTTTCAATTATTTTATTTTTCTTCTTTCCAGAGAATTATTTTTATATTGTTACAAAAAAATGAGGAGGGTTATGAACAACCCATTGCATTCTTTAGAAATTCACTTTAGTTAGTAGAATTAAAATATGATATCATGGAGAAGCAAGCTTATGCTTTGGTCAAGGTTGTAAAGAATTTCATATCTTATTTGGTGGGTGCCAAAATAATTGCCTATGTTCCTAATGTTGCAATTAAGGATATATTCACCCAATAGGAAGTCATGAGGAGAAGATGCAGATGGATTACAAAATCCAAGAGTTCAATATAGACATTTCAATAACCAAGCTTGTAAAAGGACAAGGGTTAACTAAGCTCATGGCTCAGTCTTACCTTGATGCAAGTCAAGTAAACAAAATACAAGAAGATATTCATTTGAAGGAATGTGATCTAAAAAAATTTCTTGGTATAAGGATATTTTATTTTATTTAAAGAACATGTGTTGTCCAAAGCACATGAATAATAATCAAAAGAGGACTCTCAAGCTACAATCCATAAGTTATATCATGCTCCATGATATTTTATATTGGAGATATAGGGATGGTTTCTTTCTCCAATGTGTTGATGAAGAAAAAGTTAATAGAATTATTGAGATGCATAGTGGAGTCTATGGAGGACACTATATGTCTAAGACAACTGCTCATAAGATTCTAATATCTAGATACTGGTGGCCAACATTATTTTCTAACACTCATTAAATGGTAAGGAAATATTATGCTTGTCAAAAAAAAAATAGGAAAACTAAATACTCTGGTGCCTTACCATTGAGAATATTGACTATGGAGGCTCCTTTCCAGCAATGGGGCATAGATTTCATTGGTGAATTTGTTGAAAGATCTAGTGGTGGTCACAGATGGATTATGGTGGCTAAAAACTATTTCACTAAATGGGTAGAATCTATTCCTACTAGGAAGGATAATAGAAAAATTGTCATGAACTTTGTAATTTAAAATGTTGTCATAAGGTTTGGAACTCCTACCAAGTTGGTTCTAGATAACACCATGTGTTTTAGATCAAAAGAGCATTTTTTTTTTATAACTATGGGATTGATATATCTTACTCTTCTCAATATCACCCTCATGGGAATGGAAAAACTAAGTCTAGTAATAAGAGTCTAATGAAGATCATGAAGAGAATAATTGGAGAAACTAAGAAGTCTTGGGACTCAAAACTAAAATTGGCATTATGGGTTGACAGAACAACAATCAAGAAGGCTACAAAAATATCTCCTTATGAGTTGGTATTTGGATTGGATGTTAGATTGCCGATTAAAAATTTATTTCTAATTTACAAGTTCATCCAAGAATATGAGGAAGGTGTTAGTGATGCTATGATGGTTAGAATCAATCAACTTGCAAGACTAGATGAATCAAGAAGAGAAGCACGCAATACCAATTTCAAGAAGCAATTAAAAGTCAAATACTTGTTTGACAAGAAGACATCATAGAGAAAAAATTTGATAGGACATATGGTCTTAATGTGGAATGCCAGAATTTAGGACAAAGGCAAGCATGGAAAGTTTGAAGCCATATGGATAGGACCTTATATTGTGCTTAGCAACCATGGTAAAAATTCCTACTTTTTGTAAAATATGAGTGAATAATTTTTTTAATTTTCAATACATGCACAGTTCCTTAAACCCTACTTTTCATAAAGTAGGGCATATCCATGCACATTGTATTTTAGTATAAAAATTATATAGTTGCTTTCCCTTTTTCTCCAAGTTCCTTGTCTAGTTTGTGAAATTAGAGATTCATAGATCCTCTCCTTCTTTCTACAAATTAAGCATCCCCAACTAGAGCCACTAGTGGTGCTAATTCAAATTCTAGCTTTTATATTATTTTGATCTAGTAAAATTCCTAAAAAATCCTAAAATTGTAAGGTTTTTTTTATTAATTATGCATTAGGGCTTCTAAAAATTCCTAACCTTAATCAAAACCCTTGTGTCTACCTGAGTCCCTTGTACTTTTATTATATTTATTCACTGACCTTTAACCTAGGTCACCTAGCTTTTAAGTTACAACTTTGAGGCCTTTGTCCCATGTGTTTATTGACCCCTTCCCTAGAATCTCGATTGAGCCTGTTATTATCATGCATTTTTAATAAACCGTTTAAGGCTTTACACTTCACCAGGTCCCACAAGACACATATAAGCATTTTGTGTAGTCTCTTTGGTTCGTTGAAGCTCTTTTTGTGTTATTATTGTCCCTATGAACTTGCAAAATATCTTTTTCCTCCATATGATGTTGATGTGTATGGTTCTCTGACCAATAAAATCATGAGTTTTGTATTCACACAGGTTACTTAGGTCTCTTCATTAATCCCCCCTTCTATCATTCATTATTGACCCATTTTTCCCTAGCAGTTCTAAGTTGTTTTTAAAGCACATGTGTTTTAGACCCTTTTAAGTCACACGAAGTATATGCATTGTGGGACCTTTTATTTTGAAATCCTTAGTCTCCAAAAATTAGTGAAAATTCTTTGTCTTGATAAAAAATCATGCATCTTATATTTTTGCACTAGAAATTACCTTCACAAAGAACCATTAAGTCAAGCTTTCATTCCCTTGAACTCCTAAAATTACACTGTGTCCAAGATTTTTTTGTCAGAACAATCCTTAAGAATTTTGGCTTGCTAGTGGATTGGATGTTGTCAAATGAGGTGAGGCATTTTTTGAGGCCAAAGGACCTCCCAAAGAAGGGGATCAATAACAACTGGGGTGATTGATTTTTCTACACAAATGCTAGTATAATCAGAGTGTATGGGTCCTCGATTGTACCTCATGTGCTCCCCAAAAATGTACTAAAATGAATTGCCTTCTTAGAAATCATATGGAAATTAAAGGAGTCCAAAAAGACTCATTTCAATAACAACAAGAAATATGCCACTCCCTTCTACAGTAATATTTTCATATTTTTAGGTAACATCAAGGGAGTGAATGGAGTTGTTAGGAAAGTTACTAGCTTATAGAATGAGGGTGGACAGAATTAAGAGGTGTGATCCAAAACATTTCATCAATGACCAAAGAATGATTTTTAAACTAGTACCCTTCTCACGCGAGTGTGACAATGTGAAAGATTTGATTAGAAATTGTTCCACAGAGAAGGAAGTTGCAAAAACAAGAGCTTTGTGGGTAAATATTTAGGTGGTTGAGACAAAGAGGAAGCAAGCAGATCCATCATTTGAGGGATCATTTTCACACATCAAGGATCACATAATGAGGAAAATTATCATGTTGGATAATGCCAGTGAATTGCTTTCAATGTGCTAAATCTCTCACCAAGTGCTCCTAGCCCCTCCACTTCCCAAAGGGATATACCACAAAGTCCCCAACAAGTTACTCCCTTGCAGAAAATTGAACCTTCATCTAGTCCCTTGGTTGATTATCCCATAGGCCCAAATGAGATGTATGATGATACACATATAGTAGAAGTAATGCATCCTCCAACTAGGGTCATAATTGAAAGACCCGCTGATGATAATTACTTATAAATTTTGAGACTAGTGGAAAAATTGTAGATGATATCAGAGCTCAGGCTTGCACTAAATTTATGCAAGATGACCAATTTATTATCATCAAGAAATTTAATGACTTTTTCCTTAAGAATAAAGGAGAATTGCAATAGAGGGTATTGGAAAAAAGCCTCGCATAGAAGGAAAAAGGGGAATAATTGTAGAATTTTGGGACAATGTGAAAAAGGAAATATAATCTATGACCCCTCAAAGGGGAATAGAATTGGTGAAGAGTGTAGGATTCCTTCTCTTACTAAGATGGTACATGTCATCTATTATTGCATTTGACACCATCAGAAGATAGGGAGGAGAAGACCCAATTTTGAATTCAGAGGAGTAAGTTGATGCCCTCTACTTTGGGTCAAGTTTCAATCCAAGGCATGAGACCTTGGAAATTTAGTCTATTTTCCCAAAGACCAACAAGCCCCAAGTAATTAATGATCCTAATGATCTCACTGGAAATTTGATATTTAGAAGACTAGGGGACACCAATGCCACCCAAGCAGTCTCCCTTACAATGAATGCAACCCTGTTCACTAAAGCAAAAGTAAAAAAGCTACAAGAGGACTTGGATAGGGAAAATGATATAAAGTTGAAATTACATGAGCAGTTGAATATGGCTACAGGATTGATACCTCCACCACAACTATTAATCGAGGTCTAGGGATCACAAAAAAAGGATATCTTAGATCGTGATTGTAGTATTCCTTTTCAATATTGGAACCTTATGATAAGGGAATTAAATACTTTTGAAGGTTTTGAGGAATTCCACATGCCTCATATTTTGAATGAGGAAGAGAGAAAGCTCTACAAGGAGTGGAGGTCAAGTTTTGCTAACATTCTCACTCCTATATATAATAAGATAAATAAGAATGGAGAAGTAGATGCAAAGAAATTAAATATAAGTATGGATTTACTCTCTAAGCTAGAGTACAACATGATAGGTTTTTTTGACATGGTATAAATTTTGATAGGTGATTACTACAAGGAACATATTGTTAAGGTTAATCAATTTATCCCACCTAGAGGTGACATGTTAGTAAAGCATGATAAAGATAAAGAGAAGATAGTGTAGAGATTTGAGTTGTATTTCAATCTATCATCAGCAACCAACATAAATGCAACATTAGAAAACAAGGATGGGAATTTCAAAAATGTCTTATTGCCATCAAGGAGTAATTGTGAAGAAATCAAATCCATACACCAATGTAAATGCTCCAAAATATCTTCAACCACTTTTTGAGTGGTTACTCCTTATGTATAAATGTATTTTACCATTTTGTAATAGTGTCATCGCCTAGATTTTATCTTTAGTGAGTTAAGTGATGAATGAGGTCATTTTCTTGTTGCTTCCCTTGTATTTGTAAAAGGGAATTTTGAACCTCGATTTTAGGATTCAAGTGCTTATTTTTTATATTCTCTGTATAGTTTTAAGCTTTATATAGTTAGTTCTTCTAAATTTTTTAGAAAAGAGATGATATAATATTACTCTATAATAACAACAAACAACTCAATATTGTTGCTTACATTACATTTCATGTTATTATTATCTCCACACTATAGTGCAATATCTTTTGGATCTTAATAGCTAAATATTATTCATGATTCTCGTTCCCATTTGTTGTCATGAATGTTTAATTGTTGGCTTCTATTCAAGTAATAGATTAAAAAATTTATTAGTTGAATCATTAAAGATATTGTGATTATAGTAGGGATTTTGAAGAAGATTAATAGTGTTGTCTATTTATCAGTTTCTCATTGTAAGTGTAAGGTAGGGGGAATGACCACGTTCAAGGCCCCAGGTCACGAAGGGCCAAGAGTGGAAGGCTGCCCTAGCTTACCTCAACTAAAAGGGGTGTTAGGGAATGGAGGACAAGAATGCTAAAGACTTTAGGCCCTTCAATCACTCTATGGACCTGAAACTCAAAATGGGGATTGGTGAGTTGGTTTTCAGGTTCAACACTACACCTCAGGAAGCTCTCTGCCCGAGGATGGAAGTGTCATCCTGGGATGACAACGCAGTGCACTGGCATCTCTTAAGTGTGTTGGCATCTGTATGACCAAAGGACTAAAGAGACAAGGTTAAACTCTAGAAAACAAACTAACGCCCTAGCTAAGTACTTCCAAAGGGCCAAAACAATGCTATGAAGTAGACAAGATATGCTCTAATATGATAAATTAAATACACAAGACTTAGGGTGGCAAGAATAATCTCACAAAGGAATTTGTTCGCCAGCTAGCTCCTAGTAGCACGTTCACCTACACACAAAGAAGAGGGAAATTTGGTTGGGGTTGTTAAGGGGTCTGCCTCAGTTAGACCCCCAGTTTGGTGTTTCTAACCCATGGATAGCCAAGTTCTCAATGATGGAGAAATAGTATGATAAAGAAAGAAATGAAGTAAAGAACACTAAAACACTACAAAACAGTAAATGTGCTTACTCAACCAAGTAATAGAGGAAAGGAGTGGAAAACTTACCACCTCCACCAAGATGACTCAAGACTAATGGGGGAGAAAATGAGAGTACTCAAGCCTCTATTGCAATGGTTTTGTCCCACACTTGCTCTACTGAATTGATGGAGTGATGTTGTTGTTGCTATGGAGTGCAAAAGTGTTGCTAAAAGTGCTTGGGAATGCAAGAAGTGAGTGCAAGAGAGTGTGAATAAGTTGAGTTGAAAGCTTAGAAGATGAAATGCATGTGGAAGGAGTGAATATGAAGGAGAGAATGAATAAAATGGCCATATTCGGGTCAGTCATCCAAAGAGGGTGTTACAATTCAACCACCAATGAGAAGTGTAATGCCTCTACAAGCTCCAGCCGTAGGAATCTGTCAAGGATGTAAGTGCACTGTGCGGACGTCTGCGCATTGCATGGGCATCTCTGACAACAATTCCTCTACCAATGCTCAAAATAGGTGCCAAGTGGAATGAAGGCAACAAACTTATGTGGAATTTAGCCTCCGAATTTGGTTTTCTAAAGTGGAGAAAGGCAAAAGGGGAATTTGCATAAGGGGTTAAAATTCACTCATATACATTTTTCCCCCACTTTAGCGAGCACGAATACTGATGAGTGCTTCGGTAATGTAGATCAAAGAATAGTAGGGTTAGAAATATATACCTGAACTATCGAGGAAGCAAACCATGATCTGACAAACCTGAAGGTGCAATGCAAGCAAAGGACTTCATAGCTTCTCAGAACTATGAAGTTGAAAGCGTCTTTCAAGCCTGCGGACCTACAAGGAGGCAACCCCCAAGATATCTCACATGAAGGAAGCCCAGAGAAGGAAGTGCCTCACAGGCTCTTAGGCCTGCAAGGAAGGTATCCTCCAAGATCTCTCACATGAAGGAAACCGAGAAAAAGTGCCTTACAAATCTGCAGACCTACAAGGAGGCATCCCCCAAGATCTCTCACATGAAGGAAGACAAGAAAGCACCTTACAGGCCCATAGATCTGCAAGGAAGGTGTCCTCCAAGAACTCTCACATGAAGGAAACCCCAAGAAAGTGTCCTACAGACCCACAGACCTGTAGGGGAGCGACCCCCAAGATCTCTTACATGGACGAAGCTCAAAAGAAGTGCCCTACAGGTTCTCAGACCTACAAGGAGGTATCCCCTAGGATCTCTCACATGGAGGAAACCTAGGAAAGTGGACTCTACAAAGTCAGGAAGCGGCTTCATAGGCACACCTACAAAGCGACATGTTTATCTGTGGGTAGAACATGTTAGAAAGTGGCAAGTAAGTGGATAGTCATGCAAACCATCAACAAGTTGGAAAACTTTTAAAGGGGTTCCTCAGGAATCTGGCATAAAGAAGGGGTCCACTCAAGGGACGCACAATTTGAAAGCATATGTTTTTCTTTCTTGAATCGATCCATCATCAAGGAATCACCTCATAAAGGAAGAGAATTCCCCCACACGAGGGGAAGGTTATAGCCACTCCCACCTCAGGAGAAAATTCTCAAGTTCTTTCAAAAGGATTCCTAATTCTGAATGTTGTTTTCAAAAAGGAATGTTTATAAGGATTTCCAAGAAAAGATTCATTGACAACGAATGCATTTTCTAAAAACCAAATTATTGAAGAAGTGATGTCACACATAAGAGGGAAAACTCAAGCAAAGAAGAAAGAAAGATAAAGGAAAATCAAAAAAGGAAAGAGAACACAATAGAGGGCACAGGGGTAGCCTGATATTTTAGGGTCAGAACTACTCATAAATATATATGTGTAGTAATAGTCTATAAATGAATTGGTATCAACCCCCTACTATATCAGACCATGTGAAGAATGCACGAGAAGACAAAGTAAAAGTAAAAAATTGGGTCATCATGGAAGGGAAGCCTAAATGCCCCCAAAGCTTTTCACCATCCCCAATTTACTGAAAATCAAGCACAAACATGGAAGAATGATGATACAAATAGAGGAAGGTTAATGACACAAAGACCATGCCTGTATCCAAGCACCAATAAGAGTGACAAGGGTCATCCAGGAACACATAGCACGATCACGGGGGAATCACATCACAACACACACACACACACACACATCTAATCTAAATATCAAGAAGAGGACCTCCCCTAACACCGATCAACCAAGAGGTCATCTGCTTCCCACTCTATATCATCATAGGGGGAAGGAGGATGAACCTGTAGTGATGTAATGTTAAGGGGAGGAGCTTTTGACCCTCTCACAACAAGTGCTAAGGAAGAGGGCCCCGCAAGGTCTTCTCCATCGAGCTCTTGTGGAGCAAGGGTCAGTGATTTCATGAAGATCACTAAGAAGGTCGAAACTTCATCCAAAAAGATAAACATGCACCTTATAGGAGTGTCATGTTTAACTTCAATGGACGGGGTAGGCTACACCTGAGATTCGCCTCTAGGCTCATAGAACGACTCGGGAGCAGTGACGAACTTAGGGCTGGTTTCGACACTAGGACAAAACAAGTCAGCATGGGACCACCTTGTGAAGAATGTGGGCTCCTCTTTTGTTCCTTATTGCAAGAGGAACTACCCTCCACCTTCTACTTCTTCAAGGGATGCAAGCTCCCCATAGATGAGGTAAGAGGTACAGAGAAAGAGGAGGAGAAAACCATAGTAGACACCACCGAGGTGTTTGTCGTATCTACAGGTCTTAGGAAAGGTGGGACATCTAGAATGGACATCAACAAAGGTGGATCCACCAAAGGAATGATGAACATCTGTACCCCCTTGGGGTCAGGCGCATTCATACTCGCAGCGGAAGCTAGAAGTGATGCGGAACTATACTGAAGGGAAGCAGAGGGAAGGAAAGAGGAAGACGATGTAAGAGATCCTAAAGCAGGCACAGTCATCTCTTCTTCCTTCCTCTATGAGGCAGCCTGCTCAACCAGAAGATCCTTTCGCGGGTGCTTGCGCTCGTGTGCAAGGCAGTTTCTATGACTCTTTGAGCTGGAGACAAGAGGTTGCGAAGGAACAAAAAGCTCCTGCTCAACCATGGGAACATCCACTACAGTCGTCTCTGATAGAAGAATGGATTCTTCTATGGGAGGAGGAGCAGGTTGAGAAGCAATGGGGGGAGTCGGCTCAAGTGCCTCGGTAGCGGGCTTCTTCCTGTTCACTACTTTAGGAGCAGGAGCAGTAGGAGGCCATAGATCAAATTCCCTTCTGGAACCTTTCTTTTTTCCATATAAGTAGCACCATGGTCCGGGGTATTCGTTAGGGAAATATGAGATCTTGAGCTTAGGCTTGCACCAAGGAGGTATCATCAGACTCAGCGGATAGCCACTAGGATGACTCATCCAATACTCCTCCCAAGAAAGGGGAGAGGACAAGGCAGTCTAGGAAAAGGCAACCTTCTCTTTTCCTTTATGACAAGGAGAGGGACCAGCGTGGACTTCTCCTTTCCCTTCTAGGAAGGGGGAGCAATCGGTGCAAGCTTCTCCTTCTCTTAAGAAGAGGAGGCGACCAACTATTGTATCACAGGAAAAGTCAATTTTGACTGTCCCTTGCCCCCAATCTTATACTTTACATAATTCTTGTAAAGTAGGCCTGCTCTCAGAGGAACCGGACTGACTGGGGATGGCCAAAAGTGATCCAACGGATATCCACTACGAGACACCAAGGGTTGGTAGATAATGTCATGCACTACATGCACGACACTTTCGTGGCAAAATTTTAAACATTTGTGAACAACAAAGGTGATTACATTCATAGAAGGTATCCAGGGTATGCCTAGCTTCAGCCTGAATAAATATGACTCTGAAATAACATTAAAAACTGTGTTAATAGCCCTAGGTCCAACTAGGACAAAGTTATTGAGTCATATGGTTTGAGACACATACCACTGTGCGTATTGATGGTAGATTTGGTTTCTTCATATTCTTCCCTTTGTAATGAATTCAATACTAATGTTTCTTTCATAATGACATTCACATGGCTCATGAGGTCTACCAAGACCCCCATCACAATGTTACCATTGAGGCGAGTGAGAATGTAGAGGGGAGAGGGCTTGTTATTTAAGGGAAAGTCTTGCGACGTGAATGTTATGTCTAGCAAACCGGGTGTAGGTAGAGTAGTAGAAGTCACCGTGACCATGTTAACATAGGCCTCGAGTTGAGTAACAGAATCAGTGGGATCGATAACCATGTTAGTAGAATGTGACAGAAATGGGTCTGTGTATATCTGCAATTCACTATTAGCCTTCGCCACTAATTTGTTAGCATTCTATTTACTCCCATCGAGATGAATGGTACCATCCTTGATGTGGTCATGTGTCTCATGATGCAACCACATACATCATTCATTATCATGTCCATTAACTCAATGGTATTGACAATAAGTGCTTCCATCATACCAATTAGGGTAAGGCTCCTTAAGAGGATTAGGACTTGTCAAGGTTATGATCTTATCCTTCAACAACTTTTGTAAGATAGAAGAATAAGATTTTGATAACTTTGTGAACATTTAGTTACGTCTAAGGTCATTGTCGTTAGTAGTGGCTACTACATTTATAATAGTCTTACCTTTCCCAAAGATTGATATGATGGAATTTCCCTCAGAACGGGAGTGCGAGGAGGATCCATCGAACTGAACAATCGTATGTTGGTACTCTTGTAGGGCTGCACACAAATGCGCGAAAGAAGGATACTTCATAAGGGAGAACTTCTCTTGCCAATGCCTTTGTAAGTTCCCTATGAATACATTTTGTACATCAGAATCGGGCATCTGATACAAGATTTGTGAAAGGAGTGCTTGATAGTGTGCTATGAAATCAATGATTTTTTTGTTGTCTCCTTGTTTACATCAGACAAGATTCGAGAAGGTCATCTTTGGTCTGATATTAGCTTGAAATTGTCTAAGGAATTGATTTACAAGTTGGTCAAATGAGAAAATGGAATTGTCAAGTAAGGAACAACACCATTCTAGTGTTGTATCCTTGAGTGATTGGGAAAATAGTTTCGCCATTAATGCATCATGATGGAAGAAGTCTATGCACAAGGAGTTAAAGGTGGATACGTGTGTCTACAGATCCCTTTACCACCATATTTTTCAAATTTAGGGATCTCCATTTCTTGAGGGAAGGGAGTATTCAGAATTGCAACTGAAAATAGGCTATGCCGAAAGAAGGGCTGAAAGATAGGCTAGGTAGAGGCTTGGGAGAGACTCACCAAATGGCTTTACATCTTACCCATATTTTGAAGAAGGGTGTTTAGAATAGGGTCATTAAAAGATATAGGGCCAAAGGAACCTCCTCCAAAACCACCACCAAAGCCACCTCTGGAACCGCCACCAGTGTGACCCCTACCAAAACCACTACCAGATCCACTGCCACTAGTAGGTCCTCTGTTGAAACCACCTCCGCTTCCGGAGCCACCACCATGACCTCCACCGAAACCACTTCCACTAGTACCACCCCTGTTGCCAAATCCACTACCACCACCAAAGCCTCTACCACTCATCCTGCCAAAACCTCCACTACTAGAGGTGACAGGAGGGGTGAAGCTAAAGCCCAAGGGGACCTTGTTTACTTTGATATTTTTAGGTTTTTCAGATACAAAAGGGATGTTGATAGAAGGGATTGCATCGGCCATGTAGACAGACGTGGGAGGCATCGATACGCCTAATTGTCCTTCATGCTCTTCAAAAGTGACTCCTTGTACAATACTAAGATTGTTCGAAGGAGCACACGCTTCAGCCAGACTGATGAGGCTAGTCAAAAGTTTTATGCCTATTCGATCCTTACCCACCATATGTTTTAACTCACTAATGACCCGAGCGGCCCTGGCCATCTTCAGGTTTCTTTCCAAGTGATTTTATAAGTCACCCAATCCTTTGGAAAGGACAGAGACATAGTATAAAGGAATCTGAATAGCCTCATGCTTGTCTATCAATGATGGTGTAGGAGACGCAGGAGGAGTGGGGATGTGATCAGTCTTGTTGAAGAATCCCATCTCGTCCCTTGAAAACTACTCTTGCATAGCCAAACCAACGACAGGACTAGAGAAAAGGCCTGTAGAGAAACCAGTAGTGACCTTCGTCCTTTCCATCAGGAGGTGTCAAATACTTCTCTTGACAATATACCTGAAAGTTGTGGACTGGGTTGTGATGCTCATAAACCTTCACAACACTCAGGAATACAACAATCACGAAGTACACGAGAGAAGCCTCTACACCAATAGATGAACAAACATTGGTTCACATTAGGTTCACCAAAAATGTAAGGTAGGGGGATCGACCATGTTCAAGGCCCCAAGTCACGAAGGGCCAACAGTGGAAGGCTGCCCTAGCTTACCTTAGCTAAAAGGGGTGTTAGGGAATGTGGGACGAGAATGATGAGGAATTTAGGCCCTTCAATCACTCTGCAAACTCAAAACTCAGAATGGGGCTAGGCGAGCTAGTTTTTGGGTTCAACACTACGCCTCAAGAAGCTCTCTTCCTGAGGATGAAAGCATGGTCTTGGGATGATAGCGTGGTGCACTGGTGTCTATACGACCAAATGACTAAAGAGACAAGGTTAAACTCTAGAAAATAGACTAATGACCTAGATAACTACTTCCAAAGGGCCAAAACAATGCTATGAAGTAGAAAAGATATGCTCTAATATGATAAAGTAAATACACAAGAGTTAGGGTGGCAAGAATAATCTCACAAAGGAATTTGTTCACCAGCTAGCTCCCAGTAGTACGTTCACCTACACATAAAGAAGAGGGAAATTTGGTTGGGGTTGTTAAGGGGTCTGCATCAGTCAGACCCCCGCTTTGTTGTTTCCACCTCCACAGACAACCAAGTTCGCAACGATGGAGAAATAGTATGATAAAGAAAGAAATGAAGTAAAGAACACTAAAACACTACAAAATAGTAAATGTGCTTACTCTACCAAGTAATAGAGGAGAGGAGTGGAAAACTTAAGACCTCCACCAAGAGCACTCAAGGCTAATGGGGGAGAAAATGAGAGTACTCAAACCTCTGCTGCAATGGTGTTGTCCCACACTTTCTCTACTAAATTGATGGAGTGATGTTGTTGCTATGGAGTGTAAAAGTGTTGCTAAAAGTGCTTGGGAATGCAAGAAGTGAGTACAAGAGAGTGTGAAGAAGTTGAGTTGAAAGATTAGAAGATGAAATGCATGTAGAAGGAGTGAATTTGAAGGAGAGAATGAAGAAAATGACCATATTCGAGTCAGTCAGCCGAAGAGAGTGTTACAAGTCAACCACCAATGAGAAGTGTAACGCCTCTGTAGGCTCCAACTGCAGGAATTTGCCAAGGACATAAGCTCATTGCACAAATGTCTATGCACTACATAGGAATCCCCAAAAACAATTCCTCTACCAACGCTCAAAATAGGCACCAAGTGAAATGAAGGCAGTGGGCTTATGTGGAATTTAGCCTCTGAATTTGGTTTTCTAAAGTGGAGAAAGGCAAAAGTGGAATTTGCGTAAGGGGTGAAAATTCACTCCTATATAGTAATGTGGTGAGGGTATAAGAAACCATTGAGCTAGCTTCTTGTGCAAGAATATCACTTCGTCTTTTGACTCTATAAATAGATAAGGCACCAGTATGGTTAATCCATAGAACTCAAAATAGGGTTGAATCAAGTTAAAATTTAAAATTTACCATTACTATTATTTATCTTTTCTTTATTCTCATTTCACACCATTATAACATAAAGCTATAGAGGTTTTGAAGATAATTTAGCCCATTAGGCTCATCCTATTAAAAAATATTTAGTGTGAATATTATAATCTATTCTTGACATCATTATAAAAAAATTTATAATTCAAGATGATGTTATGAAAAGGGAAACCCACCTTGGTTTTATAGAGTCTGAAGTGTAGAGGAGGAAAATTATAAAATATGTTTCTTGTTCATTGGCCACTAACCTAGGGTTCTTGAGCATAGGATATAGCTAAACCTTAGAGAATCTTAGACAATTAGTTGGAAACACCAACACACACACACACACATATATATATATATGAGGTTTGTTATGGGGTTTCATAGCTAGTAGAACCCTTAATGGATATCATAAAGAAATGAGTTTTTGCATGGACATAAACAAATCAAGAATCTTTGGCAAGCTTAAATAGGTAATGTGTTCATTTCCTATTCTTCTTGTCCCATATTTCTCACATCCATTTGTTGTAGAATGTGATGCTTTAGGAGAGGGAATTAGACCTATATTAATAAATAAGGGGAATCCCATAACACTTAAAAGTATGAAATTAAGACAACAAGAAAAAAGTATGTTGTATCTATGACAAATAAATGTTGGATATCATGCTTGCTTTGGCTAAGTTTTAATAGTATTTGGTTTGTGGGATATTTCTTATGAAAACATGTCATAACAACTTGAATTTCTTCCTTATCCAATGTGACTTGAATGAAAGTAAAAAAAACGTTGACTAGCCTCCAAGCTTATGATTTTGACATAAAATATATCAAATAAAAAAGAATGTAGTTGTTGATGCTCCTTTTAGGAAGTCTACTCTATGTCCTACTTTTATTATTGAAGCTAATTCGAAGGTCTCAATTATGGAAAAATATGTTTAAAATGCATTTTATTTTAACCTCCCCCATGGGAATTTGAGAGATGACATATTTGTAGTAATAGATGGTTTCATTGTTTATAAAAACATTATCTTTCTAGTACTTAAATCCAGGATAAAGGAAAATATTTTAAGGGATTTTATGATGCACCACTAGTAGGACACCAAGGATACTATAAGGAAAATTAGAGGAATGTTATCATGGGAAAAAATAAATTAGGATGTCCTCGAACACATCAAAGCATGTATGATCTATCAACAAAATAAAGTAGAACATATTTTTTTAGTAGGCTTGTTTTAGCCATTGCCTATCCTAAATTGAAATTGGGAAAGAATATCTATGAATTTCATCACATGCCTCCCCAAGGTATGAAGTAAATATTGAATTTATATTGTATTAGATAGGATAACTAAGTATGCACACTTCTTTTATAATTCTTAAAAATTCAAATCACATCAAGTGGTAGATTTATTATTTAGATAATTTTTTATGTGGCATTGATTAAGTAAAAATATTGTTAGTGATAGATTTAGTATATTTCTTATCTCCTTTTTGAAAGAATTATTTATTTGGCTGGTACAAAACACTTATATAATAAGCTACTATCCACAAGTAGATGGGAAAATAGAAATAGTGATTAAGAAGGTTGAAGGTTACTTCAAGAACTATGATTTTTAATCAATAATCAACATTGGTTAAGTGGTTGCTCTTGGGTGATTACTACTACACCACCACTTGCCATACGTCAATTAGTATGTATATATTTAAGGTATTATATTTTTATGATGTATTAAAATTTAGTGATTTATCTCTGACATAGAAAAGTGTTAGTAACTAGTCATGTTGAACCAAAGTCGTGATATACTAAATTTACTCAAAATATTATCTCTAGAAAGCCCAAAATAGATAGAATTTATATGTAGAACAACACCATAGTAAGAGTTAATTTTAAGTTGGGGATATTATTTTTCTAATATTGTATTCTTATAGGTAACCCTCCATTAAAAGATGTGGGGATGAAGAGATCAAACCAAACTTATATAGATCTTATTAAATCTTGAGAAAAATTAATGAAGTTGCATATGAGTTAGACTTCCAAAAAAAGTAGCATTCATAATGTTTTTCAAGTGTCTTACCTCAAGAGGGGACTTGAATGAAATATCGCACATTTAATGGATATACCACCCTTGGATGATGAAGGGGAGATAATTATGGAAAATTATGCTATTGTGTATGTAGAATTGGGTAAAATCAAGGTTAAGGTCATAAATTAGCTAAACTAAAACCCTAAATCCCTAAACCAACAATGAAGCACAATCCAACATAGAAACATAAACATAAAGCAATATTACCTATGCCATGGTTGTTTCAACTCCATTGTCCTTCTCCATTTTGCTTGAATATGCTTGATCCCCTCATATTTGAGTATGTAAAAGTAGCCTAATGTCTATGATAATAAAATATTGAAGATAGTTGTCTCCTTAAGCAACATTTACTTGTGCATAAACTATATAGCATAGAATGGGCTTAAAATGATAATGATAAGTCTCTTTTATAGAAAACCTAATTGGAACGAAGGGATAGGATTAAAAGCCAATATGACATGACAATCAAAGGCCATGTTTATGAAAGTTTTAATATGAAATAGGGTTAAGGAAAAAAATAGGGCAAAGATAAGGATGAATGGCTAAGATTGAATTATAAAGTAATTCAATTAAGGGTGGAAATTAAATGAGACAAGAGATAAGATTTAGCACATAAAAAGATATGTGACATGTTGACTTTTTTAATTAAAATAATGATTTAATTCAAAAGTGGGAGAAAGGGACAAATTTGTAAGTCATTTAATTCTTGGAAGAAAAGGCCAATGAATAATTAAATAATTAAATGAAACAAGAGATAAAATTTGGCACATAAAAAGAGGTGGTTGGAGGAATTTAAATAATTACAAAATTATTTAATGTAGGAAGGAAAGTGAATAATTAAGTAATGAAAGAGTATTTAATTGTAGAAGAAGTGGGAAAGATTGATTTTTTAATTAAAATAATGATTTAATTCAAAAGTGAGAGAAAATGATAAATTAGTAAGTCATTAAATAAATAGAATTTATTTGGGGTTGGGGCCCTAGCTCGGTTGGCTAAATCTTTCATTGTGGGGAGGACCCCAGTCCCATGAGGTCTAATCTCTACAGTGGGAGGAGGCTGATGTCAGCCTGACTGTGAATCATTAAAAGTTTAGGAGTTTATACAGAATAAGAGTACTACAAATTCCTAGATTCTAATAGCATAAATAATAAAATTTATTTAGTACAAAAGAGCTAATAAAATGTCCAAATAAGTGAAATAGTATTTACATTATACTAAGAATGATTATAATTGAAATAAGTAAAAGTATATTTGAGTATGAGAAAAAAGGATTCATTGACATAATTGACAAATAGTAGAATTTAATTAATCAAAAATAAAAGATATAAATTAATTCAAATTCAAGTAATTAAAATTAATTAATTAATAGAAAGAGAGTGACATTAGACAAGGAAGAGGGATTATTAGACAATTAGACCAATAGTAAATAATTAAAATTATTTGAAGTATTGGGGAAAAAAAAGAATATTGACAAGAGAAAGAAGCTGTGCTGAACCTGGGACAATTTTTATTATTGTCCATATTTACCCCTCATTGATACAATGGGTTTATAAATTACAGTAAAAGAAATTTAGTTCAAAAATATACCCTAGTGTGTGTCATGGGCAAGGGCAAGACAGACCTATACCCCTCGAAAAGTTTTTTTTAAAATTTTGAAAGTTTTTGAAAAAATTAAAAATTATTTCAAATAAAAAGCAGAATCAATAGTGCAGTTGAATGGGGATTAATGAAATGTTGGTATGAGTTAGTGGAGACAAAAGAAATATTGATATTTTGATTGATGAATACTTTAGTTTCAATTTTGATATGTTGAGATTGTTTAAAAATATGACCCATTGAACAGCCAACATGGTAGGCATAAAGCAAGGTGTTACCCAAAGTTACAATGTGGCTTATATGATCAGCCGAGGGAAGGGTATTAGGACTCATACTAAGAGCAACGTTGCCCTAGTATTTTTCTCAAGACAATCCACAAGCAATGGTCAAAATAAAGTAGGTCGTGAGACATCATTGCTCCTCTAAATCCTTCGCAGAACATCCTTGAGGTGGCTAGTAACATGACCAAAATAAAATAAAAAAGATAAGACAAAGTCAACAACCATTTAGATCATTTTCCAATGATTGTTTGTTGATGTTTGATTGCCTAATTGATTGATGCCTTCATTGTTTGATAGTGTTTGGTTTCAAGAGAAGAAACATGTCGTATAAGACGTCAAGTCTGGTTTCAATCATGTAACCACCTGTATAAGGAAAATGACAAAATCAATATATGATGATGTCTGGTTTCAAGAAGGACACATCCTATATAAGACAAATGACTAAATGATTTAATGTTTGATGTAGATTTGGTGTGTGACTAATTTGGGCAATTGACTGATTTGGTTTGAGGACTTGTTGGATAGTTTGTCTTGTTGATTTATGATTTAGATGAGGTTCAAATGACTATTTGTGTTTGATGACAATGTCTGACAGATTATGAATGCTAAGGATTGACCTAAAAAACCCTAAGGTACCAACCTAAGGCCTTAGGTGCTCATCAACTAATTGCCTTCCCTACGTAACAATGCACAGAGACCTTGTAGTTTGACAAACTTTGATCTTGTTTGATTTATTATGGATCAATTCATGATTGAATTTATTCGACAAACCTTAAAAGACTGCATAATTCCTCGGGGGCGCATCAACTAATGGCCTTGCCTACGTTATACACACAGAGGCAGCATAGTTCGACGAGACCTATGACTGACTCTGACTCTATTTTTGGGATTTTTGAAGGTTATGTGGATGTTTTTGGGTTTTTGACATGTTTTGATTTTATTTTTATTTTTCAAGTTTTTTAATTTTTTTTGGATTTTTGATACAATGACCTCCAATGTTAAGCGTAGGATCCAATGAAGATGTAGGTGAAGTACTTTCCCTTAATCAAGTATAAGAACAATTTATTAGGGGTAGAATTAAATAAGTTTATTGTGGATGGATATGGAAGGAAAAAAGGTGTATAATGTCAATCATTCCAAACTATGGGAAGGACAACAAAGCATTATTATGGATGGCATTAGAGAGGAGCAAGATTAAATATGAGGGGGATGAAAAACCGGGACAGAATGATGGTAGAGGATGAAGCGAAGATCAACTACACATGGCACCTATTTGCTAGGTTTTCACCATGGTACTTATCCAAAGCACTGCCAAAGTGGTTTTCACTATTAGATGAATTATTTCTCTTTAATATTTTCTTGGATTTTTCTTTTTTGGTGTCACTAAGACACCTATTTTCTAGGTTTTCATCAAGGTGACGATTTTTTTGTTTTTTTGTTTTTTGTTTTTTTGTATTTTTCAGGTTTTGACACAACTCTCTAAAGCTAGGTGTAGAATTTGTGCAAGTACAAACTATTGATAGGCTCTAACAAGGGTTCCCCTTCAAGAGTTGAAAGCTGATAAGCTCCTAATCCATGGACTGTCATGACGATGTATGGACCCAACCGATTAGGTTGAAAATTTCCTAGCTTAACTCACTCTACTTGATTCTTAGGATTTTCCATTAAAGTTAGGTCACAATGTCAAAGTGTTGGACCAAAACCCTCTTGTTGTAGTTGTGATGAAGACAATCCTAATAAGCTTGTAAATCCAAACCAATGCATTTTTCTGTGGTCATCTGATAGTTCCAACTCATGCAGTTTAGATACCTGATATTCTTTGTCATCAATCTGCCCTTGCATGGATACCATCAAGGAATGTAACTCAACCTCGATAGGTAAGATGGCCTAAAAACTAAAGACTAAGGAATATGGAGTGGCTCCTATGGAAGTGCGAATACTAGTGCGGTAAGCTCATAAGGCAAGATTAAGCTAAAGGTACTAGCCATGACCAACACCATTGGCAGTCTTTTTGAGGATTTTGATGATAGTTTTATTAGATGCCTTGGCTTGGTCATTACCTTGTGGGTAGTATGGGGTGGAAAAGTGATGTTGGATATGGGATTTTTCGCATAGTTGGTGGACATATTGGTTATTCAAAGGACAACCATTATCAATGATGAAGGACTAAGGGACACCATACTAGAAAATAATGTAGTTGATGATGAATTTTGATATTTGTTTGCTAGTAATGTATGTCATGGGAATATCTTCAATCCATTTGGTGAAGTATTCAGTTGCTATGATAATAAACGTATGGTCATTAGATGAGGTGGGATGGATTTTACCTATGAGTTCAAGTCCCCATTAGGAAAAGGGCCATGGTGATGTGATCAGTTGTAACTCTTGAGTTGGTGCATGAATGAGGTCTCCATGAATCTGACACTATCGATATTTCTTAACAAAGTGGTATGAATCTCTTTCCATCATGGTCCAATAGTATCCTACTCTCATGATCTTCTTGGCTAGAGTCAGACCACTAGAGTGGGCTCCACATATACCTTTGTGTACCTATTGTAAGGTCGCTTGTGCTTCATCAGTATCGAGACATTGTAGGAGGGTATTGTCTAGGCTTTGTCGATAAAGAGTGTCATCGATGATGGTGTATCTAGAGGCTTTGCAAATGAAGGTCTTGTGTTGATTGACAAATAGGTCAGGGGAGATGATTTGGTCATGTAAGTAGTCATAAGTGTCTTGGTACCAAGGGGAGTTAGGACCAACAAGTTCACACACCATCTCAGATTCGGGAATATCAAAGGTAGGGTTCAATAGTTGTTCTACCAATAATTCATATTATGGCACATTATCTAGGATATCCAAGAGAGATACAATTGATGCCATTACATCTGCTACCTTGTTTTGAATGTGAGGGACCTGACAAAAGATTTTGTTGTTGAAGTACTATTTGAAACAATCAACCATCCACTTATAAGGAGTGAGGTTTTCATCTTTAGTGTCATAGTCATCGTTAACATGACAGATTACCAATTATGAGTCCCCATACACTTGAAGAATTTTTATTTTCCATTTGATGGGCATGTGAAGTCCCGTGAGAAGAGCCTCATACTCTACTATGTTGTTGGTACATGAGAAAGAAATCCTGAATGATTTGGGTATTGTATCTCCTTGATGGGTAATAAACATTATGCCTACTCCTGAGTCATGACTGGTGTGAGATCTATCAAAATATAACTTCCATGTCGTGGGTGTGTTTAGTGTAAAAATAGACTCGTCTGGTAAATCTGAAACCAATGGATGATCTACTTTTATCAGTGCATCTACGAATTGGTCAGCTATCACTTGTCCTTTTATGGCTTCCCTCTCAACATATTGAATGTCATACTCACTAATTATCATAACCCATTTGACTAATCATCTTGTCAAAGTTGCTTTGCTAAGAAGATATTTCAATGGATCTATTTTGGTGACAAGATTTGTTTGATGATTCATCATATAGTTCCTAAGTCATTGAGTGGTGAAAACCACCACAAGAAGGGAATGTTCTATAGGATTATAATTGAGTTCATAACCCACCAAGGTATAATTGATATAAGATATTGCTCATTCTCTTCCCTCATCATCGTTTTGTGCAAGTAATGCTCCCAATGCCGATGTTGTTGCTGACATGTAGAGGATGAGATGTCTTTTGTCAACATGAGGAATTAAGATTGGTGGTGTTAATAGGTAATCCTTAATTTTTTGAAAATATTCTTGACACTTGTTTGTCCATGTGAATGGTACTTCTTTTCTCAACAAGTGTTGGAATGGTTGGCATTTTTCTGCTAGCTTCACAATGAATCTTCTGATGAACTAGATTCTTCCTTGCAATGTTCAAAGCTGACTTATGTTTGTGCAAGGTGGAATGTCTATTATAGCTTTGACTTTGGTTGGCTCAACTTTGATGCCCCATCTAGAAACAATATAGCCTAGGAGCTTTCCCGACATCACTCCAAATACACACTTCTTAGGATTCAATTGCACCTTGTACTCTTCCAATATTTTGAAAATTTTGTCTAAGACTCTCAAATGATCACCTCATTTCAATGATTTAGCTAGGAGGTTTTCCACATAATCCTCCATGAGAGTATGTATGAGGCCATGAAAAATTGTTATCATAGCATGCTGGTATGTGGCCCCAACATTTTTCAATCCAGAAGGCATGACATTCCAACAATATGTTCCCCATGGACATGTGAAGGTTGTCTTGTGTTGATCTTCAGGAGCTATTCTGATTTGGTTGTATCTCGAGAAGCCATCCATGAGTGACAATATCTTGTAGCCTGTTGTCAAGTCCACAATTATGTCAATGTTTGGTAGGGGAAATCATCCTTCGAACATGCCTTATTCAAGTCTCGAAAGTCAATACAAATGAAAATCCCTCCCGTTGGTTTTGTCATTGGCACAAGGTTAGAGATCCACTCTACATAGTCGATAGATTTGATAAATCCAACATCCAATAATTTCTTCAGATCGACTTTGACTAATAAACAATTTGTGGGTGCATCTTTCTGAGCTTTTGTTTGACAGGTTTGGCATTGGGAAATAATGGAAAATGGTGTAACACTAATTCAGGATCTAGCCCAGACATATCGGTATAGGACCATGCAAAATTGACTTATCATTTTGGAACTCAGGTTGCTCTAATTTTTTCAATGTCGTTGCAATGTGGATGATCTTGGGTGCTTCATCTGTGCCAATGTTGACTTCCATGGACTATTCAATAAACATAGATGACTTCTCTTGGTTAAGGGGAGAAGGTACAACCCTCCATCCTTGGGCCCCTCGGAGAGGTTTTCACCCTAAGATATGTCCTTTCATTTTACTTTTGCTTGGTCTAAACACGCCTTGTGGTTTTCACCTACAGAGATTTCATTTTTTTCTTTATCATTTTTATTTTTGCAACTGGAGAGGTAGAAAAACTACCCAAAGTAGGCCATGTGATCCAAGTCAATGGTAAAGCTAGATTTGTGATCTCCACCAGGAATTCCTTCACGTAATCCCATGAACTCAGCAATGGCTTCGTCGTTCTCCAATACGTCTAAGACGGGTGGTCCTTGTTTGTCCCAATTGATCAGTTGAGGGTAGACTAAGGGCATGCCATCATCAAAAGTTTCGAGGCTTAGAGCAGATAAGGTAAAGATAGAGGTATTTTTAGGATCTTTTGTCTTGGTGTTGGATAGGTCAAGGACTACGAATAATTTAGCTATATCATAGTCACTAGAGGTATAAGAGTCACACCTATATTTGTTGGAGTCGGTCTCGATATAGTCATCATAAAGTGTCTCAGATGTCTCAAAATTCTTTGAAGCACTCACTTCCTCACTTGAAAGCACCTTAGTACTAGGAGCTCCTATATTTATTGGTTTAAATCCTATCTGGGCCATGCCTTTTGGTCACTTAGACACTGGCAAACATTTTTTCATCCCAATTTTGTTCAAGCCAAGTTTGTTGTGTCCATCATAGCCTTTATTCTTCATGATTTCAAAACCTTTACCAAATTTTTTAAGTAGGTATTTTCTTGGGTGCAACGACTTCTTTTTCTTCTCTATATACCCATGAGGTCACATCTTCTTTGTTGATGGCTTACTTACTTAGCTCTCCCCATTTTTTGAAGGTTTTCATAGGAGCTACATTAATAGTGACCTTAGATTGTATCTTTTCTACTAATGGTTTACCATATGTCTTAAGAGATGTAAGCTTGTTGACACAATAAGATGTTTGCATATGATATTCACCATACCCCTTATCTTGGACCTCAATTTTTGGATCGGAAGGCAAAGTCTTGGAGGTGGATGCTTTGGATAAGGTGGAAGGTTCAATGTAGTGAGATGAGGAGGATGATGAAGCTTCCCAATTTATGGGCACTTGTTGTTTGGGTGTTCCTCTCATATTGCTATAATAATGAAATGGGTTAGGATCACTAGCTATTATAATTTCGGTGCCATTATTTGGAACTTGAGACATTGATGGTAGGTAGATGGTACGGTTTTCATGGCATGGATCCATGGTTGGACGAGGAGAAGATTGTATGGAAGGTCAAGGTCCAAGACTTGGAATGCGGTGTCCATTATTGTAGGTCCAACTCTGATTGGTATTTTTATAACACCCTTGGAAGAGTGTTCTTCGTCGTCATAGGATTTGATAACAATGCTCTTTGTCGTGTACACATATGCTTCAAAGAAGCCCAATTCCTTAACAAATTTTAGGGTGAAAATATTCAATCTTTCTCCACCCTCTATCAAGACTCATCTGACTTTATGTTTATAGATGAAAACTTTGAGGTGCAAGGGGTCATTGTGATTGGAATTTTGGGTCGAATGATCTTGGTCTGAGAAAGTGACATGGTGAATATTAGCCAAGTATCCTACCATTTCCTAGAAATGATTGACATCAAGGTCAGTGAGAATGGTAGTGTCTTGTAAGGATTTTTCAAGAATGGCCCTGTGCTCGAGGGATATACGCAACAACTCAAGGATAAAGATTTGCATAGGTGTTTTCCCCAAATGGTCTCAAAGGTTATATTGTGACTTTTGTTGTTGCTTTGGTGGAGCACCTTGTACTATCACCTTGGTTTGACGGGTATTTATGGAACATTCTGGCGGCTTCTTCATGGTGATGGTGTTGACATAATTGTCTATGGCTTGAATGTGATGTATGGTAGTGTAGTCATATTTGGCATTGGTATAGTTGGCAGAATTATTGGTCTTGGAACTTGAATTGGAGGCCTTTCCTTTTCCATGGTCATGTAATGGATCTATAAAGACTTTATGATCATTGTTAGAGGT
Source organism: Sequoia sempervirens (assembly GCA_007258455.2). NCBI lineage: Eukaryota > Viridiplantae > Streptophyta > Pinopsida > Cupressales > Cupressaceae > Sequoia > Sequoia sempervirens. Next base: position 379,841,460 of record VDFB02193867.1, on the reverse strand, counting down.
TGGTTGTTGTCCATTAACTTTTATGGTACCGTTTTCAATGAGGTCTTGAATGATGTTTTTTAATTGTCTGCATGACCAAGTTGAGTATCCTTTGGTTTGATGATAATTGCAAAAGGCATTTTCATCCCACCATGAAGGTTTGAAGTACCTTGTATCATATGGTTTTTCCTCGGGAAGTTGTATGAATATTTGTTGCAAGAGTTGTTTGAGGACTAATTCAATCAGTTCCCCTAAAGGGGTATATTTGTGTCTCATGGGAAATTGCCTTTGAAATCTTTGTCCTTGAGTTTTTTGAAGGGAATTTTATGTTTATTGTGGTGGGTTGTTTGGTGTATTAGGTCCTTTGAATGTAAGTGTAGGACCGATGTGTATTGCCTTCATGTCGACAACTCCATCATTGTTGAAATTTTTATTTCAAGCCTGATATTTGCTTTTGTCATTTGATGTGCCTTGGGCATTTTGGGTTTTTTTTTATGTCTTTATTTCACCTTTGGTGATAAGTTCCTTCTCGAGGATGGTTCCCTTTTCCACAAGGTCAGTGAATGTGGTGCAACAATGGGCTTGCAGTTGAAATTTCAAGTTTATGATAAAAATTTCCATGAACATGAAAATCTTTTCTTTTTTAGGAATTTTGATAGGACAACAACTGGCCAAGCTCCTCCATCACTGGAATAATGTGATGAATGACTCACCATCTTCTTGTTTGGTATGGCAGTGTAGCTATAGTGATGTCATTCTCAATGTTAAAGGAAAAATGGGTGATAAACATGTCAGCTAGGTGTCCCATGTTCATATGCCTATGGGTAGATGGGCGAAACATTCTAATGCTTGTCCTACAATACTTCTAGGAAATAGTCTCATAAGATATGTCTATTCGGATTCAATGTCCATCAAGGCCATGTGGAATTCTCTTATATACTCAATGGTATTGCCTTTTCCTCTATATTTGGGAAAATTTGGCATGACATAGTGAGGAAATGGAGACATGTATAGACTTCTATCAAATGGATATTGGCATAATTCTTGTGCTGAGTAAGTCTTCTTGTTTGACAATGTCATGGTTTCCACTTGTTTTTGCAAGGAAAGCATTTGATTGGCCAAGACATCAAATTCCATAAGAGATGTATCAATTGCATTGTTGATTGTGTTGTGATATGGGCCCATGTCGGCATTTTGCAATCCAATGTGTTGGTTGGATGAATTGGTGTTGATATGAGGTGTATATGGTATGTTTTGATGTGGAATGCTATGGGTGTATGATGGGATTTGATTTTGGATATGTGGAGTGTGAGTTGGAATTTGAGTTTGAATTTGTGGTATATGTGAGGTGTTTGTATTGAATTGTGTTTGAAAAGGATTGGAAGTATTTGGAACTTGTGTGTATTGGTTGTTGAATTGGAAGGGCCCTTGTGCATTTGTTTGTTGGGGGATGCTTGTGTTAGGTCCTTGTGATGTATTGGTATTGGTATGGTTTGTCTTGGCTCCACAAATATGAATTCTAGTCCTCTTATTCTTGCCAATAGGATTTGATGATGTGTCATTCATGGAACTAGATGTTCCAAATGGACTAGATGTATGACCAAAAGGTTGTGGTCCATGGCTTGTGTCATAGATTGTTTCATTGATTGTGTTCTAAATATTGATGTGTAGATTGTGGTGGAATCTTGAGTTGGACCTCCTTGTGGTATAGAAACATTTATTTGTGGGATCTTGGAACTACTAGAAGTAGAAGTGTCATGTCCTTTGCTTTGTTTTTTTGGTGATGGTTTTGCTTGAAGTGTGTTCACGTCAAAACCATGGGGTAGTTTGGCACCATTATGAAAAATTTTGGCCAAGAATATTTGAGGGTCTAGTGCCACTATCTCATCTAAAAAATGTATCATATTAGGATCTTGGATGGCTACCTCTATTTCATCTTCAATTATGTCTTTGGTCTTATATTTTTCAAAAGGATTATGAGGTCTAGGTGCTTCATTTGAAGAGGAGCCAAATTTTATGTTGCTAGTGTAGTTGTAAAGGTCATCATCATCATTATGGAAGAAATACATTTCTTTTCTCTTCCTTTGTGACCTTCTTTCGACCATAAAAAGACTTGAAAAGGGGAATGAAGGTGGGAGGTGAAGTCTAGGAAATGACAATGCAAAGGTATGACTTAAGCCTAAGGTATGATACCTAAACTATTTTATTTTTAGATTTTTCAAGATATAAAGGATGCCTAATGATGATATACCAAGATAAAGAGACAAAGTGACAATAGTCAACATGTGGATAAGATAATGTCACAATGATCAAAACATATGGTATGTCTAAAGTATGTAAGTAGACTATGTTTTTTGGATTTTTCAAAATATAAGGTATGCCAAATGATGATGTACCAATATAAGGAGTCAAAGTGACAATAGTCCATATGTAAATAAGATGATGTCACAATGATCAAAATCTATGGTATGTCTACGACTAAGGGATGCAATATGT
>VDFB02193867.1:379706198-379838885 GCA_007258455.2 Sequoia sempervirens | reverse complement strand
GTAGTGGAGAGATAAGGATTTGGAGGGATAAGGAGATCATGATTGCTCAACGTAGTGGAGAGATAAGGAGATGGAGGGATAAGGAGATCATTTTAGAGAGATAAGTTGGTTGCACTGGAGCTTGGAGAGATAAGGAGTGCAAGGAATAGAAGGTGAGTTGGATTGAGATAGTGGTCTGGGGTTCGGTCCAGGAACTTGGCGCACAGTTGGCTTACCCATCAACGACCGTTGTTGACGGTTGTTGTTGAACCTTGACACATAGTGTTTCAGTGAGCACAATGGAGAGATAAGGAGAGATGATGGGGATGTGGTCCCCCAAAAATGTGGCCACATTGGTTCATAGCTCTAGTCAAAAGTGCTTACGGATCAACAGAAAAAAAAATACTTGAATTGAGTGTAGCACTAGTATATCCCATGATCTGATTCATTCTTAAATTCTCAAGACATGTACAAGTATGTGCACTCAGGAAAGAACAAAATAAATTTTTATTTTGTGCAGCTTCAACTATTGGTCTTGGTGGAGGTGCTGGAAACCGCGACCTGTAATTATTGAAAAGCTAAATTTTTTTTATCTTAAGCTGATACAACTACTGAGGTTGATACTATTGTTGAGGTTGATATTGTGGTGGTGGTAGTGCAAGCATCTAATTGTCTACCTTTTGTAGCAATGGATCTGCAAAACTCTAAACTAGAGGCTTGATTGAATCCTTCTTCATCTTGCCAGAGGTAATCATATTATCCTCCAACTCGATGGTGTGTTCTTGCACATCTATCAATTCTATTTCTTTTGACATCTTCAGGAAGAAGGCTATCTTCGATGGAAGAGAATTTATGAAACAACTCATCAAAATCTCTGATGATGGATTAAGTGTAGAAGAAATTTGTGTAACAAGATGATTAAATCTTGCTAAAAACTCCCTCATGGGCTCGTTGTGCTCCATATTTGAATTTGCAAGTTGGGAAAATAATAGATGACTATCTTCAATGGGCTTGAATCTTGCCAAAAAATTCTTTCTCATAGTTTCCTAGCTTGTAATATTGCCTGGCTCCAGGTGATTGAACTAGTGGAAAACATTCCCAACAAGAGTCTCCATAAAGAGGTGGACTATGATGTCTTCATGTGCCACATGCAACACGTCACAACCCGTTGTGAATGCAGAGATATGTTCATCTGGGTGTTGACTCCCGTCGCTATGAAACTAAGACAAGTGCTTCTTTGACCCTTTAGGTAACTCATGATTTTCCTGCAAATCCAAAGGTCCAATGTTCTTACCCAAAGGTAATTGGGGTGGACGTCTTTGATTCCTATCAAACGGTTATTGCCAACATTTGCATTATTGTTATCACCCATTGCTTCTGGCTGGATCACAAGTTCTTCTTTCTTGACTTCTTGTTCCAAATGGTCATTCCCTTGACATAAAGCATAAGCTTTCTTGAAGTTTTAAGCCTCGTGCCCCACGATGGGTGACAAAAAACTATTGGCATTTCAATTCGCACCTTTGGAATGCAAATTGGAAATAGACAACTATGCACAATTGAACTACTCTTCAAATTAGGAGCGTAAGCTCCCTCTTCGCTGATCATGCTTAGAAAGAATACTAAACTACTTGCCAATCTTTTTATTCTCAGCTAAGAGCACAAGATTATAAAACTCTTTGTGTCATAGCTGAGGTTTTCTCTTTCTCAACTTCAAACTACAACTAGGCCTACTCTAAAGACACTTCTAATAACTCAAGTAAACTCAGAGCTTGAGAATTAGAAGTAAACAAGGAATGATTTGATTAACACAAAAACTTAAATAAAATTTCTCCTAGATAACACCTGAGGATTCATTGTACTTATGAGATGTAAGCTGAAATAAAGATTATGTAAGTAAATACATAAAACAAAGTACTGAATGAGATTGAGATAGTAGATCAAAGCAAAATAGGCGTAAGATTTTCTTCCTCAAATTTCCAAAGAAAATTACACTAGATACAGATTGAACATGAACTAAACAATAATCTACAACAAATACAGGCTTGCAAACTTGCTCTTACACAAAGTGAACAAACACTGAATAACAAAGTTGCAAGCAAAAGTAGGCTCAGCAATTTGTTATCCTCTTGCTTCGACATATCTTTTTTTTACCTCGCGATCATTCTGTAACATTCCTCCATTTCTTCTGCAGCTTTATGCTTTTGATGCTTCTCTTGATTTTTGAATGGAAGAGTATTTTATGTTGAAAATCTTGAATTTTGACTGTAAACACACCTTTTTCTGAAAAAGTTTTGCACAAACTACTAAAAATAGGTTGCTGATTTTTCTCCAAAAAAATCAGATTTCCTAAAAAGAATAAGGTCTGGGGGTGATCCCACAATACTGGTTTACAATTTTTGCCCAAACTAAACACTGAAATAATTTGTTCTAGCTAAATCTTCACTTTCAGGCACCTATAGCGGCTAAACCGTGAGGAATTTGGAGATGATGCAAACTAGTGATTTGTAACATTTTGTCTGTAGATTCTAAATATATTTTTTTCAAAAATTTTGGAATCAAATTGCACTTCTTTTTCCATCTCCTTCGAAAAGCTATTTTTTTCAGTAAACAACATTTTTAAGGAGTGACGTTCACCAGTATAATGTATAAACTTTTCCATGAAGGATAAAATTCTTTTTTTTTGAATTTTTAGATTTGTATCCTGATATCTAGTGCTTCCAATTGGTTTCATAGTGTTTTATTGAATTTTTTTTCCCAATCAAGTTTGAAGTCAAACCAATTATAATTCATAAGGCGCACCGGTAATAGCGTAACTTTTTGTATGTATCGAAATTTTTTTGTTGGTTCAAGGACTTCAATATCTAGTGCACTCATATTTTTCAATTTTTATATCTTCTATTTTTCCACGTAGAACCAAAGCTTGATTTTGCGAAAACCCACGCTTTTTATTCAAGGGGTAAATGCTTTTTTTTGAGCTAAACGGATACAACCATTCAACAATACCACCCCAATGGGGTTTGAACCTTAATTAAGAATTAACAATACCACCTATAAACCATCACACCACAATACCTGAAAAACCTACATTCACAAGAAATAAAAAATAAATATAATAATCAATTTAATTTAATTAAAATTATACTTTTTTGGAAACTTATAAAGGACTATGTACAAAAATTAAATTTTAAATGAATTCATTTGATCTCCCAAAAAGGTAAATCAAAGGGTTTTATCAATTTTGATAGGTGTAAAGGAGACTTCGTTATAGGTATGGTTTAAATCTAGTGGGGTTCTATCCAAGGGGGCTTGGTCTAAGGTGGTTTGATCAAACCATCTTCAATTGGAATCCTTTAAATGAAACTTTTCAAGGCTTAAATCATTATATTTTCTAAAAATATGTGATTTTAGAAAAAATCAGGATCTCCCAGAAAGTGTAAACCACTATTGTGGTAGCACCCCTGGGTTTTGTAAACAATCTTGTTTTGAAGAGACCCAATTCGTCAGATTTTGAAAAAGCTAAGGATTTCCTAAAAAAGAGTGAAAAAAGCAAATTTTTTGGAAATATAAAAATTTCCAATCTTTAAGAGGAGCAAAAAGTAAGTGGACCCAAATCAATGAAAATTGAAAAAGTTTTGACCACCTGTTTCTGAAATGTGATGCCCTAGAAAATCAGACCATGAAAAAGCGTGCTTATGTGCTTCCCAATCTTGAATCCATGAAGAATATTGAAAAAGCACTCCGTTTGAGCTCCAAATCTTGATGAGAAGAAACTTTTATATCTCTTCCTCTGAAAGCCAACCTGCAAATTATGAAGAATGAATGCTAAAAGCTTTCTTAAATAGAGTTTGGAGATGAAAAAGCAATTTCATGCAAAACCCTATAATTTTAGAGTCTATCCATGAAGATAGAAACTTTGCATGCAAAAATTTGACTTTGTTTGCATGTGCAACGGTGAATTCCTCTTTTATAGGAAAAAAAAGCATGCACGCATGAAGACACATTTTGAAAAATAAATGATGAAAGTAGAGAAATGGATAAGGCATGAGATGTTGGGTGCCCTTCTTAGACAAGGTTGCCCAAGCTCTTATGCCTTAACCAAAATTTCATGATTTTCAAATTTTCCTCACTTCTGCTTTCGACGAAGCCTGCTTTTGACTTTGACGATCTAGCAAACTGGCATTACAAATTGATAAACTTTGTTTGACCATGGAAATATCATGTTTGTCCACTGTTGAAGTGATCCCCAACTTCATTTTGGCATTTGACATCATCTGATTGTGATTGCAGACCTCATAAGTGACCCATGGAGGCTGAACTAGAAAGAAGGCATGTCGGGTTGCAAAATTTTCTAAGTGTTGAAAGTCTAGGCACCCCTCTTGCACATGGGCGCCCAAGCTCTCATGCCTTAACCAAAATTTCATGATTTTCAAAATTTAACTTTCTCCATTTCACATGTTTTCACCGGAAGCAAGTGAGCCCAGTTTGAACATTGTTTCCCGCCATCCGGTGAATCACAGAGACTAAAAGGTAGTTGATCTAGCAAGCCTGATCAAAACTGAAATGAATTATACCCTCTACTAACCCCAAACACTGCATTTGACTGATTTTGTGAGAACCAGAAGTAGGCTAACGAAGGAGTTTGATGAATTCTCAAATAGGTGAAAAATAAACTAAGTTATGAAAAGTTAGGTGCCCCTCCTTGAAAGGGGCGCCCAGGCTTCCATGCTAACCAAAAATTGGTCTTTTTTCAGTTTTCCTTTGATCTTCATTTTCCGTGAAACACTACCGTTTGATCTACAATTTTTGTTGTCTGATAGATCCTCCACACTGGATGATGAATCAACTGAAGATCCTGAACATAACCGAGATGACCTCTTGCTTTTCCCAGCCCTGAAAAATTGCTTTTTAATTGCTTTCTACGTAACAGAGTTGGGCTGATGGGGAGAATTGCATGTTTTTTGAAGATCGGGAAAAAAAATTCTAAGACATGAGATCCTAGGCGCCCCTCCTAGACAGGAGCACCCAAACATGCCAAAGTTAGAATTTTTTTGATGATTTTCTACTGTCTTCTATTTCTGTTCATCGCCTTCTCCAACTACATTCACCGTTTTGCGTGCATTAAACAACGAAAGCTAGAAAATGGCTAAGGCACCAAATGCTAGGCACCTTGACTGGAAAAGGGTTCCTAAGCTAGCCAGAGTTAGAATAATTTTCATAAATTTCAACTTTTTCTTCTTTTTCTTGTCTGTTCACCATTCGTCGTTGTTTGTGCAGCATCGCAGGCTTTGAATTTGACACCTAGTAGTTGATAATCCTCCATTGATGACCTCAGAGCTCATGCTTTGCCTTTGAAAAAGTAAAAAAGACCCAGTAAAGAAAACCTGACCTTTTGACGGTTCTGACCAAACCAGCTTGATTGGGAAGTATTTTCGACCAATCAAAATCAGTTAAAACCCTCCAAACAAGGATTCTATTTTTAGAAAGTTTTGCTAGCATCCATTTGACAAAAACCCAAAAAACCTCGTCTCAAGTCTATTTTTAGAAACTTTCTATATTTAGAAAATTTGATTTTTGACGACTATTTTTACAAGACTTTGACCATTCTTTTCAAAATGCCTTAATGAAGCAATTTTTTTTGATTGGGCACAACACTATGTTATTGGCAACAATTACTTTATAAAAGCAGTAATCTATGATCATCCATATAAAACCATGATTATCATCTATTTAAGGAGTGATTACCTTTGTTAATATATAATGATTATTTATGAGACTAATTATGCAACAATCATTATTATTGAAAGACAATGACCACATGAAGATGTATGAATCCATAGTGAATAAGATATAAAAACAAATCATTCAAGTGAAGAAAGTGATGAATAAAAAAAAATATCAAGGGAAGTAAAGTCGAATATCCATCAAGGAATAAAATGAATATATTAATAATAGAATGAAATTGGATATCAAGTGCAAATTAATCTGAGATATGTGAAGAAAAAGTAAGAAGAGGAGGGAAGTGTGTGGACTAAAAGACAACTCAGTCACACACTACCAAATGAATAAAAATAACAACAAAAAGTTAGATGGAATAAGTACATATTTGATAAGATCTGTAAAGGAGAACAAGAAGTTCTATCATCCAAACATAAGCATATTTTTAAGAATGAGATAGAAGAATATAGAATATGGAGCATATATGAGTAAGTGAAGTTGAGGAAGAGTATAGAATACATAGAAGTATATAGCATAAAGACAAAGGAATATAAAAGAATAAAGTAAATGAATATTATTAGATATTTGGTTAACAATAATCAAGAGACATGTTGAAGAGATATGACTGTTAAAGAAATAGTAAATATCATTCAAGGAAGAAAAATCAATGGCAGATATATCAATCATGGAGTAAATAAGAAGGTAATTATGGAGTCAATAAAAAGAAGATTTTTATGAAGGAGATGGATATGTCCATTAGTCGTTGAAGGTGCAACATCCAAAAGTGGAAGCTAGTTTTGTTTTGGAAGTTGGTGCTTCCTAAAGGAGAGATTGGTGCTCTTGCTAAGTAGGTTCTTAGTCGTAGGGGTTGGTGCCTACAAATTGTGGGGATTGGCATCTCTAGTGGGTTAGTGCTCACAAATTTTATAAGAGGGAATTGGTGTCTCCTATAGGTTGATGCCTACAAAGATTGTAAGAGATATTTATATAAAAAGCAATATTTTGCCATGGTTTTCTCCCGTAAGGGTTTCCACGTAAATCTTGGTTTTCTTGTGTTCTTAATTGTCAAGATCTTGCATGGTTATTATTGTTATGATTGATTAAGTTTAAATTGGTAAAAGTTTGTATTATACTAATTCACCCCCCCTCTCAGTATAATTGTGTGCTCATCATTTGTTTCCGTTGAAGTTTAACTCTCTTAAGGATTTTTTATGAAGTAGCCCTACATGCATATGATAACAAAAGATAACAAATGTGTAGTCCAAATATCCCTACACAATGATTGGGATTGGGTTGAATGTATGAACACCTCACTACAACATGTAGTATCATAAAGTGAATAAAACAATGAACAACCCATGAAAAAGGATATTTATATAACCTTTTGTAGTCCATGAAACTCAATCTATGAAAGGACTAGTTTATCATGGCAATAGATAAAGTAACATATAATACAATAGTTCAATGAAATTCCTAGGATCATGAGACAAACACCAAATGGAAAATAAAGTTCTTAACAGGACAATCTTGTTATGTAAAAGGCCAAACAAGAAGACTCATGATAGTCAAGGGTTTGCAAGATAGAAGGATTGTAGGAAGAATACCTTATCAACATAGTAGTGACAAAGAGGAAAATCAAAGGATGGCATTGTCTAGAGGAAGCACAAGGGGTGTATAAGTTTGAAGTACTAAAACCTTACCACTATGAACAATGTTATGAGGGATTTCAATGACAACATGTTTGCTATGTTGAATACTAGAGTGCTCTCTCATAGTCATGACATTACCTATTCCTTAAGTCTAGGGGGATCATGCTAGCTATTTCAAAGTTGGCTTGTGGAAAGCCAAGGATATGACAAACCTTTAAGATCGTTATTGTTCATGTATAACAAATCTTGTGTCAATGCATTCCATCTTACAATGACAAGGCAAGTATGTCAGACAAGGCAGAAGCAATCAAAGAGAAACACAAGATAAGTTTCAAGGGGCATTGGTCTACTAGCCACAAGTATCTTACAATATTCTACACACCTAGTTGGCATAACACAAAACCTTTGGCAAGTTTAAGTAAGTGATAGTCCTCAAAGTGCACATAAAAAGGATTAGTATGACAATCATAAGGACTAGATGCCAAGATCATGTGTGTAGTGAAGAGTGCTTGGTAGGATGAAGATGCTTCTTTAAGAATTTTTTGTACATGACAATGCATTATGTACATAGTATAAAGAAAAGAGGTCATGAACTACATAAGTGGCAGTCCACATGAGGAAGATTAGTCAAGTGACAAGTGATAATGTTGTTTTCAAGATACCAAAGGTGATGATTGACAGCATGTTGAAGAATAATTGACAAAGAGGATATTTGGTTTGTATACTTAAGGACCTGTGTATTTGAAGGTAATGGTGTGGCTAGTATTGTTAAAGAACAATCCTATTATCATAATGATAAAATATTTTCATGGATCATGCAACATATGGCAATCATATTCCCTCAAAAAAAGTGAAAAGAAGTCTAGAAGTGAAGGGGTATTTTAAGAGACTAGAGGATAGTCTAAAAAATTGCATTTAGGCCTCAAACACAAATGAAATGCCATGATAGTTATGAATCAAAGGACAAACCATCATAGTTATCTTCATTATGTACATGCATGATAGACATGAAACATTCAAAGGATAAAATTTTCTTGACTAGCATAAGAGCATAGTTCATGAAGTGAGCAAAGGAATGGTCTACAAAAAGGAAAAAAATATGATAGTAAAACAAGATGGCAAGGGCCCTATCTAAAATCCTTCATGGACAATATGGTGAAAAAAAAAGTTTGATAGAAGAGAGAAATGATATCTAGAGAACTAACAAGACAAAATATGCATAAAGGGGAATATTGTGCTCATAGAGCATTCATAAGAAATAATCATGAGTGTACACAAAAAACCAAGCTACAAAGCTTGAAGTGCATAATTAGTAAGAAAGTAAAAGGCAAGGAAACTTTACCATCAAAGAGTATAATCATGTATAGATCATAGTGACAGGAAACCAAAAGGTGTATGGGCAATTAAAGGTGACAGTCTATGTGCTTATTGCATAACATTTAGAAAGGACAAGCATAATGAAGATGAATAGAGGTAACTAAATTTTTTTGGTAAGAATATGAAGATGAAAACACCATAAATGAATGACACATGTGTCAAGGAGGTCCTAGAAACTCTCCCAAACCCTAAAAGGTTCTAACCATATCAATTAGGTGTGTAAGGTTCAAGACCCTAAACTATCTCACGAAAATAAATAATATTTTCACATAAATATAGAAATTAAATGAAACATCTTCAACAAATACAAATGACATATTACATATCAAATGCAAAAGTGCCTAATCTAGAATATTAAACTTACACGAAATAAGGTACATCGTCACATGAAGAATTATCTAGGCAAGTATTATAAAGTACAAGATATAATTTATGCAAGAATATGACTTAGGATCTCATGCCCATTTGGTCATAATAATACAACTAAAGATACAAAAGAAACATAATCACTAGAGTCTCTGACCACGACTAGCCACAATAGTCATCGTCTTTGAACCAAGAGATGAGAAAATGGCTCAAGCACTTTTTTCACCCAACCACGAAGCTTACGCTTCCTCAAAATTCTTAACATGAAGAATACTCGGCCCTACACGAGAAGTATAGCAACCTATAAATGACTGGTAGGATGGAATCTAGTGCAACCTGATTTATCTACATGCATTTCACATATGAACATGCTATGCCCTACTATTAGGATATGGCAGAGAATAAAATAACATCCATATATTTCAATGGTACACATAGATTTGGCCAAAGTAATTAAACTATAAACAATAGGTAGATCTAGAAAATAAAATATAATCCCCTCAGTCCATATTTAGCACCTGTCTCGGAAGGTAAAGCCAAATCACATATAGAAGATAACTACTTTCCTCATGAAGATAATATAACATGCATTTATCCGATGATCATAAAAATAAATAACCCTTTTCTTTTCATGCAAAATGATTATATGAAGACCTTTTGTTATTTCAATCCTTTCATGCATAATGATGGTTAAATGTATAATTGACATACAATTTGATTATTGACATGCAACTTGATTATTGACATGCAATTTAGTTTTTAACTAATGATATTTCTCAATTTCATGCAATATTTAATGTATATGGAATGCTAACTATAATTAGACCATTGATCTGTTGATTGGAAATAAAATAATCAGATCCATAACAATTAAATGATAGTTCCATATATTCATTTTTACAATTTTACTATGGAATCATCACAACAGAAATAAAATGTTTACCAATATTAAATTCATGGAAATTACACTATATTTATATATACTACTATTTAAATATGTTAAGATTACAAAATAACACAGTGGTTTTATAACAACAATAAATAATTTATATATGATTACAACCATGATCTGTTCATTAATTCGGGTATAATAAACTCATACTATATATAAATACTATACATTTTAGTATAATCAATATAATTTTAGCTCAAAATAATTACCTCTCCACCTTCAACTCCAAGCACAACAAGGCATAATCCTACTGATACAGTGGATGTTATAGACTGATTCTTTGCTAGTTAATGGTCTAAGAGAACATTGCTTGCATTCATAGGGTACCCAGCATAAATCACTTCCAGTGTCAAGTGCTACCATTAAGCTCACATTTGGTGTTCCCACTTGGACCACAATGTAATACAAAAATCCCAAAGTATTGTGAAAAATATGCCTCCTCTATTGGTGTTGTGAAACCCAGCAATAAATTCACTATTGTTTAAACTCAGGGATTTGAATAACAGAAGTTAAATTACTGAAACAAAGAACTAAAGCATGCACAAAACCATTCACTAAAATACTGAATGCAGCAGAAAATTAGAGAAAACTAATCACACTTGACACAGTGATTTACCCTGGAAAACCCCTAACTTTGGGAAAAAACTAGCATCCAATGAGAGATTTTATTATAACAGAAAAGAAGAGATTTACAATAACTGCCAGAACTTGGCATCCATATCAATATTGCAATCCTAGATAATATTTCTACTCCTTCTGATCACTCCAATCTCCCTTTCTCTTGTGTCATTCCTGGAAAAAAGACTTCATCTATATCTACAACACTCACATCGATCTCCCTTTTATAACCTCTCATCACCTACGGTGGAGTAGAGATTAACAAAGAAAACAAAGTAAAGTTGTTTCCTAAAAAGGAAATTTTCCAAACTTGGCAAGTGCGTTGCAAGATAAGGAAGATAAAAAATCAGGAAAGTTAGAGATGTTTATCTCCACAACTGCTCCAGCCTGGGTGACACGGTTCCAGGCTGGAGACACCTCTGAGATACATTTTCAACACTCCCTCTTAGAGAGGAAGGTGTTCTCTACTACACCTAACTTGTCCCTAAAGAAGACAAACTTGCTTTTCATCAAGGCCCTTGTTAAGATGTCTACAACCTGCTCATCTATAGATATATACTATAGTCGAACTAATCCACGCTGTACATAATCCCCAATAAAGTGATATCTGATGTCAATATGCTTTGACCTGTCATGAAACACAGGATTCTTAGAGAGTTTTATGCAACTTTGATTATCACAGTGAATGATGGTCGATTCTAGCTCCTGACCAAACAATGCCACTAACAACTTCCGAAGCCATATGGCCTCACATGTTGCCATGCTTGCTGCCATGTACTCTGCTTCCGTAGATCTTAATGCAACAGACTTCTGTTTCCTACTATACCAAGAGACAACCCCTGATCCCATGCTGAAACAACACCCTGAAGTGCTTTTCCTATCTACTGCATTACCAACCCAGTCTGCATCAGTGTAGCCAATCAACCTGACACCATCACCCCGAGTATATCTCAACCCATACTCAACTGTACCACGTAGATACCTCAACACATGATTTGTTGTTGTCCAATGTACTCTCTTTGGTTCTACCATGAACTGACTAAGAGAGTTGACTGCAAAGCAAATGTTTGGTCTTGTATTGACCAGATACATCAATGAACCAATAAGCTGTCTATACAAGGTGGGGTCTACTGCCTCCTGCTTTGATGCATTGATCTTCTGCCAATTTGTAACCATTGGTGTAGACATGGGTCTACAGTCCAGCATTCTGAATCGCTTCAATATTTCCATAGAATATTTCCCTTGACCAAGGAAAATATCTCCCTCTGTCTGCCACACCTCTAGTCCCAGAAAATAGTGCATCAACCCCAAATCCTTCATCTCGAACTTTGCTACTAGGTCCCTCTTGCAATCCTCTATGAGCCTTGGTGAACCAGTCATAAATAAATCATCCACATACAAAACTAGGACGAGTGGTTCACCCCCCACCATGAGATAGTAAAGGTTGGATTCTGCCTCACTCTTCATGAATCCCATGCTTTGTAACTAGCTATCTATGCGCTCATACCATGCTTTGGGTGCTTGCTTAAGTCTGTATAGTGCTTTCTTTAACCTACAAACATGAGAGTCACTCCCATGTGCCACAAAACCTTCTGGTTGTTCGATGTACACCTCTTCCTCTATGATTCTGTTTAGGAAAGTCGTCTTAACATCCATTTGATGGATCTGCCATCCCATTTGTGCTGCTAATGAGATCACAACTTGTATGGAAGTATATCTGGCCACTGGAGCGAATGTCTCGTCATAGTCAATTCCCTCCTTTTGAGAGAACCCCTTGGCCACGAACCTGGATTTGTATTTCTCTATGCTACCATCTGCAACATGCTTGATCTTATAGATCCAACGAAAACCAACCACTGCCTTATCTAAAGGCCTTGGCACTACCTCCCAGACATCATTCTTCATGGAGTAGTACTCCTCCACCATGGCATCCTACCAAACCTGCTACTATGCAGCATCCTAATAATTGGAAGGCTCACTGTCAATGAGCTCACTTATTAATGCCACATAATTTAAATATTTAGTTGGTGGTCTCTTCTCCTTGTCACTCATTCTAGGAGCTCCCATAAACTCCTGAGCATCTCGCGCAATCTGAGTTTCCACTCGGCTAGTCTTTCTCCCGCCGGTAGGAGTAAAACCAATAGATGGAGCTTGTTGTTCCTTATTCTGCTACTCCTGATCCTGTGGACTCAACTCACCCAAGGTACCTATATCTGCATTTGTTCCTATCATAGTGCCCTATTCCTGAGACTCCTGATCCACTTTTGGAGCTTCAATCTGTTGACTTTGCTCAACTATTGGCAAATCCTGAGATTTTCTGAAGGCTTTCTCCTCCAGAAACTTCACATCATGTCTCACTATGATCCTCCTCGTCCTTGGAATAATGATCTTGTATGCCTTGAAGGTTTCACTATATCCAACAAAGAAACCTTTCTCTGCAGTCGAATCTAACTTGGTTTGTTTCTCTGATGGTACATGACAGTATGTTATACTACCAAAGATCCTAAAATGTCTGACCTCAAGCTTCTTCCCTGTAAAGGCTTCTTCTGGTGTCATTTTCCCCAAAATCTTATGAGGTTCTCTATTCTAAATATAGATTGTTGTGCTACAAGCCTCTACCCAAAGATACTTAGGAAAATCTTGATCAAACAACATGGCCTTGGCGGCTTCAACAATTGCCCTGTTCTTATGCTCAACAACCCCATTTTGTTGTGGGTTGTAGGGAACAGTCCACTCTCTCTTGATTCCTTCTCTGGTGCAGAACTCTAGGAAGGCTTTGCTTTTATACTCACCCCCATTGTCTGTCCGAAGAACCTTGATCTTCCTGCCTGCCATATTCTCCACAAGAGCTTTGAATTCTTGGAAGCAACTAAAGACCTCATCTTTGGCCTTCAAGAAATATATCCAGGACTTCCTGGAGAAATCATCAATGAAGGTTACGTAATACTCATAACCTCTCAAAGACTGAGTAGACATGGGACCACAAATATCAGAATGTATCAAGTCAAGAACACCTGTACTTCTACTGTCACTTCTAGGAAAGGTTGCCTTTGAAAATTTCCTGAGTGCACACCCTTTACATGCGTCACCATGCTCTGCACTCAACTTTGGAATTCCTGTCACGGTTTCTCTGAGAAATTTCAATGCCCCATGGTGTGTATGTCCCATCCATCTATTCCATAGCTCTCTTATTTCCTTGCTGCTATTACTGCTCACTAGTGCCTTTGGAGTTTCAAACTGCAATGTGTATAAATTGTCACTTCTAACTCCAATTTGTTTTTCCTTCTTCCAGTCCTTGTGTTTTAAATACACCTTTTGTCCTTGAAAGAGTACGTTGTACCCTTTGTCTTCAAGGGCAGATACTGAAATTAGATTCATGCACATCCCTGGCACATGCAATACATCTGTGATCTTAATATCACTGCTTGACTCCCTCTAAAATGAAATAGTCCCTCTCCCAACTGGACTGCATGTGGACTTGTTTCCCATTTTTATCTGGAAGCCTATTTCTTTTGCTTTGTAGTTGGATAATTTTTCTCTAACTCCTGTCATATGGCATGACGCACCACTGTCAATATACCAGACCCTTGTAGTGCTCAAGCTAGATAAGCAGTTTAGAAGAGTAAACTCATTATCTAGTCTAGAGGATAGCTCATCAACATCCGCTAAAGTTGTTGTCTGCTTCTTCTTCTTGTCTCCTTTCTTCTGATTCAAACATTGACTGACATAATGTCCTAGCTGATCACAACCATAACATTTTATTTTACTCAAGTCTTTCTTTTTCTTCTTGTCTCCTTTTGAGGTACTCACTGCTTGAGCCTTTCTTAGTTGCACCTTTGCTGGAAAGAGCAACATTCTCTTCCATCTCACCCTTATGACCACTGTTGCTTCCTCCATTAACATAGCTCATTCATAACTCTTCTTGAGTGAAATCAGGCCACAAACGATCCCAATCAGGAATATCTTGTCGTCCGGATACAACTTTGACAAAGATGTCCCAATCTTTTGTGAATCCTGCCAATGCAATCCTAACAACCTCATCATCTGGTATTGCTACCCCAACAGTTACCAACTCATCTTTTACTGTTCTGATCTTGGTAAGGTAGTCCACAACACTCTCCCCTTTCTTCATTCTAGTGTTTCTCAGCTTATCCCTGAGAATCAACTACCTATTCAAATTTGAACTCTGGTATAGATTGAGTATGGCATCATACATATTTTTGCAGGTGTCTAAATCTGTAATATGATGAACAAGGTGATCCTTGACCCCATCCATAACAATGCGTCTAGCTTTGGCATCTTCTTTCTGGTAGGTCGCCAGTAGCATAGCATCTGTCGAAACAGAAATGGTAGTGGTTGCATATTCCTTCAGACCATTCTCCTCCAATAACAGAAGAATTCTTGCTTTCCACATGCCAAAGTTTGAAGCCCCCTCAAGTTTGTCTGAATCTCTTAATCCGACTGTTGCCATTACTGAAACCCTTGAACTTAAACCTCCCTGAACACAAAAAGAAAATCGAAACTTGCACTTGTGTGATTAAACCCTAATTTTCTCTTTCAAAGTATTTGCTCTTATACCATGTGAAAAATATGCCTCCTCTATTGGTGTTGTGAAACCCAACAATAAATTCACTATTGTTTAAACTCAGGAATTTGAATAACATAAGTTAAATTATTGAAACAAAGAACTAAAGCATGCACAACACCATTCACTAAAATACTGAATGCAGCAGAAAATTAGAGAAAACCAATCACACTTGACACAGTGATTTACCCTGGAAAACCCCTAACTCTAGGAAAAAACTAGCATCCAATGAGATATTTTATTATAATAGAAAATAAGAGATTTACAATAACTGCAAGAACTTGGCATCCACAGCAATACTGCAATCCTGGATAATATTTCTACTCCTTCTGATCACTCCAATCTCCCTTTCTCTTGTGTCATTCCTACAAAAAAGACTTCATCTGTATCTACAACACTCACATCGATCTCCCTTTTATAACCTCTCATCACCTACGGTGGAGTAAAGATTAACAAAGAAAACAAAGTAAAGTTGTTTGCTAAAAAGGAAATTTGCCAAACTTGGCAAGTGCGTTGCAAGATAAGGAAGATAAAAAATTAGGAAAGTTAGAGATGTTTATCTCCACAACTGCTCTAGCCTGGGTGACACGGTTCCAGGCTAGAGACACCTTTGAGCTACGTTTTCAACAAGTATCCAATCAGAATGTCTTGTTTCCATCCACAAAGGTGAGTGATTGACAATTTAGCAGATTTCAACCATGGCAAATATTGTCATGATGATAAAGTGTATTGTAATATTCTTTGCTTCCCTTTATGGGCCAATCCTCTATGTTTATTCCATGTTTTAGATTCATCCATGTTTTTATTTGTTTAGATAATTTATGATGCATCTTTCCCCCGCTTCTACCAATCTAAATAACTACAACTAAATAATCTTCTTCCCCCACCCACCCCATGCCGCTTCTAATTTCAACGCCACTAACCCAATATTACTTAACAATATACAGGATGGCATATTTTGTAACTTAGTAATTTGTATGACTGTTGATTCCCTCGTACAGATTAATGTATACCTATCTTATTACAACCTATGACCTACCCCATGTGATGGTTAAGTTCTCTTTGCATTGCCAATTAGGCCGCGCTAATTGCTAAAATGATTAGTATTCGTTAGACGAGAGGATTTAGTAGTTGTGCACCTTACCTTCACGCTTCTCAAAATCCTATATGGAAATTTCAAATCACTCTCAATATTTTATAGTATCTTACTTGGCAAGTCCCCTGCTTATAATTTTCGTTTCAGAACCACATCATCAAATATGATGCCACATCAGCATGCTTTTTGTCAAGGTGTCCAAAAAGGCCCAAAAAAAAAGTGAGACCAATACTTGTGCATTCACAACATGGTTAGTTGAGCGATGATGTATCATCCCATGATTGGTTGCTTTTTAGATCAAAGGAATACATTTTGTTTAATTATGGGTAGTCAAGTCACAACTATTGAGCATTATATAGACAACTACTATCACAACTATTGGGCATTATATAAACAACTACTATCAAAACTATTGAAACATGCTCACCTACTGGGTCCTCTCCCCTATATTGCATGATTTCCAAGTAAGATTGAATGTCAATCATTCTTTTTTATTTTTGGAACTAAACTTTCACCTCATGCAAGGATCGCATGATTTATCATGCAGACTTATTTTATTTATTTTTTTTTGTTTTTATTTTACTAGTAAACTATTTATATATTTATATATAAATTATGATATCATTATTATATATAAATATAAATTATAAGATTTATTATTATCAAACATTTAAAAAATAAAATCTTTTATTTTTCCAATTAAGTTAATTTTCACAAATAAAACAACCATAAGACAGTCATTATTTAAATCATAACACACATTAGGCAATAACGTATTCATGATAACACAATGCATAACATAATCATTCACAATGTCGGATGAATGCAACTACACGAGTGTGTGCATAGGATTTTCATTATGTTGACTATTGTCGAGCGGCTAGGTCATCTCTACCTCAACTATGTTCTCGCCTTCAACCTGATCCTGCATTGATTTGCACTCAATATCTCATCAATAGGTTAGCTCATAGAACCATAATCAATAATTGAAATAGTCATATCATAATAATTCCTCATTATTTTAATCACAATAGCATGCATTTTAAAGATAACATCTAATTTATCATCCACAAAAACACATTAATGTATGCTTCAAACACATATTGTCCAATGGTCTCATCCAGATCCATTTATTATCTAATAAATTTTATGCAAGCAAAATCGAGATGGGACAAGATGTTTTATTAACATGTTTGAGGGAGGTTATGGCAGTTTGGAGGAGTGATGAGTAGTTGGAGGGCATCTAGGAGCATTTTGGTGAGTTGGACCACATGTAAGAAGATATAGCAGACAATTGAATCAATTTGAGGGTCATTTCCAATCTAGGGACATCTTCAACTAAAAGAACTTAAATCCATCAAGAATCTCTTTAACCACCTTCAACAACCAACATTTAAAAGAGAAAAATAAGGAGCCAACTCAATTGTGTGCCCAAGGAGAGTTGAACAAGCAAACTAAAGGTAAGAAAATGCATTTATGATCTAAAAAAACATGTTGCTAGTTCTTAGGAAGCTATTGGACGACTAATAGAGACACTTAGTGATATCTAATAATCTCAGTTCTTGAAAAATTTTGACGTGTTGTACCTTCAAAAAAAATCTTTCCAACAAATATATTGTTTTGTAACTCAAAAAAATCAATCTTGAAGGCTGAAACATGTAAGACTTCATTTTTCAAAGCAATATTAGTCATTTCAGACTATGTACTACTCTAATACACCTTTTGAGCAATAAAATTTAGTATTTAGCTTTCTCATATATTGTTATATTGTATGCAATATGATGATTGATGCATGTTTTTTATGATTTACATGAAGCCCTTAAACATATGTCTCATTTTCAACACCTTCAAACAAAAAATGCATATCTTATGTAGGTTATAGCTTGTGTTATTGTGAAAGCAATTGTTAGTTGTGAAGAACATTTCATTTTTTCCTTCTAGAATTGTCAACAATTAAACCTTTATATAAAATACTAATACATGAGCATGCAAAAACATTGAATTTGTGCCTTAAACAACTGAACTATTAAAATAATTGGTGTCAAAAAATAGTAGCATAGGTCTTAGTATCAATTTGGTGCATCACCTTTATAGTGATTAGGTTCATTTTATGTCTTTTCTTCCCCTTTTCCTTAGTAGAACAATAGTAGCATAGATTAGTTTAGTTGAAGTGCCAAGGGAATTAACCCTCTCTAGAGGTTGATCTTTGATTATCAAAGCCCACACTTTGAGAGGTCTTCACATGCTTCACTAGATAGCTAAGCTAGGTGCTTAGCAAGGATGCATATCCAAGTGATAACAATTGGTAAAATAAACTTAGAGAATATTTGGATTTTGGTTTAAAATGAAATTAATGTGTTAGTAAATGCTCAATTTTGGCTTCATACATATGTGGTCTTTTGTGTCTTTCTTCCATGTTTAGGGATTGTGTGTTGGTGAGAATCCACCACAGGGTGGTTTCTTTTTTGTTCTCCCTTTGGTGGAAGGATAATTAGGGTGTGTTGGGAATGTTTCCCTCTATCCCCTATATCCTTGGACTCACTTTGGAGTCAATTTTAGGTCTCTCATTTTGTGTGGAGTGTCTCCTTTGTTTGGTCATTATGTTGGAGATTGGATAGGGTTGTCCCTCCTAGTCTCTTGGTTGTTTTTGAATGTTTGGGAGTATGTTTGTGTTGTATTCTTCTTTTTGTGATTCTTGAGTGTTGTCCCTGGGTATGAGAGCTATAAATGGTCATTCATTTAATCTTTGTCGGGGACTACAATACGCAGTCAAGACTACAACACAGATTCAAGACTCTAGCACATTTCTAGGATACTTGCACAATTCCAAGACACTTATGAAGTGGTTTGCTAGTGTCATTCCTAAGCATTAGAGTCCTCCAAGCATGCTAGTATCCTTGTTGGTCATTGTATTCCTCTAACACATTGTTGTCATGTATTTCATCGGACAATGAGGTCTTTTGACCATTTCTCAAGGAAACTTTGCATATGAAAGTTGTTCCCCTTGTCATGGTGATTCTTCTCATATTGTTTCCTTGTTGATGAGTGTTGTACTTTGGTATTTATAGCACCATTTACATTAGGAGGCTTGTCATTGTTTGGAAGCATCATGACATTATTCTAGTAGGTGGAGGGCTTGTGCCTCAAAGTAAGGAAACCCATTGTGAAGGTTTATCATTGTGCTTAGGTGTTGTTAAGTTTGTTGTTAATTGTATTGGAGGTGAATGTTACCCTTGTCATACTCCTAGTTCTTGAAACTAGTGATTGCATTGTCTAGACAAGTTGTGTTATTCTCCTAGTCGTCTCACCATTTATGTGGGTTTCCTTTACTGTAGTAAGAGTAAGTGTGTTTTGGTGAGGATTTAAAGTTGATGTTTCCCTCATCCTACCCTTGTGTTATGTTTGTGAGAGAGCACAATCATGGGTTGGTACCCAATCATTGTTAGATGTTTTCCCCTTCTCATAATTTTATCATGGTGGTTTCATCCCATGATTTGTAAGTATGTAGTTGGTCTCACCTTACTCATAGCAATAATGACCGATTGTTCTATTTTTTAGTATCCATGTGTCATTTTGTTTGAAATGACACTTGTGTTCTCATTGTTATGCAAGTGTGACATGTTAATGCATCTTGATTGATGTTGTTATTTCAAATAAAAAGTTGTTCAATCAAGTAATATCTTAGGTGTGTAGCTTGGGGCTTTACACATCCTTTTACAACAAAAAATTATTGTTCTTGATTTAAATTTTATTATAAGTCACAACCACTTTGTGACATAATTTTTGCTAGTTTTGGAACAATTACATGTAATCTTCTAATTTTCAATTGATGGGTTTTGATTTAATTAACTTGTAGTACCAAAAACACAATATTTGAAATTAACTTAACAAATAATGTTAATTAGTTTCCTTTATGATTATTGTATCGAGGTAGACAATTGGACTTAACCCTAATTGATAATAGTCAATTTGGATTTAGTACACAAAGTCAAATTTTATGTTATTCTTACAATATTTTAATTATATGGGTTATGTGTGTGTGGTTAATTTCAATGAGAAGGATATTTCCTTCTATTATATTCATGACCTAGTTGATTTTGGGATGACTTGGTTGTTTATTTTGTTGCATTTGATTGCCATGTGGTGCTTTGAATCACTTTTACATGTTTTTTTAATTTGTTTAATTGTTAGTTGGCTCTAGTGGATATATGTGATGAACTCAATTTAACCTTAAATAGTGACAATGCTAATTATGATTTGCAAAGACTCACAATAAGTGAATTTAGTATATTAGAGGTGTGTAGTATCTTAACAATCATAAATTACTTACATGTCATTTAAGTGAAAGTAAATACTAAGATCATGTGGCCAACTTCAAATCTCAACATTCTTTGAGTCAGATTACTATGTCCAGGTGGAAGGACCCTCAGGATTGGCCTCCTGGGGGGGTTTTGGAGGATCGTCAAGTGCTTGCTAAGATTCTTTCGGATCACACCTGCAACTCTCTTCTTGGGAGAGATGTGCTTGCTTGGGGTCCAGATTTGCGGGGTAAATTTTCGGTTGCCTCTGGTTATCAGGTTTTGGATAAACAGGTCTTTGGGAGCTCTGAGGTTCCTTGGTGGAAGCATGTTTGGAATAAATTTGCTTGGCCTAAGTGTAATTTTTTCTCCTGGCTTGTTGTCCAAGGTAAGTGTCTTACATGGGACAATCTTTGGAAACGGGGGTTCCAAGGCCCTTCCATGTGTGTTTTGTGTGGTCAGCATGAAGAGTGCCTCTCGCATCTCTTTTTTCAGTGTTCCTTTGCTAAGGATATTTGGCATCACTGGTGGAATCTCTGGAGCTTACCATGTTGCCATGTCTCTGCCTTGGATGATTTTTGGAGGAGACAGGGATCATCTCCTATCAAAACCTCTTTTCTTAAAATTGCTTGGAGCATTGGCCCTAGTTTGATTGTTTGGCATCTTTGGTTGGAGCGCAACAGATGAATTTTCTTGGATAAAAAATTGATCTTGGAGCAACTTTGGAGGCGGATTCTTAGGGCTCTGCAGGAGACTTTGTCTTCCAAGTGTGATTTGTCTGTGCCAGTTGATCCTGGGGACTTGGGTGTTGTTAATTCCCTGGGTCTTGTTGCTGGGGATAGGAGAAATTTGGGTAGTGTGCATCATAGGCGTGGGCGTGAGAGGGTGGCTCGTGATGGCTTTGGGTGTCCACCTGCTCTAGGGGAGCTAAAAATCAATACAAATGGGTCATCTAGGGGTAATCCTGGGCATGCTAGAGTTGGTGGTATTGGTAGAGACAACTTGGGAGTGGTGGTGTTTTTCTTTTCTATGTATCGTGGTTTGCATACCAATAATCTTATGGAGGCTAGTGCTATCCTTATGGCGATTGAGCGTGCGGTTGGCCTTGGGTGGTGGCGGATTGTTTGTGAGTCTGATTCTCAGGTGGTTATTGATATGTTGCATAAGCGACAGTTGGAGGATATGAATTGGCAGCTTGTTGTGGTTGTCAAGCAGATTATTTCTATGTGCTCTTCCCTGGAGTCCATTGTTTTCCACCATATTCCGCGAGAGTGGAATAGGGTGGCTGATGGATTGGCTAGATGGGCATCGGAGAGGACTGATTCTTGGTATGTGGATGGTTGGGGCAATCTTCCTAATGACATGGCCCCTGTTCTTGAGGAGTGGGTTGCGGAGGATATGAGATGCTTCTTGGGTGTGAATTAATTTTTGTTTTGTTGGGCCCCTTGTGGATTCTTTCTTCTGACTTTGTAATGTTGTTCTGATTCAATAAAGTTTTTACCCTCTTTTATTAAAAAAAAGTAAATACTAAGATAAATATCATTGCTAACTGCAGTCTTTGTATTACTATTTGAATGACTATTTAAATGATAAGTAGACCTTGAGTGTGATTTTGAAGGATAATTAATATCATGGAGAGATGAATTTGAAGGTTAGATGAAATGTTTACGTGTTTTGATTTAAATATTAAAATTGTGATTTTAATGTGAATAATGATTCACTAAAATTACTATAGATTATTATTGTGTTATATATGAGTAAATATAGTGAATATAATCATGGTGAAATGCAATTGGTTATTAAGATAAATAATAATTACAAGGCATGTGATTGATTTGAATTATTATACGTGAATAGTGTAATTTTCAATTATGTTGTGTTCGTTATATATTTTCTAGATTTATTTAATGTGTGTAGTTTGGCAAACGTGAGAATGAGAGATAAATCATGAAGTTTAGTTATCCTTCTTACTCCACCTATTGAAGTAATAGAAACTTGATTATGTTTCTTGGTTATGCCTATCATCTTAGTTCGTGAGAGGACTATGACCCTTTACATTAAGCCTTGTTGTCCCTAATTGTTTGACTTTATTCTTATAATTTAAATTAGGATTATATCTTTTGTATTGCTATTTTGAATTTATAAAATGTCTTTGGAGTGAAAACTTAGATTTATACTTGGTGCATGAATTTTAGAGGAGATTAAAATATGTTTTTATGTGAAAATGCCCCACTTGAGCAAGTACCTATGTGGTAGGTACCCTTTAGGATTTGTAGTTTGATTGTCAACCATATTATCTTCTTGGATGACTTTTGTGCAAATGAAGTGTTGAGTACACTCCACTTCACCATACCTTACCCATGTGGACGCACATGGAAAGGAACAAATTACATTTATGTTTTGTAAGAGTTGGTTGCATGTGTAAGAGAGAGGCCAAGTGTCCTCATCCAATTGTGTGATGGTGGATGACATGGAACTTGCATACAATCCATCCTCTTTAGCCTTTGGAAGGATAATTGACTCATCTTTGATATGGAGACTTAAGAAAATTTTGAGGCAAAGGGAAGTTATTCTAAACTCTTATCATTTTGGAAGTGATTTTAGAGATTTGGAAGGCCTTAGGTGTGATATTGCTTTGGAAAACTTTGAGAGGGGAGATTAAATAACGAAAAAAAGTATTTCACCTCATTGGAACTACCTTGAGAGGTATGCCTCTTCTTGCTTACATTCATATCAAATTTCATATTCTCATGCATGTGAAAGAGAAAGAAATGCCTTAGTTCTTGTATGTGGATCTTCTATGTAGATCAATGGTGTTTGTCAAATATTGTTCTTTTAAATAGTTTACAATATTTTTTGTATCCTTGAGAGCTCTTTTATTTATGAGTAATGGTTTTTAATCCACTCATTTCCTTTTCTTATTTCTTATTTACTTTTTTATGCCATACACTTATTTTGGCATATTGTGGTGTTGGTTTGAATTTGTGAGTTATAAATGTACCCTTGGTTCTTAGTCAATCTCTTAAATTGGGGAATGACCAAATTCTAGTATGGATTGATGACACCACATTAATAGGGTGGAGAAAACTCCCCTTTATTCACAACATCATTAAATCTTGCATAGAGCATGGAGTTTCATGCATTAAAATTTGATCAAAATTGTAAGCATAAATTATACTACTTGTGGTACTTTTGTGTTCATGTAAATTTGACAAGCAAAAGAATACGCATTAAAAATAGGAAATATGTCTTCTTTATTTGAAATAGAAGTATTTAAAAATAATTACAAACATATATATGCATATGTGGTTTATTTTCAAGCTTTATTTAAAATTTGGATTACGTATATATAGTTTTATTCAAATTTAAAATACCATATTTCTATGTGTATATATTATAAATATACTCACATATATATACTCACACAAATTCTATATATAATTGTTTCTCTCTATACATACATTACAACTACACACAAATACACACTTACACATGAATTCTATATATAATAGTTATATGCATCTATTTATGGAAATATAAATTATGATTTACTAATGATTGAACACTAAAAAGTACAAATCCAATCAATATCTAGGTAAAAGAATATTGACACAATAGTAAAAGCACAAAACAATACAAATTATGTTATTCAAGATAAATTTTATTCCAAAAATGAGATATTAGAATGGATCAAATGACATAAATCAAACACCAAATACATGGATGAAGTACATATAAAGAAAGACAAGAAGAAAACCTCTAAAAAAATCCCTTCTATGGACAAAAAAGATGGAATAGCATCCTAAAATCCCTACAAGAAAAGGCTCATGAATGCCTCCACACAAAAGAGGGAGAATGTAGATTTATAGAATCACATGGTGAATGCTATAGGAAGTATTTTTGTAATGAACGATGTACCTTCCATTTAGAAGAAAGAAATATCTACCTATGAACCTATTGAACTTGTACTCAAGTGGTGGAGTGTTGGAAGGAATGAAGATGTATGTCTCTAGAAACCTATTAATGAAATCAAGTACCATGCAAGATTTAGGTATAGTAACCATGTTTGATTGACTCATATTAGAGGTGTGAGATATAAACCAATGTGAATTAGTTGTTCCTATAGAAGTCATAAATGATGACAAACTTAGATCAATAGACTCATGAATAAATTTAAGTTGTGTCAAGATAGAAGCATGATGGGGTAGAAAAATAACTCCAAATGAATTCTCATAAAAAAAGAGGAAAGTGTCTTCAATGTTGTTGTCAATATCCTGAATATGAGATTCTACAAACATCCCAATGATCATGAAAATAAGTTAAACCTATTGAAGAAAAGTTGGTGAAGCATGTAGAGAATTCAATGTATTTGTTGATGTAGCAAGCAAAGGTGGAATCTTAGTGCATTTCATATAACTATATTATTCATCCCATGGTGTTTCCACATTAGATGCTCGAATATGAACAATAATAGAAGGATCTAGTAAATCTTGAACAATCATGGGTGCAATAATATCTAAAGTAAGACCATTTAAGATTGGAGGATCATCAATATCTCCACACATCTCCCAAATTCTAGTGCAAAGAGTTTGATGACACTCAATGTGCCAAACAAACCAACCTATGAACTCAACAACATTGCAACCTATCAATCTTATGGAATTTGATCATTTCTATCACACCATTCAACATTACAACCAATCAATCCTAGGGCATGATCATCATTATCACACTATTCAACCCATTTAACCCTTTATTATTTTTACTTAGTAGATTGTGGGGACCACATCAATTCCAACTTCAATAAGTCTTTTCACATTATGATGCCTAATCACATCTTTTATATGGTTGCATGGGTGCCAACTTAATCATGAATCATGACTCCATTGTAAACCCAAACTTAGTACATTGTTTCCCTTTACACATGATGAATATCATGCCCAATAAAATGCAAGCTTTGATGATTATATTTTTAAGATTTAATGATGTGTTTTTGCATGTTCTACTAATAATTTGTGTTTGCAAGTCTATAGATGTTACTCTACAAAACATGAAGCATCATCCCACCACATATCCTTGAATTTGATCTCTTATCCCATTTATTGTTTTTATTAATTGAGCTTGCATTATTTATGTAGCTTGCATGCATGTCAAACTGGGGGGAAATTATAGAGGAGAAACATGCATGCATTTCTCTTTTTTATCACTATTAATTACATATGAATAAGACTCGGCATATTATGATGTTGTCCTAAGTGGTTAAAAAGGTATTAGCATTGGTAGGGGTTTTGAGGTCTCAGCTTCCACTCACATCAATGGCACTTGGAGATCAATTGTTTTCATTAGTCAAGTATCCCTAAGGGGACCACTCACATTTCTATAATAGTAGACGAAGTATTCATCAATGAGTGGTAGTAGCCATTTGATCTAAAGGAACACCATCCAAATATAATTACATGCTATTTGAACATAGAAAACTCAAAGTATACTTATCCAATTAGCCAAACATTATAAATGATTAATATCAATTTCTAGATCATACAAAGTAACATTCCCACTTACACATCAAACAAAGGAACGAGGGGGCTACCCACCTTTCTACAATAGCAAGAACAAGTATTCCTCAATAAGTCGTAGTGTCCATTTG
Organism: Sequoia sempervirens; assembly: GCA_007258455.2. NCBI lineage: Eukaryota > Viridiplantae > Streptophyta > Pinopsida > Cupressales > Cupressaceae > Sequoia > Sequoia sempervirens. The sequence continues at coordinate 379,812,603 of VDFB02193867.1, read as the reverse complement.
ATCTAAAGGAATACCATCCAATTCTAATTACATAATATTTGAACACAAGAAACTCAAAATATACTTATCCAATTAGCTAAACATTATAAATGATCAATATCAGCTTCTCGATCAAAGAGTAACATTCCCCTTACATGATGAACACACATGAGCTTAATGAGCCCAAACTATGGTTAGAGGAGTTTCTTGATAAAGGTGACATCGATCCTAACATCCCTCCTTAGGGTACACTATTTATCTTCATTAAGAAGGATGCATCAATTCACCTTTACATAGAGTATATGTAATTACCACCCTATGTGTGCGTGTGTGTGTGTTTTGAATAGGAATATGATTTTTGATGATAATATGGCCAATGCAATATAAAAAATACATGCAATATTTTAAACATTTGAAGTTACCCACTAGCTGGAAATATATTACAAAATTATCACAGATTTTGGATGGCAATTTAACATTGATTTTAACAATTCCCAGGTGGCTAAATCATCTTAAAACGACAATACGAACATACCCATTTGTTGTTGTGTATAAATGGTTTGGAAATGGACTGTAAACAACAAATTGTGGTATCCAAAATGGTAACAAACTCCTCCAAACCCTAGCTGCTCCAACTCGAACTTCATTGTTGGGTGTTCCTCATACCATGAGGCCCCAAACCAAGAAAAAACTACCACAAATCCTACGTGATTTTCCCTAGAAACCTCACACCGCTCCTCAAAGTTGTATGACCTATGTAAGGGATGGTATGGCCAACAATTGGAGTGTCCAAAACAAAAATTGCAATGCTTTATGCAGAAGGAAATCTTCCCCCCATCGCTACTACAAACAATCTCAACCAAAGCTCACCAAATCCAAATTGACAAGTATGTAACCAATACAATATTATATTTAATTTGGTATTTATATTTATCAATTAAATTAATCCAAACAAACTTGAACACAATTCAAAACAATTCCATAATCCCATTTATTCACAGGCCACTAATGGTTACAATTCATAATTACAAACTTTGGTTCAATGTCTGAACACTCACAAAATTCTGCTCTTCCTCACAGGTTCATTATTTTGTTCCTACGTACTTCTACTCTCCCATATGCTGCAACCTTCCCTGATGGGCGCATCTACCAATCTTAATTCAAATCTTTGTGCAAATCCGATCTGCAATCTTTACCAGGCGCGACACACGCCCTTCACATGCATTGGTTTTTGATCTTTATAATGGTTTTTAAACCAATGGTCCCTTCACATTTCCTATGCTCAACTGTAAATATTTTTAACCCCTTTCTAACATTCCAAGTAACTCTGTCTTCTATCCAATCTACAATTTCCTTCCACTGCTGCCAATAACAGTTATCATAAGATGTGTGCCCTTGTTTTTTCTTTGTATGTTTCTAGTTTCCTCTACCTGTCGATCCCTCTTTCTTTCCTCAGGGGGTTGGTTTTCTCTTCATGTGGCTGCATACATTATGCAGCCCCACCATTTTCTCTTCATGCCTAGCAACCCCTCCACTCATACCACAACTGTTGCATTTTTTCCTTTGTTTTTGAAAATTAACTCCTTCTGGCTGCGCCTATTCAACTTCCCAATTCTGCATAATTCTTTTTTAATCCTCTCTTCTACACCCCTTATGATTATATCTTCTTACCTGGAGGCATATTCTCTTTATTACTTGTGATCCCTTTCACTTTATGTATCTTGTTTTATTTGCCATAAAATGGTGTGGCCTATTCCTCTAGTGCGCCCTCTAATCAAAATGTAATATTTTACTTCAACTTTCCCCTCACTTCCTCCTTACCCGAATCCCCATTCTTTCCTTGTCTTGGTTATTTTAAACTTTGAATCTGCCTTCAAACTAAGCAACCTTCCTTGATCCTTTTTCATTTATTTTTATTATCAATGGTGCATACATTAACCATTAATCCTCAAGCTGCGTAATTTAATTGGAAGAATAATTGAACTCAAAATTGGAAAATAGAGATAAGATATTTTGTCAAATGAGATTAATGTCATTCATTCCATCCAAATGACCACTGAGATCAAATTGATTAAACTCTAAAATCAAAAACTCCAAAAAGCAAAATGAAAGCTAAATTATTTTTTGGTGATGTGGACCGCCAATCCCTCGGGATGCTTCATTTTGTTGCCTAGTCTCATGAATCTGCCCCACAATATCTTCTTTGAATTCTTGGCAAACAAATTGAAAATTTGTAACTTTGAAGCTCCTATGTAGTTCCTAATGAAACCACCTGCAAATTAGCCAAAAAATTTCTCACTTTCGTAGTTCATGTCCTCTATGAGGGTTTTCATCCTCACAAAGCCCTTAGATGAACGAAGTTCAAACCAACAATAATATGTTATCAATCTTCAAGCATATTTACAAAATGAGCTTCCAAAACACTTTTATTCTTCCTTTTCCAATTCGCACGCCCACCTTGGGAATTGAAATATTTACTTTAATTTTAACACTCCTTATATCTCCCATGTTGGACGCTCCCTTAAGTTACAATATTTAATTCACTTTTAATATCACCTTATATCCCCTAGGCATCCCCTTATAAAGTCACCTTTTAAATATTTTAAATAATGTTAAGTAGTGTTATATAAAACAATCCCCCTGATAAAATGTATTCATCGACTAACATTAAATACATAATCCAACTGTGATGTGGTGTAACCATTACCGATTGGCAAGGTTGGTGTCAAAATGATGAGTTACTAAAAATAGTCGTAACTAGCAAAGTGCTCGAAAACACCCTAGAAAGAGTCATCGTGAAGTATATAACAGTCTGAGCTCAAAGCAACATCTGGAAAGGCCTCATAGGTTGAACTCCAAGGCCCAAAGAGATCCCTAATCCCACCACATTAGCCTACAGGAACCCAAAGATTAGGCTAACTGTCACCAATTGTCAATAGCTTAAGAAGGGAACATTACAATATATGTAAGTAAACAATATAAGAATTGTCAATCACTACCTAGAATCAATGACATTTAATCAAATATGAGAAGATAGAGTATTATCAAATATTAAAGAAAGATAGTCATACAACAACCTTTAAGACTTGTTAAAGGCACTATGAGTTCATAAAGGTGCCATTTGGATTTACAATTGCTAGTTGACCCAAGGCTCCATTGCTCGTATGATTTGGTCTAGATAGAAAATAAAACTAGGTTTCAAAGGTGTTTTTGACTAGAATAAGACTCAACCAATTAAATATTATGGAGGTTTGATAAGTACGATGCTAAATCCCCCTACCATTTCCTTATTTTCCACATTAGCCAATATGAGTTCACCTCGTACTAGCAACTCTATTAAGGAATCTCCCATCTTACTTTACCCCTACTTTTAATACTATCATATATGTAATGCCCTAATGCTCTTTTTCATTTTTTCAAAGTAGGCTCGTCTTTCAATCATTTTCCTATCTCGATACCAAATGTTCTAGACCAATGCTCTCAATAGTTATTCCTATGCCCTCAACTTGATTATAGACATAAATTTGGCCTTTAGACAAGATTGCACTTGCAAATTTGTCCTACTCTAAATCTTTACATACTTTTTGTACCTTTACCATTTTAAATAATTTGACAATTATCCATTAGCTCGTGCACCAAATACGTTGAATTGAGCACCAAGGATCTTGTATTTAAAAGCATGCCCTAGGTCATTAGTAAAACAACCATCATGGATTGTATAGATTTGGAATTGAATATCACTCACATTGCAGAAAGATTCATAACTTGTATAATCCTTGTGTCCCAAATACTACATCTCAATTCATCATCTAGGTATCTTGCATTTTTATTTTATGTCTTCCCATCCAACTTAAAAGCAATAAGGCTTGACATGTCGTCCCTTTGTCTAGCAAGCTTCTAAAGATGTTTCTCATTACCATTAGTATGAAACATAATAAATATGTAGTCACACATGTTAAAAAAATCATTAGTAGAAGAGGATTGGAGTAGATGTGACTACTTCTAGGAGTGGTGTAGACTATAATTAAATTTAAAACAATGTAAACATTAATAATCAAATTCAACAAATTAAATCTTAGTCATTGATTGCATTCAAAACTAAACATCATATTAACAAAAATTAAACTTAATTACTCTTACTATCTCTTTCCAACTTTTTTTTGCTGTTTATATCTTTTTTAAATTCAAGTAATACTTTTTTATTATTTTATATCAATTTATGACAACAAAATTATATAAAATTATTGTCCTATATTTTAATACACCTAAAATTAAGTTAAAATAATCAAATCTTATTTTTGAATTTATATAAATTAATCATAATACCATAAGTTCAATTACAAACATCTTCACAACTCAATCCTTCCCTCAAATGAACTTTTCAATTTTATTTTAAAATAAGATAAAATCTAACAATTAAAAAGTAAACTATAATTTTAACAAAATCAAAATATCATATGCGTTATTCGTCTCTTTTTTTTCACTATAACTATGTGAACTAATCAAATTTACTTCATCATTCTCGCGACAATGACTAAGAGGCATGGCATTGTCAATCATGCTTTTGATAATCTTCTCTCTTGTTATCAAAGATTAATATTGATTTAAATATTTGTGGAATAGTTCTTGCTTGAGTGAAATCATTATCAATCATGCTTTTGATATTCTTCTCTCTTGTTATCAAAGATTAATATTGATTTAAATATTTGGGGAAAACTGAAAAGTGTGAGTGAAATCGTGTTCACAATGCAAAGAAAAAGACAACATTCTTTTCAAATCTTGGTTCACAATGTAATGAAAGACATTTCGAAATTTTCGAATTAAATCTTAATTAGGTGCACACAACTAAACTCTAGGTTTTTAATAGGTTGTAATGGTTGAAGTGAGATTGAAGAGAAAGGAATTGTAATGTTTATTTTTGTATAAATCTAATTTATTATTCACCGAATTATACTATTTTTTAAGTTCACATACATTTCTATTACAAGATTGTATTATGGTCTAGTTCACCCACTTTGAATTCTAAATTTCCTATTCTCTAGACCAACATTCTCAAAATTCACCAAGTTTGAATTCTAAATCTTCCATTTCCTACACCAACTTTCTCAAAATTCACCAAGTTTGAATTCTAAATCTCCCATTTCCTCGACCAACCTTCTCAAAATCCACTAGTTTGAATTCTAAATCCCCACTTGCTAGACCTACTTTCTCAAAATTTACCTAGTTTGAATTCTGAATCACCCATTTCCTAGACCAACTTTCTCAATATATGACTATTGAACATTGATTTGCACACCAAAGCCCTCAACTTATGTGTCCAAGACTTGTATTTAAGTACATCACCCTATATGATTTTAATCATTAAATATTAACATATTATATCAACTCAATCACAATCTTATTCCTAGCTTGGTTAGTCCCAATCTTCTAAAAATACCAAAATGATGGTTAGAAGTGGTTCTACGAGCTATAATGAAGAAGATAGTTGCACCATATTATCCCCTAGTATCTCACATTGTCGAATCCTCTACATGATGGAAACCCATCCCTAGGGTAAAAAGCACACTACCCATATATATCAGTCAACTCAAGCATTGATCTCAAAAATGTGGACCAATATCTACATCCGATTACAGCAAAAATAAGCCAAGAAGCAATGAAACCAGAAATACATCCCATTACTAGAAGTGAAACCAATGCAATAAATCATCAACCACCAGATAGAAGTGATTAACAGGAACCATCACCAACCACCGCGGAAAAGCTCAGGTGCAAGGAGAGTCACTAATCATCCCGAAAGTTTAAGCCAAAAGGACCGAGAATTACACAAATCAAAAGATCTAGAAAACTTCCAGTATATATATCAAGATTAATGATGAAGAGTAATTACATTGCCAAGCGAGATATCATCTATAAAGACCACAAACCAAGAAACAAAAAACACCTTAACAATTACAATCATCAGAGCTACAAAACAAACCAATATCCATTAAGTCGGGCCATCACAAAAGCCCAATAACCAAAACATCCTATCGGTACAGGTCAACAGGTAAAACAAGATACCAAATCTGAACATCTGCATATGTAATAGCCAAAACATTTAAGATATAGATTGCCAAGTTAAACAGACAGAAACAGCAAATAGAACCACTCTGCGTTAGTTTGTTTTTGTTATTGGATTGGTCTTTGTGGAGAATCATAAGAATTGTCTCTAATTCGCTTATGATAAATTATGCTGTCATTATGTGGGCACCCTGAATAACTTTTTACCATTGGTTCAGTACCTCAAACAATTGTTGGGATCATCTCTAGGTAGTTTTGACAAATTATAGTGCCGTGATGTGGGTATATTTCACGAGCCACAAGATTTCTGTATCCTAATTTCATCTAGAATTATCTATAAAGAAAAGAACACGGAAAACAGACATTAGGGACTCAGCCAGGACATGCACATCACCTAATATTTTGTTTAAAGAGATAAGTATTGTGAACACCTTCCAATATATAACCAATTATAGTTTGTTACAAATATGTTCGGAAGATTTGAAAATGTGAGTCATGTTTACATGCAAGCTTACAGTAGCTAGATAAAAACACTTTCAGACCCCAAAAAATTGCCAATGATTTTGGCTTTTGTCACTTCATAGACATATAGCAGAAACATTTTACCATACTGTAATTATATTTTACCAAACCACTCAAAAAAGTTTTTTGAGTATAAAAGATAATTTCAAACAAATAACTGCCCCTATAGAGCAAATAGACAACAGAAACAAAGGAAGATGCCATAAACTGCAAATGCATGATATGGATGGTCTTTGTGTCGATCATATCTATAAAAGATGCATTTTTCTCTTTAAGCCCCAGGGCATCCCATATCTGATGCTTGCAACAATGATTACAAATTAAAAATAAGCAAGCACTCTACATTTCTAATCATTAATACGCCACCCAATGCAAGCTTTATCAATCCCCCCATTATGCTCCGTTAAAATGCGCTGTTCAGACCATGTAGAATAACGGGCATTATATTGGCCTTTATCCTGAATATCATAGTGACTTGCAAATTAACTCAGACATCTGTGCAGAGTACCATCGTGGCAAATCCCTCATTCAGCATGATTCCTGCATACACATCAAATCACAGTAAGAAATAATAAAAGTATTGCAAACTCAAAACACAGACAAAACAAACGAATTTTTTTTTCCTTCAATTCCAAATATATTGTATATATGCTCCCATTTACACTCCACACTCTAGAAATTTGATGTGCATCTAGGAAACACTGTAAAATGCCACGTTCCTATTAAGCTCTAACACAAGGATATATTTCAAGTGAGTGCACATACACATCAAATTCAATCAAGGATAAACTAAACACATCAATCATTATAATTCAAATTTAGTGACACTCAAAATCTTAGCAATTAATCAAAATGAGCCATCCAAATTTGGTCGGGGGAAAGATAATTACATTATCAACTGCAAAAAACCGCAAATTCCTACTATCTTGGAGGAAAAAAGATAACAAGGTGCCCTCTAATACTCAGAATGAAGTGAAAGTCTTTGCCAAATGTTAGTGTTACAGGTGAACCTTCCTCAATTTGTGCCCCCCTTGGCACAGTTGAGCAGGTTTCAGAGGTAACTGGGAGGGGTCAGATTGTCTAGGATCAGATTGAAGAGCATTGGATTGAACAAACTCTCAGTGAGGTCCAGCAGCTGTCCAAAAGCCGGCCTCTTCTAGTTTGGATAAAAGAAAAATGGATTTGGATGTAAGTCTTCATCATGGATTTGATTTTGGGTGGACGTTGAAAAAAGGGAGATCAATTAGGAAAGGTTGTTGCCTCAATGATTCTGGAAGCAGATAAATTGGTAGTTTCCAAAGCTCTCTGGAGCACTTCGGTTTCAAACTTCTTTGGGATGATTGGTCTTTTGTTGTTCATGCCCTTCCTGGGTTTTAATGTAATTGTTGGCTGTTTTTGGCCCCTGGGCGATGTTCTTTTGCTGTCTGATGGACTTCATTGACAGATCTCTTATTCAATAGATTTGCAGAGATATTTAGCTGAAAATATACAACAAAAAAATAATACAGAATTCCAATGCATATAGTATTTATTTCTTATAAAATATACAAATGCACTTTTCATTTTAGAATCTTTCATTCAGAATATTTGATTACTCCTCATATACTTCAGGACAAATGATGTAGGAAACATATTACCACAGACATTGAATCATTATTGAGGGATATAATCTCATCAAATGATACTCTGTTATTCTTGACTTGCAACTTTTGGTAGATTCACTATTTTCCCAATTGCAACTGTTCTACCTGCATATAACAATAAGATCAACGGATTTTAGGACCATTCTGGGTGCTCAAATAGTAATCAACAAAACCTGCCATTTGACTTACCTTCATCACGGAGTGTAAACCTTCCAAGTTGTGGAACATCGGAGAACTTTTCAACACAAATTGAAGCATTGACCTGAAAGTTTGATAATAATAATCAGAATTTCAATAAAGAAATGATAACAAATAGCATGTTACTTGACTGAAAAATTAAGTACCTGAACACGGCACACCACAACTGAACCACTTTTAACAAAAAGGACCTTCTTCTTTATCGGTTTTTTGGTCTTTTGATCAATTTGATGTAGCAATTCCATAATCTCACATTCCTCCACAATGGAGTGTATATGCAATACAGCTTTATAGCCAGGAGTGAATATCGCCTGGAAAATCATATTTCAAAATACCAGACCGAGACAATATAATATCAGCATAGAATTCATTGAACAAACATACATCAATAACTATAAACACAACAAAACAATATTTCATTGATCATAGAGAGGAAATATTTATCTCTAAAAGTAAATTATATAAAATTTTGTGTACCTTATGGTCCAGTAGTTCCAGTATCTGTAATTGAGCATCAAACTCGACAACAGCAGGGATGGGTCTTGCTGCAACATGCAACAATGTCTTCAATAAAAATGAATTCACCATCCATACATTATACTCTTATAGAAACTAATTATCAAGAAAAATCCTTTGAAAAGCAATTCCCTACTATGCTTCTTAATGTAGAAAAATCCAATAGTAAACAAACTTATGACACATATCATATTGGGCTTCAAAAGAAAAATTAAAAGTTATGAAATTTTATGGGATGAAAAAATTGTTGACACACTCTTCAGTAAAAGATAATGTGTGCTTAACATAGATTGGTAATTGCATTTATGATTTCATAAATAATCTTCAGAAGAAACTTATTAGATAACAATAATGACTAAATATACTTGATGTACCAAAATGAAAACTGCATGTTGCCAACACTCAAACCTCTTAAATCATGTATGAACGCAAGATTTATGTCTTATAAATACCGTTCATAATGACAATGATAGCAAGAACCATCTTAGCAAGAAGTTTCATGCTTCATGCAAAGCAATTTGCTTTTGATTGAAAACATTTCAATTCATTTTTGTTCCAAATCAAAGCATTTTCATCACAAGCTCTTATATAAAGGCAATTTTACACATTAAACTTTTTATTCAAAGAAGAAAGGCTTGCAGCAGACAAAGGTCTGGCCATTGATTGTATTTTAAATATCCTTTCATTAGAATTAGCCATTTGAATATATAGAACATTGCATATCCCTTCACCCTCACACCCATGTTCAATATATTCTGTGATGATGTCTGTCTCGCCTTTCACAAGTTTGATGTTTCAGTACATTTACTGTGTACCCAAATTTTGGAAGTGTTCACACTTTATATCCAACCCCCTTGAACATGTAACCTTGATCGCCACTGTTCCAGTGTGCAACACATTCCCTACCCTTATGATGTCACAAGGACATGAATAAGATGTCCCCTTGCGTTGCCTTTTTCTCCACAAATCCAGCAGAGGTTCAATATCTTTTTTACATATCCAAGATGTTCCTAGTTATAAGGGGGGAACTTTGGGACCCAATCTGTTGGGAACCCACCAAGAACTTCTTTCCATCCACATGAATCAATTTTTTGAACATATTTGCAGAAGAACAAACAAAATAGGTACCTTTTATTTCCAGGATCATTGATAATCTTAATATAACAATCAGATTACCACTTCAAGTTTTCTAAGTTTGAATTCTAACACTTCTAAAATAAACTTTGCAATGTTTTTCACATACAATAATGTCCCTGTGTTCCATGAGAACACATCCTATACTCTTTGAGGCTATCTTGAATGTCCAACATGTTATTGGACACAAAGAGGATGTCCCCCCATTTCACCTTTTTTCTGAATTTTTTCTACATCCAGTGTACATTTAAATATCTTTTTGGCATCCTCAAGCTGTTCCTTGCTTTTAGATGGGGACTTGGGGACTGCTGTGGATTTCAAAAAAGGCTCACCAGATATAATCATACATCCAATTGTATTGATCGAGTAACTGTATTTGTCAACAAGATAATTAAAAATAAATGATAGATTAGCTGTTTTTCAGCATGACATCCCACTTGTGACCCGAAGGAGAAATATTGGTTCAGGTAACCACATAACATACATATAATATATTAAGAGTACGAGTTACAATATAAATTTTATAAGATCATGTGTATATATCTAACTTCAGAGTTCAAATAACTCCAAAAATATAGCTGTAACCCTAAAAGCAGAAAATATAAGTACACATTTATATGGTAAGGTGTGCATTTAGAGGATAAATGTATGTTCATTTCGCAAATGTTAATAAACGTAGCTGAATAAATAATTAAATGTAATGCACTGTAAACAATTAACATTTACCACCTGTTAGGAGGGTACAGGGCAGAGAGTAAAAGCTACCAGAACTCACCACAAAGGACTTGCGGAGCATCAGGCCAACAAGGAAGATAGACTAAGGGGTACCCTATAAGGGTCACGTCTCTATAAGAAACTAAGTAGTGATATATGTATGTAATAGGTGACAGATTAGGAAGACATTGTATCATATAGAAATAGAGAAAGGAACTGTAATACAAAACAGTGACTAAGACCTGCTAATGTAATGGTTCTCTGAATATATATATGGAGTTACAAGGATTCAATGGTTATCTGAATATATATATATATACATGGAGTTACAAGGATTCAATGGGTACATGTGTTATGAATGATTGCTCTTCTTGGGTAAGCTATACACAATGTTCTGTTAGATATAGATTCTTACTCTATTCTATCACTGTACCCTCTGGGGTATAACTGGCTACAAAAGGGATACCAGGGTACAGATCTTCGGACTGTAATTCCCCATTTCCTCTCGCTAACACCACCTTTAAATAAATATAACCCACAATACAAATGCAGTGGACTCTTAAAGGTGTTAAAAAGTAAAGCATATGTCATTGTTAGTAAAGTGGAACCAGTAATTATTGTTTTCTATAGAAAAATGAAGCAGGTAATACAACAAGGTTTTCCCATAAAACAACAAGCCATAAATGTTAAAATCACCCAACAGCAGTACAAATACTCAAACTCGAAAAAGAAAAAGATAGAAGTAAAAAAGCAGCATAAACATGTAAAACAGCTGTGTCACTGGCAATAATAACACCAGCACTAAAATACCATCATTTTCTCGCTCATGATCATCAGCCATCATTGGACAAAGAAGTAAGAAGAGGAGAAGCCAGAGAATGCTGGCCTTCCTATCGCATTGTTCACCGCACCATTTGTACAAGTCTCTGACCATTAATAGAGAAATGGTGTATATAGCTGTGAGCTACAGGTGCAATTTACTTATTATTTCCATGAAATGTGACAACAAAAATAAAAAATGAGTGAAAAGAAAAGCAAAAAAAACTTGCAATTTGCAGAGGGTTTGCTCTGGATGTATCCATGGATATACACAGTCAAATCCAGGCCCAACTCTGTGCCCTGCCTGCACCCAGGGCATACTGGACTGTGACCTCGGATCTGGGGGTTTTACTGAGTGAACTGGTAACATAAAAAAAATCAATATATTACAAAACTGACACTTAGGAGGAAAAATAGATGAAAAGAAATACAATCGATTTAAGTTTCATAATGTTTTATGAAGATGTGTGTTCCCAGTTTCACAGGTTCAGTATTTCAGTATAAATTTTACAAACTTACAACAAATCAAACTGTACCATGTACCCAAATTTTGGGGTTACACGCTACCCTTCACAACTAGCCCCCTTGAACTGCATATCTGTGCACCTGCATACCCATGTTTTAGAAATTCAGACCAGGTACAACATACCTGCGTCCCACCTACCTCCACACATAACCTTGGTTGCCACTGTTCTGAGTCTGAATTCCAAAAATAAAACCTTTTTACATGTACAATTAAATTCCAGTGTTCCCTGGGATCGCATCACCTACCCTTTAGTGCTGTCTCAAATATTCAAAATATTTCAGGGAGACAGAGAATGCCCACCCATGCACCATGCCCCTACCTTCACCCCCTGTTGTGTCACCCTTTTTTTGCTTTTTTTCCTCACATCTAGGGGAAGTTTGATTTCTTTTCGGTATTCCCAAGATGTTCCTTGTTTTAAGGGGGGAACTTGGGGATGACCATGCATCCCTAAGATATTTCATGAAGACTGATGATCGTAGCACCAACTCAGACATTCATATTTACAATTTCCAGTGTTAAATTGAATACCAACACTTCTACTAAGACCTTAGTGATGCTTTTTCGCATACAATAAAGTTCCAGTGTTCCATGGACATGCATGTCCTATTTAATAGAACATGTTGAGTAATTTTGTTCCAAAATGGGGTATCAAAGTACATGATAAAATGCTACATATCAGAATTGAAGGATGCCAAGAATGTTTTAACATGAGAGCAAATTAGAACAACACCTTATTTACCAGATGCATGCTAAAATAAAATCTTAGCAACTGATTTACAACAAAACAGACAAAAGAAACATCCTGACAATAAAATATTACCAACTGCTTTACACATTTGAGCACCATATGATAACAAAACAAAACCACACTGATCACAACTCCAATGATAACAAAACAATGGTTTGCAACAATCAGCTAAAACAACTCACAAATTGAAGACAAGACAAATCCTGTTGAGATATCCTCCTCTTCAACACCAGCTAATTTTACCCGGATATTTTCTCCAGGCCTTGCAAGCCTTATTTCACCACTATCTCGGTAAACGGCCACAACTTTCACTTGAGCCTGTTTAACAAATAGATCTGATATGTATCAGCCAGCATCAATGAACAGCTGAGGACAAATGCAGTGTAAACATGAAACTCACCCTATTTGGCATCACAATCAAACTGTCTCCTACTCTTACAGTGCCCGACTCCACTTTTCCCATTACTACAGTTCCCATGTCCTTGAACTTATCCATTATTGGCAACCTGCAAAGATAAATCCTGTTAAATAGCTTATCCCCTTCAGAAAAGTATATCTATTGAATCAATTTATTAAGAAACCAAATTATTCACAAAATGATAATAGTAAAATTATGGAGAAAAAGGAACACTACAAAAGGTGTCACAATAAATGAAAGGAGTTCTAACATCATGCCAGAGATGGAAAACCATAGTCCTCATCAGCATCAAGAGGATCTACAGAGCTATAAAAATGTAAAGTGTCTCAAGCTGAGAAAAAATCAGAGTTAACCTTGACATATGAAAAGTAACATCAGACTCATCCGAAAAGTTGCGGTTGATGAAAATATATTATTTTAAAGCTTATAGCATCAATGTTATGGGCTTTGTCTAAAGAACAACATTTATCACTGATCAAAGAATATTGAGTCTTTCAAGGGACAGTCATTGTCAAGTTCCAAACGGGACTATGGTCACTGATATAGAAATCTATTGAGTTTTTCTGAAAAAAAAAATCCCATAACCACTCATGGGATAAAACCATAAAAAAAATTAAAATAAATGAACAAATGATTTTGTATGTACACTAGAAAACGTAGAGGCATGGGAATGATGTGATATTCGTAACATCCCCCCTTATTACACCATTCTCCAAATGGGGATATGTGGACTACCAAAACTTGTTGAATACATTCAGTAGTTCATCAAAAACACACGGTATGAGTACGGACGTACACATCTACTTGTGATAAACAATAGTGGAACTCACTTCATTGTGCTTCTTTAGGAGTGACCTTACTGGACTTTATCCAAGGGTAGGGACTAACACTTCCAATAAATTATGATTGGGGACAAACACATCCAATCATAAACAACTAACAGTTGTGATTGAGGACACAACCATCCAATCACATATACAAATTCTTGATTTTATTTGAAGAATTTTATTTAGCTTTAGCTTGCCATTGAGGAGAACCTTGGCACATTGAATACAGTTCATAATCAGCTGCTCCTTTATCTTGCAATATCCACAGAAAATATTGCCTTGGGAGAATTGATTTCCCTTTGAAGTAGACCAATTGGATCTAGTCATCTAGAGGAACAATTAAGCTTGTTTTTGATGAACAATACAGTTTCCTCTATAGTTGAATCATTTTCCTTAGCTTCTTTATTAATCAAGGTAGATATTATATCTTCTAAGTTAATATCTATTTTGTTCAGTGTGAACACAACATTAACATAGCTAAAAGGCATTCTATTCAGCAAAATAACCTTTGCATCATCATCATCTACATCCCATAGATCCTTTTCAATAAAGATCAATTGTAACTTTACATTCCAAGTGTTAAAGTCTTTGCCTCCAAATTTCTCAATAGAGAATGTATTATTTTTCTCCATGGTTAACAGGCATTCAAATCAAACAAAATGGGCAACCAAAATAACAAGCAACAGTTGTACCCAAACTGCACACTTGACCCCTATAACTATCACTAGGTCAAGATTTACCAACCACAATGACCTCTATATAGCTGATAAATACTTTGCACATGCATCAACAGATGATAACAATTTAACACTTCCTTCTGATGGTTTCATTTACAACTCTATAGACATTGGCAAAGTATAGGTATAATAAATATGATTCTTTATGAATATAATGGTTTTCTAAAATTTCTAAGAATATAAAAGTCAGGATTTTTCAAAGTTCTCCCTAGTTTTTGAAACTGAATCATGAACAGCATACATTAATATAATCCTATTTTCTATACTACTAGTGACTGTCTTTTTTAATAGTTTAAAATGATGTGGAAGGTCTGAGTTGGCAAGTTTATGGTCTTCTGTACCATTCCAATCAGGAGTATAAGGAAGTAATCAAATGTTTTGGAAATACTTTTGAGGATTTATCTAGAAAATCTGAAAATATTGAAATCCTACATGATCTTTCCCTTCTCAGGCACAAATTCAAGATTTAATGGCATTTATAGAAACAAGACAGAAGCTATCAAATCTGAAGCCCAATCTATGCATAAACTGGATTGCATTTATAGTTCAACAAGCACAACAACAAAAATGATAAAGAACCAAATTTCTTACAAGAAACATGTTAAGAATATTAAAGTAATATTGTTATATTTAGCAAATAATGGTCATCTTAGTCGTTTAGTTTGCTATCAGTTAGTTTTAGCAACTTTCTTTTATCTCTTTTGGTTATCGATTGTTTCTGATTTAGAAACATCATTTGTAATTTCTTATTTAAGGAGTTTTCCTCTAAAAATCTCCACTTATCTCATCTGGACTCGTTAAAAAGGTATTCAGAAGACAACCACTGCGAGAGTGTAGTGAACACTCTTGTATTCACCAACACAAAGTCGTACCTCTTTTTCCTTATGCCGTTCAAATCCTAAACCACAATTTCAGTCCCCAGCTTTTCTGCAGCCAAAAGAAGGAAATCGCAGCAATAGGAACAGGTACAGGAGTGACTTTGCTCTCTATAAAAAGCTTAAAGATCACAACAATGTCTACAGCTTTGGCATTTTGTTGCTAGAGATCATGAGCAGTATAAAAGCTATGATACCATATTGTGCGTTTTCAATAATACATAATACTGTTTTTTTTGCCTTCATTCTAATTTTCTAGCTATTAGGGTTTGCATATTTTGTATTTCATTTCTCAATTTCAGCTAGCTTGTTGTAGCTGTTATGGTTTTTGTTCATATTTTTTTTCCCTTTTTTGTTTTGCCAGGGTTTCAATTCATTTCTCCAAAAACACAACAGCATCTGCATGTAAGACAAGTGACGGCAAACCTAAGGACCCTACTTGGAAATATAGCATAGTATGTATGGAACTAGGAATGGAAATATGCAACTATTATGGCATGCATATGTTAGGAGGCATGAAATATCACCCTGCAGGGATCAATAGCCAAGATGTTGTGATATGTAGTGCAGTGTCTGAGAAGTTTCAGTGAGAAGATAATGCTCTCCTTACATCTTATGATCAAAAGAAAGTTTAGAAAAGTGGACAACGGAGGCATTGTGAATAGTAAAGCATTCATCTATTAACAGAAAAAAGAAGACTACAAAATATAGGAATGGAGGTCTACTGTAGATATTAAATATCTACCTACCTGCTACCTACCAGAAACTGTAGACAACAGTTACATACCTAAACTAAATAAATACATTAATATATTGACCATTAACTATACAAATGAGATATGAGATATTATTCTAACACCCTCCCTTAATGGTCAATCTGTCAACAACACCAAGTTGCCCCCTGAATTTGACAAACTTATCCGGGCTGAGAGACTTGGTGAGAATATCTGCAGTCTGATCCGCTGTCGGAACATACTATAGCTGAACTGATCCATCTTCTATCAGCTTGCGGATGTAGTGACAATGAAGCTCAACATGCTTGCTACGTTCATGGAAGACTGGATTTTTGGCTAGTTTGAGCACCCCTTGATTATCAATGTACAAGGGAGAAGGACCCACTTGTGACATTTGCATGTCAGAAAGCATCCTACGAAGCCAAACTGCCTCACATGTTGCCTTAACTGTTCCTCGATATTCAGCTTTAGTCGAGAAAAAAGCCACTGCCTGTTGCTTCTTGCTGGTCCATGTTACAGCACCTGTACCCAAACTGAATACATACCCAGAAGTGGATTTTTTGTAATCCACTGAACCTGCCCAATCAGAGTCTGTATAACCAATCAACTTTGGATCCTTGCATCTGCCATACAAAATGCCATAGTCTGAATTGCCCTTAACATATCGCAGCACTTGCTTCGCTGCAATCCAATGATCAGCTTTTGGAGCTGTCACGAAGTGAGAAATGTAGCTCACTGCAAAACTGATGTCAGGTCTAGTGGCAGTGAGGTAGATGAGACTGCCCACTAGTTGTCTAAATGTCATTTCATTGACCGGAGGTGAATCAGAGTTGGCTGACAACTTCAGCCCCTTCTCCATAGGTGTGGAGGCAGGTTTGAAGTCCTAAATCCGAAATTTGTCAAGCAGACTTTTGGCATATTTAGACTGAGAGATAAAGATGCTACCAGCGGTCTACCAAACCTCAATACCCAAACAGTAATGGAGAAGCCCCAAATCTGTCATGTCAAAAGCTTGACACAAATCCTGTTTGATTGCTGCAATCAAATGTGCTGAACTGCCAGTAATAATCAAGTCATCAACATAGATAACAAGAAACAAAATATCATCACCAGAGTGCTTGACATACAGATTACTGTCAAAAGGGCTGCACTGAAAACCATGATCAACCAAGTACTGATCAATCTTGATGTACCATGCACGAGGAGCCTTTTTTAGTCCATAGAGTGCTTTCACGAGCCTACATACCTGATGTTCTTTTCCGGCAACCTTGAAACCAAGAGGCTACGTCATGTAGACTTCTTCCTGCAACTCACCATTGAGGAAGGCACTCTTGACATCCATCTGATGAACTGTCCATCCAAACTAGGCTGCAATAGCGAGAAGAAGATGAATTGTGCTCATCTTGGCAGTAGGAGCAAAAGTCTCCTCATAGTCAATGCCCTCCCGCTGTGTGAATCCCCGAGCAACTAACCTTGCCTTGTATTTATCTAGAGTACCATTGGCATGATACTTGACCTTATAAACCCATTTGTAGCTGACAGGTTTCTTCCCAGGAGGAAGATCAAAAAGAACCCAAGTGTGATTCTTCAGAAGACTATGGTATTCGGTTTGCATAGCCCGTTCCCACTCTGGAATTCCTTTAGCCTCTGAATATGTATGAGGCTCATAGATGTTGTGGATGTTGGCCATAAGAGCAAAATTGACGGTGTGTTGTTGCTTGCTTTGTCTGCGAGTTGATCTGCCCTCAATGAGTTCATCATCATGAAGATCATTGATAGTCTTGAGCCACCACTTAGGCCAACGAGTAGAAGTACCAACATCGAAAATAGGAGAAACAACATCTCTTGGGATTTCTGGAACAAAGTCATCTAGTTGTGAGTCTTGAGGAAAATCAAGTGGTGCAATGTCATGACTGGTAGACTCCTCATCTTCAAAGTCAGAATGCTCTAAAGCCCTCCCATCATGGGAACCAAGAGGAAGACGAACACCCTCATCAAAAGCCTTCACAGGCTAATCCGCAAGACTAGTAGTAGGAACAAATGGACCAGTAGTCTCATCAATCACAACCTCACGACTAAATATGAGACGATTTGTCTCCACATCAATCAACCTGTATGCCTTGTGATTGTTGTTGTAACCAGTAAACATAAGTGTCTGGCTCTTGGAGTCCAACATGGCACGCTTAGCGTCTGGAATCCATACATGAGTTGTAGAACCAAAGACTTTCAAATGGCCCACCTTAGGCTTACATCCTAACCAAGCTTCTTTAGGAGTCATCTTCTTAACGGTCTACGTAGGTGACTGATTCAGGAGGTAGACTGCAGTATAAACTGCTTCAGCCCAGTATTTCTTAGGTACATTTCTGTACTCCAGCATAGAACGAGCCATTTCAATAATGGTGTGATTCCTATGTTCAACGACACCATTCTGCTGAGGGGTGTATGGTGTGGTGAGTTGTCGTTTAATGCCATGTGCAGCACAAAAAGTAGAGAAGTCAGCTGTACAAATCTCCCCCTCATTATCTAACCCTTAGAGTAACAAACTAAGAACCTGATTCCTTCTAAGCTAAGGCCTTAAATTGCTGAAATGTACTGAACACATCTGATTTATGTTTCAAAAAATACACCCACATTTTTCGACTGAAATTATCAACAAACAATAAAAAGTACCTGGACCCAGTAACAGATGGAGTGTTCATTGGTCCACATACATCAGTGTGAACCAGTTGAAGCACCTTGGAGGCTCGCCAAGAATCATCATTCGAGAATGGTGTTCGATGCTGCTTCCCAGCTTGACAGGCTCCACAAATTCCATGATTTTGAGTTTGGATCTCAAGTAGACCAGCAACCAAACCCTCCCGAGACAGTTGAGAGAGATAGTGCACATTCAAGTGCCTATAACGCTGATGGAAGTACTCCTGGCTGCCACAACGTGCTCCTGAGAATCATCGGAATCAGCAAGTCTATACAGACCATGATCCTCAAGTCCCATAGCGATTGTAGTACAAATCTCCCTATCAACAATGTTGCAAGTGGACGAATTGTAAACAACATCCAATTGGGGAGAATGCCACATGATTTGACTGACTGAGAGAAGGTTATGTTCCATGCTTGGAACATAGTAAACATCAAGAAAGAGTAAATTTCTTCCTCCTGAGTGAATCTAGACAGTGCCCTTACCAGCAACTATGTACTCTTCACCTCCTCCAAAAATGACAAAATCAAAGAATGGTTTGAATTTTGTGAACCAATCCCGACGATGAGTAAAATGCCGCGAAGCCCCAGAATCAATATACCAAGCAGAAGATTGTACTGGATATGCTGTTCGCTTGGCCATAAAAGCATAGAATGCAGATTCTTTCTGCTCAGAGTATTCTGCGACATTTGCCTTTTGTTGAGACCCTCCCTGCTTCTTTTGTTCAGAAGCCAAACGAACCCAACAATCAACCTTTATGTGACCATATTTACGGCAATAATTGCACTGAACGTTCTTTTTCTTCTTGCTGTCCTGAGAAGAACCAGAGCCTTTCGAATGAGAAGATTGAGCCTTCCCTTTGTTCTTAGTAGAAGATTTGGCACAAAACGCTTGCTCTGTGGAGGTGGAACTGGTACTACTTCCAAACTGTTGTCTCTAGCGATCCTGCTGCAAGAGGATAGTAAACAACTCTGAAAACTTCAGATCAACATTAGCAGACATAATGTTGAGAGTCTCGATGAAATGCTCATAAGACTTAGGTAGATTTTTCAGAGTGATCACTACCATGTCCTTTTCCTCCATGTTTGACCAATAGCTTCCAGTTGGTCGCAAATGTCCTTTATCTTTGTCAGATGCTCCTGGAAAGGGGTCTTCTCGTCCATCATTATCGAAAAAAGCATGTTCTTAAGAAAGAACGCACGACTCTTATCTGACGTTTCATGGAGATCCTTCAGGTACGTCCAGACCTCAACAACTGTTTTGCCTAACGGCACTTGTGGCAACTGGTCGTCAATGACTGAAAGCTTGATGAGCATGACAGCTTCCCGGTTGTGTTCATCCCATTTGTCCTGATCCTTGCTGACTACAGTGGGACGAGTTGAGTTTCCCAAAACGACCTGATCGAGACAATGATATTCAAAGATCGTAATCATGTGCTGCTTCCAAGTGTTGTAATTCTTCCCGTTGAATTTCTGGTTGCTTTTGAGCATGATATTTGTCAGAGATGCCATCACATACCCTAAGGTCAAATTGGTGAAGGCAAAAAACGAAAAACAAAAACAACACAAATTCAAAGCAGAAACCCTAGCACGGATTTTGAGGCACTTTGAAGACAAAACCCAGAAGATTTGAAGAGTACCCAGAAAATTTTGCTAAAAACCTAAAAAAAAAATCGAATACCTACAAAATTTCATCAACACCCACTTGCACAAATTTTGAGGCACAAAAAACGAGACACCTAGAAAAATTGGAAACCAACCCAGTTGAGATCGAGAAAATCCCACAAGGAATCTGCAATCGAAAGAAAAAAAATCACCTTGAAACAGAGGGTCAAAATCCTAGACAAAATTTTTTGAACCCTAGGTGGCCATGGAAGCTTCAGAAATTTGCAGAAAATGAAGAACTCAAGCCAGCCACGAATAGGAACAAACAAGAACCCTAGCCACGCAGAATATGCAAGAAAAAACCCAAAAAAGAAAACACAGCTGATAAACCTAAAAAAAACGCGAGCTAAGAAATGGCCGCGCGCTCAAAGACAAGTGTCGCGCGTCTACAAAAAACCCAAAGACGTCGCACGATTAGGAGAAAATGCAGAAAAAATGCGAGTTTCCAGGTCGCGCGGCCAAAACGAAGACTCCAGGAAGGTCCCGTGCAGGCAGAGAAGACGCGAAAACAGATTAGATGACGCCTTGGTCACGCGGGCCAAAGAAGGAGGTTAGTTTTTTTTTAAAAAGGACGAAAAAAATCGTGACTGGCTTTCAGAGGCACGAAAATCTTTTTGCATAAAAGCCCTCGAAATTCAGAATACAAAGAGCCACGAAAATTTTTCAGAAAAAAAGTTTTTCAAAAACCAAAAAATTTCGAAAGAAATTTTAGAAAAACTAATTTTAATCTCCAGGCTCTGATACCATGTGAACGGTAAAGCATTCATCTATTAACAGAAAAAAGAAGATTATAATATATAGGAATGGAGGTCTACTATAGATATTAAATATCTACTTACCTGCTACCTACCAGAAACTGTAGACAACAAGCATTATTCTAACAAGCATTGATACTTATCATGAGTTCTACAAGGTCAAAAGAGGTTTACAAATTTAAGTGTTTTTAAATGTTCAGAAAATTTGCAGAATTTTTGCCAAGTCCAATGACATCACAATTTTAGGGTCTGCCGAATGTTTCCTGAGTCTGAGTTTTTTAACTATGGTTTTACTTATAAAAGCTTCAAAACAATGTTTGTTGAAGCATATGTGAAGAAACATTTAAGCAAATAAACAACAAAAGTAATGACCTGCTATATGAAAGTAATCTATCACACATGCACTAAAGCATATCATGAATGTATAGAGCCTGATTTGTAAATTTGTATCAGTCAAATGTGTGGCATTTTGACAATCATTGCAGACTTGTCGTGACCAATTGACAAATTAAAGAGGATAAAACCAAGCTTGGGGGACCTAACAAATTCATATCCCTAATAGGCTAATGCCTAATAGAACAAGGATTGTAGTAAATAAGGCTATAATTTGGTTATCATGCAAGCCCCAAATTGAAAGTCAAGTTCATAATTAAAATTGAATGCTCTATATGAAAATTATCAATTATGCCATTAAAAATTGGCTGCCCAACTTAGTCCAACTTCAGGAATGTATTTTTAAAGTTCTTTGAGGATTCTCCTTACAACTACATAGGAAATGTGATTTATAATTTAACTATGAATGTACTTAATGCAGTTGATGTGGCTGCAGCACAGAAAAATGAATTAGAAGACAAAAATGGCAATGGAAAGGAGGAGAGTGTGCAAACCATAAAAGAGGCTCTTCCCAAGTTCAGGGTGAGAAGCATGACAAATCTTAAATGTCACTTATGGGCTCCTCAAACCTTGAAAATAAGGTGCTGCTGGGAAAGCTACTTCCTTCTTGGCCCTTGATCAATCACAGTGGTAAGGGGAATATAATCTGCAAGAATCCCTCTAACCCCTACCATAATTGGGGGGTTTTTTCTTGCCATTTGATCAATCTTTCTCTAGTACTCCAAAAGGGCCACCTGTGGAGATATGCAGAGTAGAGAGTCTGAAATTCACTTCCTATGAGAACATAACAGTGTAAAATGCAGATCTGAAGAGCAGCAAGGTTAATGGTGGCAAGGGGGTCATTTTTACAGGCTCTCCTTCACAGCAGGACCATTTCTTCTTGGGTGGTATACCAATAATACTAAGGGGCAGCTAATATTTTCATCCCATCATAAAGCTTTGACAAGATTTCTTAAGAGTGGGGCCCTCTTCCATTTTTGTGCCAATTCGTGTGAAGTGAACCTCACGAGTTTGAGATTGCCCAATGGACATCACTTGTCCTGAAATTACCCTGCTTTTAAATGATTTTTTCATTTTAAGTTAGATGCTATAGCTAAGAGAGAGTCGTGTAGAATAATAGTTCCGGATTCCAACAAAGGCGATTTTCATCTATGTTTTGTCGGGGTTGGTTTGCATGTGGATTTTCAAAACCTATCTCCAATAAGGTTCAAATCTCATTTGAGGGTTGGTACTGGACCTTCCCTTTAGATGCTTCAACTGTCTGATGGTTGGTTGTAGGGCTGCAGCTTGTGCTTCTTCTCCCTCTTCCAAAAAGGCATGTAATCTTCAGTCTCGGAAATTAATTTAAAAGAATGAAACTGCAGATGAGTATTTCATTTGGAGAATCACCAAATTTTCCTGCATCGTCTATATGGAGAAAAAAAAGGCACTTTCAAGGATTCTAAGGAAGCAGCTCTAGATATGGCTATTATAGCTCTGCCGAGGAAGTGTAGACAGATTCTGAATAGTTAATGCAGGATGAGGGCAAACTTTTGTATTGTGACTTTTCACCTAAGCAGGATCTGTTGGCTTATGTGCATGATTTAGAACCTGTGGACTAGGAGAGAAAATCTGATGTGGATGGACTTAAGCCTCTTTCCTTGCTTGATAAGGATCCATTTGCTGTCTACAAAGTTTTTCCTTTCTTCATGCTCTGTTATTGTGCCCTCGTTTTTTGGATAGTTTTTTGTTTTATCTTTAGGATGGCTTTGCATCAGGTTTAGTTTTTTAAGCACAGATGACTATTTCAGATATTCTTTGGATCCTTAGATGCTGGAACTACTTCCTTTTACAGCATATGTTGGCATTGTGAGTGTTTTGTTAATCTTATGGATTTTAGCATACATTTGTGGGTCTTATCTAGTTGTAAGAACACTTGATCATTTCTTTCATAGGCGAAGGCCACAATTGGTTCCCTCATCTAATCTATTAAAAATAAAAAGTTTGACCTACTGCCTTGATCGTATCCATATAGAGCATATATGGCAGGAGCAAGACAGACAAGAATTGATCAGTAACCAATAACAGTACATAACTCC
The DNA here is from genome assembly GCA_007258455.2 of Sequoia sempervirens. Taxonomy (NCBI): domain Eukaryota; kingdom Viridiplantae; phylum Streptophyta; class Pinopsida; order Cupressales; family Cupressaceae; genus Sequoia; species Sequoia sempervirens. The sequence goes on along the minus strand of VDFB02193867.1, from coordinate 379,788,565 downwards.
GTGATGGAGCTCACATGTTGGAATAAGTAGCGGTTAGGGTTGAACACATCAAATTTCAAAATAGTATAAGGTACAAGGAAAATCAAATACTCTTATAGAATTCTTGTGGAAGTAGGATCCCATATGCCAAAATGGTGTCTCAATTGGCAGTGACCTAAAGAACTTCACTACCTTTAAAATAATCATAGATGGATTGATACATTGCACATCATATAAAATGCCAATTGAAATCAAATAGATATAATTTAGTTGCTTAAAAATACTTAAACAGTGTCACAGTCAACAAGACATCCAAGAAACTGTCCAAGATATTCTGAAATAGCCAAATAAAAAAATTCAAAATTTAAATAATTATTCATCATACCTGAAAGGACCCTTGGGATCTCTAGGAGGCAATTCAACAGCATCCAGAGCTTCAAAAAGGCAAGGCCCATCCCACCAAGGGCACATGCTCTTGGGTACCCTCTCTCTCACATTAATACCATAAAGGCCAGAAACTGGAAGGAACTGCACATCTGAAACATTCTCAGCATTTTAGTTTCACAAAACATCAAATAAAATATTAGAAAACTAGTCTGTATTTTCCCAGATAAAGACTGAAGTAAATGAAAGATGAATAAAAGCAGTGGACCATAAGGACACATCCCCGAGGCTAAATAGGTGCCTCCCCAATAAGGGGCCATACCCTCTCTGTGAAAAGAACTCTTTCAAAAAACAGAGATTAAAACAAAAAATGCCTGTTGGCTTTATGGGTCTCAAAAGGCCCTACAACCTAAAGATTTGCAGTTTAACATCCAAAACCCCTGGCATTTTTACAATTTACTTTTGCAAGCAAGAAATGAAAGGAAAACTGACAAAAGAGGAAGAAAAATATGTTAAATTACCCTTGGATAGCTTATTTTCACTAAGTTTAGGCTATTTTAAATTTTATGTATTAATTTTTTTACATTATTGTTCTGGCTTTCTAAAATATTCAAAGCATCCAATATTCGAATGGTTTTTTATAAACATGGTGTGACAAAAAATATATATTTTTAGCTCAAATAAATGTACTCTAAATAGAGCATCTAACAATATTACTGTGCGATTTACCTTTCTTTACATTGTAACCACAACCCTTGAAGAATGGAACCGTCTTCTTTTCTATCTCATCAAACCTAAAACAAGTAGGGCATGAAGTTACTTCTCCATTTATTGCAAGGTCAAAAAGGTCAAATTTGAGAGGGGCATGTGCTCTTGTACCTCTCCTTTGACCACTGGACAGAAGGCTCATCCATCTTATTAACTACCACCAGCAATTTACAAACTCCCAATGTTTTTGCCAACATAGCATGCTCCCTTGTCTGCCCCCCTCTTTCAAATCCAGTTTCAAACTCACCCTTCCGAGCAGAAATTACCTATTATGTGGGCCCAGACAGATACTAAGAATTGTGAAACACTATGTTATGTACCTGTAGCACTGAAATTATTATGTATATCCAGAAATTCTTACCAGAACTCCCACATCTGCTTGTGATGCACCACTGATCATGTTTGGTACATAGTTTTTGTGACCCTGCACAATGCCAGTTATTACCATCTATGAATTAAAACATTCATAATATGTTCAATTGTAAACTTTATAATAGCAAAACTCGGCAATGACAAGAAAATCTTATACATTGAAAAACAAGAACAACCATATGTTGAACCCAAGGGTTGGTGCTAAATAATAATGTATCAACCAAAGGGTGAGAAGAAGATAAGTAAACATCATAATCTAAGTTCTGAAAGTCTCATATCTTCCCCCAATAAATCATTGCAAATCCTCAAAAACATTTCAAGTGGACAGTGACCCTTCTTAAGCAGATAATCCATTTACAGCAAACTTTAAGGCCATTGCATCTATAATGTAAACTAGACATACTGTTATCTTCTAATTTTGTAGCCTAAATAGCTTTCACTCCTTTTTTCAAATAAGACAAACACTTCAACAATGAAAAATAAAACTAACAGAGGGCATGTTAAATGTTTCACAGTTCTACATTGCACTGTCCTCTAAGCGCTACAATGGATGATGTAAAGAATTAAGGAGGCACAAAAATTTCTTACCGGGGCGTCAAGAATTGTGAACCTCGACTTTTCAGTTTCAAAATGGGCTCTACCAACCTCCACTGTCTTCCCCTATTGACCAAAATATCAACCAAATTAATTGTGATTTCAACAACAAAATCAAAGAAACCCCTTCTAGCCAAACTCAAACATGCCAGTTTACCTTTGCACGCTCTTCCTCATTTGTATCCATTATATATGCCATATACCTGAAACAGCCCGGTGCAATAAGAGTGCCAGTGTTAACCAACGGTGATCCCAAAAGATTTAAATTACATCACCAATCTTGCTTGTTAATGTCCCTTAAAACACAGAAAAACCATAAATACAAAACCAATTTACCATGGAGAGAGTGAACAAAGGTAATTCCCCTTGAAATGAAATGACCATTTTCATAAGTATCACATGAAACATACTGCTTAAAATCTCAACTGTGGTTACTGCAGAATTTATACCAATTTACCATTAGGAGAGTGAACAAAGGTAATTCCTCTTAAAATGAAAAGATCATTTTCATATGTATCATATGATGCCTCACATGAAACATAGTGCTTATAATTTCAACTGCGGCTACTACAGAATTCATGCGATACTTAAAAATGGTCTTTACAATTCATGGGAATTACCTTCATTCACTCTCTGCATGGTAAATTGGTTTTGTATTTATGGTTTTTCTGTGTTTTAAGGGACATAAACAAGCAAGTTTTGTAGTGTATTTAAAATTTTCAATTTAATCAACGACAAAGTGTTCCTCCAGAAATTATTTTCCTTTATGTTTTTATTAGGCAAATCAGACAGAATGTCCTCTCTTTAAACATAATGATTTATCTATAGCACAAATTTTACTTGCTGAATAAATTCCCCAGAAAGAGTCAATTATGGTACAACTCAAGGGGATCTTTGCCTTATAACGAGATTTCAATCAATACCTCTAAGCGACCAAAAGTAACTTTCAAAATTAAAATAATCAGACAGAATAGTGAGCATCATCTGGTGGATTCTTATGAAGAAAGTTCCGAATTGCTTACAATATTTAGCTAAAAATTACCGATTGTCAGGGATAGCATTAAAAGTAGCACCAAAAGCAAAACAGAAGCACAAAGAAGATAAAATCTTCCAAAATATGCAAGAAAAGTGTAATCTAATAAAACACTAACCAAGGTAGATAATTTTCAGAAAATAAAAATGATTTCTGGTTTGCAATTATAACTGCACAAACAGTGGCAGGTTACATGTTTAATAAAGTCAGCGTTTCATCAAAGACCTGAAAGCTAGAAAACTTCCAGAAACAGAGCTACAGATCAAAGTACTCACCAGCTTTCTCGATGCTTTTCCTTTGCTTCCCTTTCATATTTTTGAATTGTTCTTTCATCCACCATTTTACTCAAGAACAATATCTGACCGCCAATAGTTGATTTACCCGCATCTGTCCAGCAAAGTTTCACAAAAGCATTAGCAAGCCCTTGATTTAAAAAAAATAAAGGAAGTATAGGTCTCAAAAACTGAAATAGAAACAAACAAACACGAAACAGTCCATCATAAATTCCTTCATAAGTGCAGTTTGTGTTTCTCTTCACTGCAACCTGCTAGCTGTCAGAATGCACATCCTTCACTATCCCGAAAGCACCTCACTCAACCACATTAGCACTTCTGGTATTGCTGCTGCCTCAATCTCCTCTATGTCAGAAGGATTTTACTTTTATTACAGGTGGTCTGTGGAGTGGCCATTCATGTGCCATAAGCATTACTCTTATGCTGCTTTTTAATCTTTTCAAATTTTGGGGATTTATACAGCGGTAGAGAGGTTTTATGGTTTCACATAATTAAAAGCAACACATGTTTAATTTTCTAGTGCCAAGTGTCCAGAGAAATGGGATAAAGCTTTTAATATTCAAGTCCATGCAATCTTTTAAAATTTTATGGTTTTTTTGTTTATAATTATTATATGAATATCATGTGGCTATTTATATTTAATGTCTGTTGTTAGGCTAAAATATGTATAGGTTTTTTATTTTTTATATGTTTTCTGTACGGGCATACCCAAAGCATACCCAGCCCCCAAAACATTTGCCAAGTTTGCATACCTGAACTCCCTGTTCCTGAACCTTAACTGGTAACTTTGATGAAATCAATTTGATTGGAGATTTTATCTTTCTTCAAAGAAATTAATGAGGAGAAACTCAAAAATAAGTGTTTTTGCGCTTGAACTCGACTAATTAGAAAAATACTTCAAAACTTATAGGATAATTCACGTCTCTAATGCCAGAAGACAATTGAAAATATTAAGCCAAGAAGTTCAACCACATTGCACTTGTTTGAATATGTTATCCAAAACCATGTGTTGCCACATAATCTACTATAACCATCCATTCAAGATATTTTTGTAGTAGTTGACAATTGATAATAAAAAAATATAACACAGGAGAAATCTACAAAAACAGAAGAAAAATCTAACACATGTAATGAAAATAGACTATACAGAAATTTTACTACCCACCCACGTGACCAATGAAAACAACATTCAGGTGCCGCTTGTTTTCCAACTCTTCTGATTCTTCAAAATCCTCGACATTTTCTAGATCCACGTCTCCTTTGTTGATGCTCATTTCTGTATAAAAGGCATAAAAGAATGAAAACATTCTTAATTAAAAATTGGGCATTCAAAGAATCTTCCAAAAAAAATTACTTTGTTATGAATTCTCCCCTAAAAGAAACAGACAAAGTCAATAGTTCAGTCCAGAAAGCAGTTCTGCAAAAAAAATCATAAATTACCTTGATTAGGTTCTTGTTTTACTTCCTCCTTTAATTTCAAGGACTGCAACTCAGATACCACCTGATTCTCGTACCCTGTAATTTGTAAGTGACAAGTAACTGTATTCATCAGAACAAAAACATGCATGGCTTTGCCGTACCAGCAGCTGAATCTAAATGAACATTATAACTTTTGCCTTAGAATCCACCTGTAGTCTCTGATCCAGCAAACTAAACATTTCCGATTGGTGATCAATGCAAAAACAACAAAATTACAAAATTTATTAAAAGAACAGCAAACAAAGTCCCCAATTCCCTTAACACATTAATACGCACCATTAGTCTGCCCATTGGCGGCTGAGACAGTTTTTGTCTCGGCTTTAACGAATCGATCCTCAACCTCCATCTGTGCACCGTCACTCTTCAATTCCTCACTCTCAAATTCCTCGCTCTTCCTATTGTTCGCATTCACCCCTCCCACACTTTCTAAGGTTTCAATTACGGGAGCCTCCTCTGCAACGATATTGCCAGGGGCAGCTTGACTGCCAGGTGGCGGTGAATATAAAGCCGGTGACTGCGAACCGGAGGCAATAGAGGGGGAACCGCGGCCATACGATTGGGGATTAAACCCTACAGAAGGATTTACAGCATTTACTGCAGGATTTGTTGGATTTACAAATTGTGGGCGATTCATCGGATTCACTGGATAAAAGGCGGCGGGAGCTGCCTGTGGGGGTGGAATACCATAATAAGGGTTTTGAACAGGAGCAAAGGCCGGGGCATTTACATTGAATGAAAATAATGGGGCATTCGCATTCAGTCGAGAGGGAGCCGGCGGATTCGAAGTTTGAGCGTCCATGTCTTCCCACGAGTCTGGCTCGGCCATTTTTCTAAGGTTGTGAAAACAAAACAAAAATAAAAATCGTCTCTATCAATTTTATCTCAAAACGAGCGAGACATAGCTCATTAGAAACAGCTGAATTCAGAGAATCTAATAAAGAGAGAGAATTATTACCTCCTCGCTATGAAATTGTCGAATCTGATCCGATAGGGTTTACTGCGCAGAGCTTAAAGCGTGACAAAAGCTTTAGAATAATTACGCCGAAGGCGTTCCCTCTATCGACGAGGCGACCTGTAAAAGCGTATCGACGGCTATCTTGCAAGACGATTAAACGAATCTCAGCCGTTCATCATTTTTCGTTCTTTTTTCGGCTGCTTTCCACCCTTTTTTTCCTGCCGCTATTGGTTTCCGCTCCTCCAAACTCTACCTTGCTGGTATTGACCGACCTTTCACTTCTCCAATTTGGCGAGCTGCAGCCTGAAAATAAGGTTTTGACGAGGGTTACAGAGTAAAAGCGTATCGACGGCTATTTGCGTCCGTGTCAATGCAAGACGACTAAAGGAATCTCAGCCGTTCATCATTTTTCGTCCTTTTTCGGCTGGTTTTCACCCTTTTTTTGCTGCTTTCCCTGCCGCTTTTGGTTTCCGCTCCTCCAAACTCTTCCTAATAATGAGCAAATTTAGGTTTTAACATTGCGGCGTCCTTTACTCTACGTAGTTAAGTATATATTACCATAATTTTTAATGTATATTTTATATAATAAAAAATAAATTATAAATAATATAATTATGTTACTTATTATTATTATATCTTATATTCTTTAACAAAATTATTAAATACATATATAAAATTATTATAATTAATCATTTTTTAATTTTTTTTAAATAGGTAAGTCTTATCCAAGAGATGGGCGTAGGGTTCAATTAATTACAATTAAGTTCTCAATTTATTTTACACATTATTCTTTATACTAGCTCTCGGTTGTTGGATATGGGATAGACCAAACTATTATTTTGCTGGCCTTTGGACATGGGGAAAGGTTGAACCACAATGCTAGCCTACATGGCAAGAGTCTTTGTGATTTATTATCAATCTCTAGAAGATTCCTTCATTCTTTTGTCTAGTTGGCAACTTTGATTGTGAATCCAGCTAGCCCGCCACCAACTAGGGTTAGATGTGACAACATGGATAAGTGTGCTTGTCAAGGGGAATAGCATACATAGTTTTATTGTGTAAGTTTGTCGGAGCCGTCATTCCTTAGCCAAGCTTGTGTAGCCATTAAGGAGAAATGACCTTCAACATGCGTGCGAGGCCAAAGATCATGGCATCTGAATTTTACCAGATCTTGCCAACTCAAATGATAAATGCTAGCACTCATTATGCATTAAGCCTAGTAGTTTTATTTTCTATTTCAAAAGCTAGGGTTTTGGCGATTATGGGCAATAACAAAGAGATGTGGACTTCAGTGGTTATGACCAATACTAGGAGCCAAGTTGGGTTTTTTGGCCCTGTAACATACCGTCGCTTAAAGAGTTTGCTCATAGACAGAGATCCCTTGGCTTTGAAGGTAGTTAAGATGATTCTAGGAAAGGGATTTCTTGAGGCTAGAGGACGATATCGGCTTAATTCAAATATTTCAACTAGGTTTGTGGGATGTCTTTTAGATCTTCACGTATCTAAAGAGATGGTTTCAAAGCTAGCTTGGGATGTGTTTAATCCTTCATTTGTTGGCCTTTAAGAGAATTTGTTGGCTACTCATTTGGGGGAAGGCCTTCCACGCCTTGAAGAGTTTGGACAACCACCAGGTCCATTTACTGAGTTTCAACCTTTCATTACAGATTATGTGGATTATGCCTATTGGTACCATCGTTTCCTAGCTAAGGTGGGATACAACTTCCTCAAGCGTCATTGTCATTATGTGTTAAAGCCATATATGCACTGGATAGCTAGATTCAGTGAGTTTGACATGAGCTAGGAGTCGCTTTGGAGGTATCGAGTTCCCAAAAGACTGGCAACGATGAGATGAAGATAAGGCGTTTAGCTTAATACGAGTCTTTTTTGTATATGTTGCTTAGTCCTTCCTCTTCTATTGAAAGTGGATATTGTGTAAAGGTTGTAGGCATAGGGTAAAAGAGGTTATTGTGGCCTAAGATACTTCTTCTATAATTACACGCAAATTTTGTTTTGGAAAAGCACTAAGCAAAACCCTAATAGTATATCAATATTCTATATTTCAATAGCTTGGTTTATTCATCTATGCCACTTTATTATGGTTGTCTGAATTATTTTGTTAAAGGAAATCACATGTTTCTTGTTAAATGTAAAGGTTGTCAGTCTAGGGTAAAAGAGGTTATCATGGCCTACGATACTTCTTCTGTAATTACACAAAAAAAATATTTTGGAAAAGAAATAAGCAAAACCCTAATAGTCTACCGATATTTTGTATTTCAATAGCTTGGTCTATTCATCTGAGCTACTTTATTATGGTTGTCTAAATTATTCTGTTAAAGGAAATCACATATTTCTTGTTAAATGTAATTAAGGAAATGCTTTCTACTTGGGATGTTGTATGTGGATTAACACTGCATTCTCCAATATTGTTGTCTTTCTATTTAAGCTATCATTCTGTATGGTTTAATGGTTTACAATGTATGCCATGTCCTTTTGGTAAGATATTAAAAAATCTATATTTTGATTATCTATTTATGGCTTCTTTATTTATTTATGTTCATATTAAATCTTAGTGTTATGGTTTAGTAATAGATTCAGTTTTCTAAAAGACCCTTCCCTTATCAGCGGACTATATGTTGATAAGGGAATGCCCAGCTTTGTGTTATGAGCCTACATTAAGAAATGAGTGTTCTAAAATTTGTTTGTTTGTTGTAGGGCTTCATCCTTTCATTAATATGCTATGTTGCTTAGCCTTTTCGTCTCTTTTATTTCCCTAATCGGGCCTTCACTTATTTAAATATTAATTGAAAGAGTGGTCTTAATTTTAAGACCCAGGGTTTAGTTTCATGACTACAACATAATGTGTTAACATATGTATAAGTTTTTGCATTTGAGAAACTTATAGAGTTTTAGAGCCTGTTATTAATTTGTCTAAGATAATAGTTAATCAGTTGTTGTGAGTAATCCCATGGTCGAGGGTTAGTAAGTCTCCTCCAAGGCATTTATTAGGTTCAATTTGTGCTTTGCCTATGGTATTAGTATAAAGATTCAAATCTAGTTCCTTCAAACTATCAGGTTGATTCCGGAGGGTTGGGAAGGTGTCAGTGGCAACCTTTGTCATTTTGTTGTATGTTGAAGTTGCTTTCCCTCAAATTTCCAATTTTTAAGCTAACAGACCAAACTACCATTTTTCGTCGTGAGTTTCAGAACTTTGGAGTCATTATTTTGACTGAGTTTTAGAGGGGTAATTACTGGCTTGGGTAATTGACCAATGGTTATTTGACTCTGGGGGTATGTTGCATAATATGTTGTACTATAATTTTGGCTGATCATAATAAATTCTAGGACCACTCTAATCAGGCTTGCTTGATGCTCCTATTTTTATTAGAAGAATTTTAATGCAAGCCCAAGGGATTGGCAGCCTAGTTATTTTTCATGAACTAGATAGGCAGTTGTCATATTCGCTACAGTTTTAGCTCTATTTCTCGTTATGCCAATGAAAGCTTTTGCAGATGACTTCTATTTTCCTAAACTTTCACCCAAAGTTTTTGGTAATCATGGCATGGAGATAGCATCTTCTTTTTTTTATTTATTTAAAATCTTAGTGGAACCATATTAGTAGTTCATATTTAAATGTGAGGTTCAAATATACTTACCTGAGGTTTTACTTACCTGCCACTTAATGTTGTCATGCTTTCCGTGTTAATTTTTTCTTTCAATCCCTGCCACATTTCAGCTTCTTGTCCCTTTTTCACTTCTTCCACTTGGTCCACTCCTTGGTTTGCTAGATGGTTCCTATTGTGTTTGCTTCCCTGAAGATTTGCCTTATTGACAATACATGTAGCTCTACCATAAGTCCTTTATTTTATGGATTTTGGATTGGGATCTCTAATCTCCGCTTTGCCCCTTTATGATGGCATTGATGGCGACACTAGAGTCACTTTCCATTATGTTACTAACCCCTTTCTCTTTGCATAATTGAAGACCTCTCAGTAAACCTTCCATTTATGTTGCGTTATTAGATCCCTAGGGTATTCTTGATGAAATGGCTTCCACTATTTGACCTTTTTCATCTCTTAGAATGCATTTGATACCTGATTTCCCCGGGTTGCCTCGAGAGGCACCATTTGTTATTATAATTAATAATTAATAATTATTATATTTTAATATAATACAAAATATAATTAATATATTATATATATTTTATATAATACAATTAAATAATATATAATATAATTGTATATACTATTATATATAGGTTATATTATTATTATATATTATATTCTATAATAAAATTACTAAATATAAATATGAAATCATTGTAATTAATAATTAATATATTATTAAATATTATTATTATATTCTTATATAATTAATTGATCTTTGGAGAGATTAGGAAAGAGAAAGGAAGATAGAGGGGGAGACAATTCTATATAGTCAGATGAATATATACTTACACTTGCATCTAAAGGAGGTTCAAGGATTACACCAATAGAAAACTATATGTATGTTAATATGTTAGAGAGTATGTGTTCATGCATGGATATGCTGCAAATTCTAGTTTCATGTGGCTAGATTAAACAATTAATAATAAGTGCTAAATAATGGAATGAAATAAATTTAGACAAATCTAGATTTATTCTTGAAAGAAATTTAAGTATTATTTGATTATGAAATATTTGCATTTAGAGTTAAAACATAAATCAGTGCAAATGAAAAAAGAAAGTTGTCATCAAATTGACAAAAAAAAATACTACAAATGGAAATAGAATGTTCCCATCTAGTTGTCAAATCAATATTTATCTAGCTTTTATGTAATAAGTGAGATTTTGGAGGATTTTACCTGATATTTTAGAGGATTTTACCATTAAACAATAGTCAGTTTACCATTAAATGACAATTGAAACTTTTCTTCCAACAACTCAATATGGTTTGTAGGCATGAGACTTGTTTCGGGCTCAAATCTCACACTATATGTAGCCTATTAGCTAATAAAGAGATAGAAACTCAAAAGATAGAAGATGAGAGAAAGAGACAATTTTAGATAGATAGATATCGAGAGAGAGAGAGAGAGAGATGGAGACAAAGATTGAAAGAGAGGAATAGAAAAAGAGAGATGGAGCATGAGAGATAAATATAAGAGATACAAAGGAAAAGAGAGAGAAAGGAGAAAGTAACTTTTGATTGGTTGTTTCATGTCAACAATCCAAGGATGGCATGTGTCCTTGGGGAGTTATGATCAAGGTAGCATGTCATTTGATTGAGGATATGATAATTCACATTTAAGACCTCTTAGATGTACCCATTGCACACTTAAGGAGACAAACATATAAAGAGAGAGAGAGATAAAGGAAGAGAAAAGGGAGAGGGAGATAGAGATAAGATATAGATAGGTGGAGAGAGAAAAAAATAGGAGAGCAAGAGAGAGGGAGCAAAATGAGACAAAGGAGGAGAAAGAGATGAAGATAGAAATAAAGGGATAAAAAGAGGGATAGAGAGAAAAAAAGAGAAGAGAGATAGAGATAGAGATAGAGATAGAGATAGAGATAGAGATAGAGATAGAGATAGAGATAGAGATAGAGATAGAGATAGAGGGAGAGGGAGAAAGAGAGAAAAATAGAAATAGAGAGATAGAGAGGGAGACAAAGAAATATAGAGAGATAGGTAGATATAGAGGAATAAAGAGGGACATAGAAAGAGGTTTGATAGTGAGGGGGATAGAGAAAAATAAATGAAGGAAAAGAGAAAGAGAAAAGAGGGGAGAGACATAGATAGAGATAGTCACATAAAGAGATAGGGAGATAAAGATATATAGAGGGAGAGGGAGATAATGAGGAGCATACAAATAGAGAGGGAGATAAAGAGATAGAGAGAGGTAAAGAGATAAAAAATAAATAGATATAGATATAAGGAGGGTGATTGATATATCTCTCCCTATCGCTCTCTATCTCTCTATATCTCCCACCATCTATGTCACTCCCTCTCCCCCTCTCTATCTATATAGCTATCTCTCCCCCTCCCCCTCTCTCTCATTCACTATATCTCTCCTAATCTATATCTCTATCTCTATTTCTCTTTGTATCTCCCTCTCACTCCTCTCTATCTCTTTCTATCCATATCTTTTTCTACCTCTATCACTATCTCTCTATCTCTTTCATTGTCCCCCTCTATCTCTCTATATCACCCCCTTTATGTGTCTCTCCCTCTATCCATCTCTATTTACCTATCTCTAATTATCTCCATTTGTCCATCTCTTTATATTTCTCCCCCACTCCTCCTCTACATCTCCTTATATCTCAATCTCTCTATCACTCTATCTCACCATCTATATATATCTCTCTCTCTCCCTTTTCCTCTATATCTCTCTATCTCGTCCTCTTTATCTCTCCCTCTCTCTATATATATTCATCTCTCCCTCTACCTATATCTCTCTATCTATTTGTCTCCCTCTTCCTCTCTCACTCTATCTTCATCTCTACCTCTATTTTGCTCTCTCCCCCTTTATCTCTATACACATCTCCCTCTCTCTATCCATCCATCTATCTCCCTCTCTATCCCTCTCTATATATTTATTTCTTCCATCTCTATCCATCCATCTCTCCTCTCTCTCTTTATCTATCCCTCTCCTTCTCTCCTCTCCATATCCATCTCCTTCACCTTCATCTTCGTCCCTATCTCTATCTTCCTCTCTATCTCTATCTCCTTACTCCTCTCTCTCTCTCTCTCTCGCTCTTCCCCCCTCTACTCCCTCTTTCTATCCCTATCTCCCCCTCCCTCTCTCTCTCCCTCTCTCCTTATTTCAAACATAACATGAGCCTGTTGGTAATGGAGCCTAATTATCTTCCTATTTCAGAGGTTTTATTTCAATCATGTTTGGATCCATGTAAGTGGATGCATAGTTGATTTGAAACTATAACTTCTCCATTGAGACCTTTGTTTCACAAACAACATCATCTGCTAAATGGCCTACCAATTGACCTCATGTACTGCATAAATGTTTGCAAAAAACACACCAAAATTTATCCTAATTGACCTTCCACACTTCTTCGGCTTACCCATTGCACGTTAAGGTGCAATTGCTAGTTACTATTGCTCTGAAATGAAATAAAATTGCAATGAAATGAATGGGAGATGCATTTCTATGCAGGGTAATGTTTTTTAATTTTTTTGGGGAATTGAAAGACAACGTGTTTTGTTTTTGTTTTTTGTATTGAACAAAAGCAAAAGAATTTACAAGAATAGAAAAGTAGTTGGAGAACATGGTCAACCAGTCAAACTAAACAAAGGGAAATCTAATATATCTCATGATAATGGTTGAGTTATATACCTTCTCATTATTAATTATTAAATAGTATTTCTCTTACACAAATTTGTGAAGGAACAAAAAGCAGTTTAAGCTAATTTAACAAGTCGTGTTGTTGTGAAGTTCCTATCAAATGCTTGCAGGTTGGTGTCGATCTTTGATTTGTACACAAATGAAGACCACAATTGGTTCAATCAAATTAAGGTGAGGCATGGAATGCTTGACCATTTTATAATTTTTTATGGATTCCTTTTTGCTATGCATTTGTAATCTTTCTATTAATTAGAAAAAATAAGGCTTAATTGAATCTAAAATTTATTTGAATTTTGTAACTCTATTGCATAGGAGCAAATTTTCACCCCTTGCACAAATTCCCCTTTTGTACATTCTCACCTTAGAAAACCAAATTCAAAGTTGAAATTCCACATCAATTGGTTGACTTCCTTCCACTTGGTATCTATCTATTGTGTCAGCAGAAGAATATTTGTCAGGAACGCTCGCGCAGCACGCAGGCGTTTGCGCAACACACTTACATCCCTGACAGATTCCTACGTCTAAAGTTGGAAGAGGCGTTACACTTCCTATTGGGAATGATTTGTAACATCCCTCTTCGACCAATCAACCCCAAAAATGATAGATTCTTCCCTCTTCTCCTTCAAATTCATCCATTCTTCATTCAACTCATCTTTTTTCCATCTCTTTTTGGCATTCTCAGCCTTCACTTCACTCTCAACAACACTTCAGCACTCCATTACAACAATAACAACACTTTGTCAACTTTGTAAAGCAAGCGTGAAGCAAGCTATTGCATCGTGGGCTTGAGGTTTTGTGAAACCTCCCTTCATCGTGGTCAAGGTTGTGGTGATTGTTCAAGTCCTCTTTTCTCCTCGATTGGCTAGTGATCTCTTGGTGGAGGTGGTAACGTTTCGCTCCTCTCCTTTGCAATTTGGTTGGGTAGCTCTTTACTGTTTTGTAGTGTTATTTGCATTCCTTCCTTCTTTACTTCTTTATCATACATTTCTCTATCGTTGCTATCTGGCTATCCATGGAGGTGGAAACACCAAAATGGGGGTCTGATTGAGGTGGGCCCCTATACGACCCCAACAAATTTCCCTTCTTTCTTGTGTGCAAGAGAACGTATTTTTTGGAGCTAGCTGGAAAACTGGCATCTCGGTGAGATCCTCTTTGTTACCTTAGCCCTCATATATTTACTTTATCATATCCATTTATATCTTTCCTACTTTGTTACTTTGTTTTGTCATTCCTTTAGGAGTCACTAGCTAGGCCATCAACTTGCTTTCTGACGATATTTTCGGTCCTTTGGTCATATGGATGCCAGCGCACCTGAGAGACGCTAGCGCACTGCACTGTTGTCCCAGAACTACGCTTTCATCCTCGAGCAAAGAGCTACTTGAGGTACAGTATTGAATTTGAAAACTAGCTCGCCTAGCCTAAATTTGGATCTCGGGTCTACAGAGTGATCAAAAGACATTATAGTCATGTTGATGTCCCAAATGGCACAACAACATTGCAAACAAAATATTGCTACTCTATTTCTCCTGAAAGAGAAAGATGATCACATGGATATCTTAGCTCCCAAGGTCTTTGTAGTTGGTTCTCAACTGTGCTGATGTCCCTCAGTGGTTAATGTAACAGTAATGTTCAAGGGGCCTGCTGGTGTGAGCTTTTGGACTGTTATGAGAGCAAACACAAACTTAAAACCTATTCTAACAGGGGTTTTAAAGAAATATAAAAAGATGGATCAGAGCTTTGAGACATAAAAGAATGAAACTTCATCCGAATTAACCAGACCTGTCACCTTCCAAGGAATTCCTAACTAAAACTATAGAACAAAGTCAACTTGTGACTAACACACAGTTTCATTCATTCACAATGTTGATTTCAACAGCAGATTGCATATTACCATTTGAACAAAACATAAAACCAAACTTCATTCCTTGAAAGCTTCACAAATCAAATGATTAATTCAAGACAAACACCATTCAGAAACACAACATGAAATAGATTAAAATCTGGTTGCTTCTACTATCAGTGAGACAGATAAGCCACATTTACAAAGCTGGCACAATCACCAGTGTACAGAAAATCTGTGATTTCAAATTGTTTCCATTTACACTAAGAAAACTGAAAGATAAATTAGTCTATTTGAAATCTAACTCCTAGCTACTAGTTCTACTCTACAAGTCCTCTATCTACTACTTTATAACCCTACAAATTCTCCCCCTAGAAGTGCTCACCTTTACAAAGAGGCAAGAATGCCTTATATACAAAATGCAACAAAAAGAATGTGTTGTCCCCCTGCATTAGGGTTTACAAAATATCTTCTTGGTTGCAGGAAGGTCATCTCTCAGATCCTTTGAAGAAAGTCAAAACTGCATTCGATGTGAATCCTTGTTGTCCATGCTGATGAAGGATTCCTCGGAAAGATGTGTAGATCTTTTGTTGCTACAACATTAACTCATCTATCTGTGTGTCCATCTTTGAACCCTCTTGCAGTCCGCCTTGAATGCTCAAAATATCCTCATTAATACCAATCCACCTTCTACTGGTGGTCACTACAGCTGTCCCTGTGACTCATAGTTTCTTCTTTCGGCCTCCTTTCCATTTTGGACTTCTCTGTACATTTGACCACCTTCGGGAAGCATCATCAGGCCTCCCTGTAGATCTTTGCATTACGCCCGAGTTGATCCGTCATCAACTGTTCTTAGAAAGAATCCATTCGGTCGCACTCCGTTAGTCCCCTCCACAAGGGTGTTCAATCAGTCAAAGGCCCCTCTCAACTCCCTCTGATTGTACTATCAGCTGCCACACTGGGTTCCGAGCAATCAAGAGTGTTCTGACCTAAATCGCAGGTCGGCGAGACACCATCGGTGTCTCCCCAATGCAATTTTTGTCTTACAACAGTCATTAGCATAGCCTGGGTCAAATGGTGAGACGTCTCGACGGGCTTTAGAAGTCACATCGAGCTCATTTTCCTATTGTCGAGACCTCACCTCATTGGCAGGACGTCATAGCGATGGTATCCCCCACTCTAGCTCCAGATTGTTTTCCTTTCGGCAAGACCCCTGAATCGACCCAAGGTCATGGAGATCCCCATGGTTATACTGATATCTATTTTTCATTTGTGAACCTACCGCTATCGGGAAGACTTTATCATATTGACAAGACCACATAGCGAAGTCCTCATTTTCTTTTGGAGTCTCCTTGACATTCTCCTTATCTTGCGGCGGGCTGACTTCATTCTTTCGGTGACACTGGTAAGTCGGCGAGATGTTTCACCGAAGGCCAAATCTTTGGGCGAGCTTCCTTGTGTCGGTGAGACTCTGCTGGGTCGAGGAGACCTTATCCCAAGCTCTTATTCTCTTACCAAGCCCTCCTTTCCGTCGGCGAGACCATCACTAGTCGTTGTGACCTTACAGCGAAGTCCATTTGCTTGGAGTCTTCCCGACCTCTTCTTATCCTCAACGAGCCCCATCCTTCCTGCTTCGATGTGACCTTTGCTCTTCGCCAAGACCTCATGGTGAAAGCATGATCCTTTGGCAAGCTATACTGTCACCAAAACCTCACTGTAGTCATACCGAAGTGCTTTCTCTCACTCCAAATGTGTCACCGAGACTCCTACGTTTCGCTGAGACCTCTTACGCATGCCTTTCCTCTCCGCGAGCTCCTTTTCCTTCTCGTTGAGACCTGCTTCATTCGTCGAGACTTCCTGGTGATGCTATCCTACTTTGCTGATACACAGACCCTTCCCGTCGGTGATACTCCTGGCGACTCCCTTGCTTTAGTCTGTGAGACTTTGTGAACTTGCCGAAACATCTTGGCGGGGATAATACCTTATGTCGATATAGGAATCCTCTTGATAGTGGTTGGTGAGACAAGGAGACTTTGCCAAGACCATACACCGATGAAGATGAATCTCGCTGAAGTGTCTGCTGGTGGTGGCAGTCGATGAGACTTTAAGGATTCGCTGAGACATCTCGGCGAAGAGAGAACATTGTGCCGACAGTGTATGCCTTTTGTCGCCCATTGGTGAGACCCGAAGATCTCGTCGAGACTTCTCTCTGAAGGAAACCCCTCATGCCGATAGGAAATTCATGTCGCCAGGACGATGACCCTTGTCTTGTCGACAGATCCTACATATGATTCTTGATCGTTGTGACATCTTTAGGGTCTTGCCGATAGGCAACATAAACGTAGATTTGAACCAAACAAACCATGAGTCAGTGAAACTATGATAACCCTACGCCAATAAGATGCACAATGGGGAGTATTCTGATTCCTTGGGATTTCGAACAGTCAGAGCGGAACGACCAGTTGGTAAGAGTCTATAAAAGTCCTGCTAACTTTTTCCTTGGCTGATTTCATAACCAACTGGATTGAGGACAGCCTTCCAAGCAGACTCACTTGAGAAATATCATCATGTATGTGATTTAATTTTGCATTCAATAGGGAAGATCATACACACAGAAGTTAATTAATTAAAATCATCATTAAAATGAATCCCATGTTAGTAGGGTACTGTTAAATCTTCAAACCAAATGATCATACAAATAGATCGGGTTTCAGGTCGACCCGCGAAATCCAAGCCAGGGTGAAGGTAGATTCTAGCGAAAAAAATGAAACACCCATTGAAGAAACTTAATCCGATCAATATCAATCAAGGAACAACATGTGAGACCTCAAAATAGCATCAATTAATCGTAAAACGCATCATCATTTGTTAACTAGCCTGCTACTCCATATTTCTTCACATTTCACAAATTCTGGGGAAATTCGCACGGGACGGATTTCTGTGAAGGAGAAGACATCCCGGAAAATCCGAAACAAATAGGGAACAATGGATTTCAGGAAAATCCAAAAGAGAAGGAAAACCACAAAAAAGAAGACATCGGGAAAATCCGGTCCACGCGAAATTCCGTGAAGACCAAAAATCCTCGAACAACAAATGTTCAACTGGAGTTCGAGCGAGATCCGAGAAAATCCAAATGGGATGGAAAATCCCAAACTCGGGAGAAAACCCGAAGAACCCCAAGAGCAAAAGCAAAAACCAAAGGCAAAGAAAACAAAAGAAAGGGGGACCCATTTTGTTCCAAATCAAAATGGGGTGGTTATGCAGGGCATAACAAGTCCTCATCATTCTCGTCCCTTTATTCAAAACACCCCTTTAGAGTGAGGTAAGTTAGGGAAGCCTTTCTCTCTTGGCTCTCCGTGACCTAGGGCCTTAACATGGTTGGTCCCCCTCTCTTACATTTTTGGTGAACCCGACATGAACCAACGTCTACTCATTCGTTGGTGTTGAGGCTTTTCCATTATACCTTGTGATCGTTGTGCCCCTGAGTGTTGTGAAGGTTTATGAGCATCACAACCCAATCCACAACCTCAGGGTATATTGCTAGGAGAAGTGTACAACACCTTTCGATGGAGAGGACAAAGGACACTATTGGTTTCTCTACAAGCTTTTTGTTGGATCTGCCATTGGTCTTGTCACACAAGAGCAGTTGTCGATGGGTGAGGTAGGGGTATCCAATGACACTGACCACATTCCCACTCCTCCTATGTCTCCTACACCATCATCAGTAGACGAGTACAAGGCTATTCACATTCCTTCAGAATATATCTTTGTCCTTAGCAAAGGACTAGGTGACTTGGA
Organism: Sequoia sempervirens; assembly: GCA_007258455.2. Taxonomy (NCBI): domain Eukaryota; kingdom Viridiplantae; phylum Streptophyta; class Pinopsida; order Cupressales; family Cupressaceae; genus Sequoia; species Sequoia sempervirens. The sequence continues at coordinate 379,769,737 of VDFB02193867.1, read as the reverse complement.
GAATCACTTGGAAAAGGACCCAAAGATGGCTAGGGTTGCTAGGGTTATCAACGAAATAAAATATATGGTTGGAAAAGATCAAACAGGCATAAAACTCCTAGCTAGTCTCTCTAGTCTAACTAAAGCATGTGCTCCTCCAAACAATCCTAACATTTTACAAGGGGCCATTTTCAAAGATTATGAGAGACAACTAGGAATGTCGATGCCTCCCACATCTGTGTACATGGCCGACACAGTCCCCTCGATCAGCATCCCTTTTTCCTCTGAGATATTTGAAACTATCAAGGCAAACAAAGTACCCTTAGGGTTTAGCTTCACCCCTCCTGTCACCTCTAGTGGTGGAGGTTTTGGCGGGATGAGCAGTGGGGGATTTGGTAGTGGCAGTAGTTTTGGCAGTGGAAGTGGTGCTGGCAGAGGCAATTCTAATGGAAGCCATGGTGGTGGCAGTGGATACAACAGTGGTTCCAGTGGTGGTCACACTGGTGGTTCTAGAGGTGGCTCCAGTGGTGGTTCTAGAGGAGGTTCCTCTGGCCCTATGTCTTCTAATGACCCTATTCTGAAACTCTTTTTCAAAATATGGGTAAGATGCAAAGCCAGCTGGCGAGTCTCTCCTAGGCCTTGACCCAACCTATCTTTCAACCCTTTTTCTAACACAGCCCGTTATTAGTAGCAATTTTAAACACTTCCCCCAAGGAATGGAGATTCCCAAATTCAAAAAAATATGGCGGCAAAGGGGATCCACAAACACGTGTTTGCCTTTAATTCCCTATGTACATATTTCTTCCATCACAATGCATTGATGGAAAAACTATTCCCTCAATCTCTTAAGGATACAACACTCGAATGGTACTATTCCTTACCTGATAATTCCATTTTCTCATTTGATCAACTTGTAAACAAATTCCTATGACAATTCCAAGCTAACATTGGACCGAAGATGACCTTTTCATATCTCGTCCAATGCAAACAAAGGGATAATGAAAAAATTACTGATTTTATAGCACGATACCAAGCGCTCTTTTCACAAATCTCATATCCACTGCCTAATTATGACGTGCAAAAGTTGTTCATAGGGAACTTGCAAAGACCTTGGCAGAAGAAGTTTTCCCTTATGAAATACCCTTCTTTCACGTATTTGTGTGCTACATTATGGGAGTATCAATGAATGGTAGTTCAATTCAGGGGATCCTCCTCACGCTCCCATTCAGAAGGAAAGTCCATTGTATCGATCTTTGGGAAAGGTAAGGCTGTTGTGAATGTAGTAGCTGCTATGACTGATAACAACCTTAGGCGCAACTGAAAGTTCACAAAGTTAGCAGAATCTTACTCTTCCATCTTGCAGAAGTTGCTAAAGGATAAGATCATAACTTTGGAGAACCCTAAGCCTCTTAAAGAACCATTCCCTAATTGGTACGATCTGAATACTTTATGTCAGTACCATTGAGTTAACAGACATGATACCGAACATTGTATGCACCTACATCATGAGATACAGGACCGCATCGAAGATGGTACTATTTGTCTTGATGGAAGTAAACAAAATATGAACAAATCAGTGAAGAAAGCGAATAGTGAGTTGGAGATATACACAGACCCATTTCTGTCACACTCTGCCAACATGATTATCGATCCCTTTGATTCTACCACTCGGCCTAAGGCGTATGTTAACATGGTCACAATTACTCCTACCATGCAACTTGTGCCTGGCTCCCTAAACGTGACATTCACATTGTAGGATTTACCCTTAAACAACAAGCCCTCTCCCCTATACATTTTCGCTCGCCTTAATGGCAACATTGTGATAGGGGTCTTAGTTGACCTCGCGAGTCAAATGAATGTCATTATAGAAGAGACGTTGTGGCTTAATTCATTACACAAAATAATACGAAGAAACAAAATCTACCATCTGTACGCACAATGGTCTTTGTCTAAATTCATACAACTCAATAACTCTGTCCATCCTAGTAGGACCTAGGGCTGATGTTATTTCAGAGTAAGATCTATTCAAGATGAAGTTAGGCATACCTGGCTAGCTTCCATGAATGAAATCACCTTTGTCATCCACAAATGCTTAAAATTATCCCATGAAGGTTTTATGCATGTAGTGCATGACACTGGATACCATCCTCTAGTATCCCTTGGAGGATATTCATTAGACCACTTTTGGCCTACCCTAGTCGGTCCGCTCCCTCCAAGAATGGACCTACTTTACAAAAACTATGTGAAGTATAAGGCCGGGGATGAAGAACAACCGAAATTGGCTCTTCTGGTGGTACATCAGCCAACAATCTCCTCTTCTCAAAAGGGAAAAGAGAAGATACCCCATCCTCAGGATGGCTCTCCTCCTCTTTCTAGAGAAGATTTTTGGATGAATATGCCTGGCTTTTATCCGCTGAGTTTGATGATACCACCCCGGCGTAGACCTAAGATCAAGATATTAGACCTCCCTACTAAACCACTTGGACCTTGGTACTACTTATATGGTAGAAGAAAAGGTCCCCATGGGGAATCTTCTATGTCTCAACCTCTGTGGCCTCCTACTGCTTCTGCTCCAAGACAGTTGTAAACAAATATTTTGGAACCCAAATGCTTTCTTGCACTTCTAGGGTTTTTCACCTAAAAGGAGAAAGATGGGCCAAAATGTGCAATGTCTACACTCAAGATTAATGCAAGGATGGATGAAATATGCCTAAATGTAATGTTTAAATGCACTAAACTGATAAAAGAAATTACTTATTAATGTGAAACCTAAGAAATGCAAGATGTTGGAAAACACATTGTGATATGCAAAAAGATGAAACAAATACAATAAAGAGTAAGATAAAGATGTTAAAATGAAATTGTGCACCTAGAAATTGATGAAGGCTGAAATGAAGATTGCAGATGCCTCAAAAATTTTGGAAATTTTGATTTTCAAGCCAATTGGGACACTTACGCCAAGCTAGGTGACTTAGTCTCAAATCAGGGAAATTGCCAAAAACCTGTTTATGCCAAATGGGCATCTAGAATTGCAATTTTTTTTGAAAAACCAGTGTAGTGGGGCTAAGTCACCATTGTTGGCGACTTAGTCCACTTTGGATTTTTTACAAATCCGAAAGTGGAAACGGAAGCCCACAGTTTGCACTATGTTTTCTAACGAAGACCTGGATCCAAATCTGCAAAATTACCTGCAAAACAGAATATAATTTGATTTCTAATGGGGGTTTTGCCTTGGTCAAACCCCCAATTGGTATGTAAACCTTGAAAGAGATAAATTTTTCATAAAACCCTAGCCCTAAGTTTGTCTAAGACTAGGAATTATGAAAATAAGATGCAACCCTATTCTAATGTGCAAGAATAAGATGCATAAATGGATTTAGAACAATGCAAGACTCATTCTAAGAGACACTAAATCACATTAGAAATGAATCTAAATGACATGCAAACCTTCCTTAGGCTGAAGATAGAGAGAAAATGGAAGATGGAATCACTTTGAAAACAAGTCTTTAGGATTGATTTGATGGCTAGTTGCATCTCCTCGACCTATATTTCTCCATGATTCTCCATAGGCATCCATGATCAACCCTTTGCAATATGAGATATTGGACAAAAAGTGAGCTTGAAGACCTACAAAACACACATGCAAAGAGGGAAAAAGGGTTAAGGGTTAGAGAATAGGGGTTTGCCTTGGTAAAACCCCAATTTGGTAATCAAACCTTAGATAATGAAATGAAATAAAGAGAGAATGATGAATAAACAACATGCAATGTCACAAACTCACCAAACCCTTAATGTTGAAATATGAAGATATGCAACAAGATGCTCCAATGGATGCTTGAAAGGTCTTAGAATGCTTGAGAATTGTTTGATAATTGCTTGAGTGAATGAATTAGGTGCTTGAAAATGAATAAGAGTTAAAATGAGAGAAAAATCCTTTATTTTTTAATATTTCCCAAAAATAACACATCACAGGCCAACCTTAAGGTCGAGAAAATAAAATCCCGCTAGAAAATTAAAATTATTTTGATTTTTGTGCCCAATGGGACTAAGTCACCCCAGGTGGCGACTTGGTCCCACAGGGCAATTTTACTGGGTGTCATGGATTAAAGTGTATTTAATGAGGTTTAACAAGAATATTCTAAAAAATACACTTAAGTATGGTTGAAAAGTGCATTAAGGGGTCATTTAAACATAACAAAGGGTTGAATTAGTGATGACAAGTCTAGAAATGCATGAGAGTTTGTTACAACACTTTGAAATAAGACTTGGTAAGTGTTAAAAAGGGGTTATTTAAGTGAATTATAATGAAAGGGTCCTAGAAAAGTGTGAAAGTGGGTTACAACACTTCACAACACTTTTACAAAGACATCCTAGAATTCTTAATGATTCACAAGGGTCCAAGACCTAATGTGAATGTGTTGGCCACATTACAACATTAAATCTAGGAAAAATCAATCCAATGTCCACTGGGAGGGCCTAAACATGAGAAAAAGTAGAAGGGTTACTTTTTTCGTGTCCACGATTAACCCCCACTTTAGTGAGAGGATGAACCTGCTTCAAATTCACACTAAAGTAGTCGAACATGCAATCAAGAGGGGTTTCAATGAACTAATGCTAGCAAGATGAGACAACAACGATCAAGAGGGATGATCAAGCCCTAGGATGAAGGGACCATGGCAAACCAAATATGAGTACAAGAAACACATGAGAATGATGTAAATGAAGAGGGAGAGAGGAAAGAGAGAGTCAGATCAAGCTTCAATTGTTTGTCCATCCCGTTGTGGATCATATCTAAGTTGTTTGTCTCGGAAAAGAAATGTATACTCACTCTAAGATGACGAAACTCATGGTTGTCCGTCGGGTGAGAAGGCCAAAAAGGTGAGAAACATACACTCATGGCTGGTATGCACTCACACACACGCAGGTGGCTATGGGGAAAATTCATGCCTCATAATGGGCCTCCCGCTCAATCATACCAAAGTTATACCTCCCGATAGCTTTAATAAGGCACCACAAAAGACAATGACATTTCAAACTTCATGAGATAAGCAAAGCTTTGTATGCTTGGAACTCATGAACAAACGCGATGGCACTACAAGCATGCAAGTTGTGTTATGTAAGGTGGCCATATAACAAATGCAAAATGCAACATGCAAAATAATGTTCAAAGGAGTCTTGCTTAGTTTGTGTGAGGTCTATAACTTAGGGAACATTGTGTCTAATGTCTCTAAGAGAGGACCGATCAAAGAGTAAAAGATTCACAACTTAGGGGATGCAGTGCGTCACATCAGGCCACTAAGAGGAATGTAATATGCTAAGATAGATCATGCTCATGAAGGAAACTACACCCAATGTCATCCACAAAGCGACAAACACATTGTATGAAGTAACAAGGTTGCACTAAGAAACAAGAAAAAGGAAAAATGCAAATGAATAATGCTAATGCACGCCCCCACTTTAAAGGAATTGCTACACACCGTACTGTGAGAAATTACTTTAAAGTAGCAAAGGAAAATGCTAAAAGAAGAAAGAATACATGAGAGCCAACTTGGAAAGCCCCTATTCCAAGTCATACATTTCTAAGTAAGGCTATGTCATGCGAGAGAAAGGAAAAAGAAAAAGGAAGGAGTTGCCCAAAATGAAAACACCAAACACATAAGGGATCTATGGATTTGGGGTCAGTATGTCCTTTGCTACAATGTTTTGTAAAGAGCTTGGAATTGTCATCCTTCCTCGAATACATAGAACTGGAAGAATGACACAAAGACAACGAAAACAAAGAAAAAGAAGATCCGTTTGGGTCAACATGGAAGAGACATAGTATGTCTCGACACTTTGCATCGTCCCCAAAAGGAAACACAATCAAAATGAAAATGAAAAGGCGAAAAGCTTTTGGGTCAGCATGAAAGAGACACGAAATGTCTCAATGCCTTGCGTCATCCCAAAAGGAAAACACAAGAAAAAAATGAAAAAGGGGGTATTTTGGGTCAACATGAAGAGACATTGCGTTCTTAATACCTTGTGTCATCCCCAAAAGGAAAGACAAGCAAAAGACAAAAGAAAAAGGAAAAGAAAAAGAAAAGGGGCCTTTTGGGTCAACATGAAAGAGACATTTCGGTGTCAATGCCTTGCGTCATCCCTAAAAGGAAAGCTCAAGAAAAAGATAAAAGACAAAAGCGAAAGCAATGCACGACATATAGAAGAAATAAGGTACAAATAGAAGAATGTCACAAAGAGAGAGAGAACATCAAACAACATGTCACGAGGGATCATAGTACACACATGCAAACACACAAAAGGAAAATGAGAATGCAAAAGACTAGTAAGGCAGATGCAGGTCAACCATCAAGCAAGTCATTTGCCTCCCAATCATGTTCAGGATATGTCGAGGGTGAACAACTAGCCAAAGGGACAAGTGCTAGTGCCAAACTAGGGGAAGTACCAGGTTCTACACTTTATGTAGGAGATTTGTCGTTTGAGCTCATGGAAGAGGAAAATAATGTATTAAGATCATTATGCACCTCTTCGTCTATTTTAGTAATCTCATCATCGTCATCCAGGTTAATCACGACAGGAGGGCGGATGATAATGTCTAATGAAGGGTGTATCACGAGTTTTGGTTGTTGTATGGGATCATTTTGTTGTGATTGGGGAGGAGGGTCATAATGCATTGCTTCTGTCAAGTGAAGATTTTGATTTTCTTTATTTTTTTCATATTATGACTTGCGAGCAAGGGCACAACATCGACACCTACACTCCCTAGCTCCTTAGTTTCTTTTGGTTTTATTGTCAAGCTGTGCTTGTGAAGGAGTGGGTTGATCAACCATTAGTTGCTTTTCTTCCCTAAGGGAGGAACAAAAGAAACCATGGAAGGTTGTTCGTCCACTTTCTCCTTTTCCTTATAAACTCGTTTTATACGAGGAGGCATGACAAAGTTATTATCATTATCTCGCGATCGTTTAGACGATGTGGGGGAGGTTTCAGGTGTTGGTTGAGTTCAATGGGTTGGTTCTTGTTCAAGTTGAAGCATTGTTTCATTGAGGATAGGAGTGTTGGAAGTGGATGGGGACGTGTTGCGGAGAGACAATTCTACAATTTTTTTTGCTTTAAACTTTTGATAAGCAATGAAAAAGAAGTCTTTGCGAGGCATTATAGGTTCCATGGGCTCGGGTCAAAAGGATTCTAAGGAGAAGTTTCCTTTAGAAGACAAAGGGTTAAAGCCATTATGGTGAACAATGAATGTGTCATTGTTAAGCAAAAACTTTAAACATTTGTGTATGACTGAAGGAACAAATTTCATTGAGTGAAGCCATGGATGGCCTAGCCGCAAATGAAACTAGTTTGACTGCGGGATGATGGAGAATGTATCATCCACTATTTTAGGTCCTATATGTAATGGAAAGACGATCGATCCTATCGTAGGGCAAGAAAAACCATTGTGTGTTTTGATCCATGCTTTTGGTTTATCATAATCATCTTGATAAAGATCATGTAATACAAAAAATTCTACAGTGATCACATTCTCGCCACAAGTGGGATCTATGAGTATCCCATTAATGGGCTTATCATAAATACAACTGACTATGTAGAGAGGATTGTTGGGAAGATTTGGAATGATGTCCTTAGAGGAGAAAGTAATATCAAGAGATTTATTAGGTTGGCCCTTACGAGGGATAATGACTATCGCACCTACCATGTCATCCATAGGATTAATAGTGGTGTTATGTGGAATAGGATCAGGATGTTCAATATTTGTATGAATATTCATCACATAATTGTTTTGAGTTTCGCTAGCTTTGACAAATGAAAAATTATGTTTGGGCATGTGATCAGTAAAAAATTGTAAATTTTGATTTGGAGGGGTAACAAACTTATTGCCTTTAACATTAACATTTGAAATGGATAGATGACCAGAGTCAATGAGGTCTTGCACAAGGTGTTTAAGATGCTTACAATATTTTGTGTCATGTCCATTTTGACTATGATAATGGTAATAAGTGTTGGGTTTAAAGGTTGGAGGTAAAGGTTTAGTAGGATCGAGGGGTTTAACAACAGGTAAAGTAATCATTTGTTGCTATATAAGTTGGGACATTGTGTTCTGAAGAGTGTCTGGTAAAGGTGTAAACCATCATTTTGGATCTCCATAACTATAAGGTATTGCGGCGGCTACTTGGTTATTGACTGGTTGAGTTGGTTGTTGAAGGGGATTGAACTGTTAAAACCCTTTGTTCTATTTTCTAAATGGTTGTGAATTGTTTGGATTGGTGTATTTAGATTTCTCAGCTTGGCTAGAAGTGGACTTTGCATCACGACTACTAACCGAATTGTGATAATCACAAAGGGCAGTAGACAAGTGCATAAAGGAGGGAAATTTCATCATTGTGAGTTTGTCTTGAAGTTTAGTTTGCAAGTTTTCAATAAACATCTAATGAAGATGTGGATCGGGAATCTTGACATCGATTTGAGAGTAAAGAGATTGGTATCGTGAGATAAAATCGATTATCTTTTTCTTCACATTGTTTGCATCTCATCAAATCATCCAAGGTCTTCTTTGGAGTCATATGTACTTGGAAATTATTTATAAATGCATCGACTAGTTCATTGAATGAACGAATTGAATTGTTTGGTAAGGATGAAAACCATTCTAAGGCAGTGTCTTTTAAAGTTCTAGGAAACAGTTTTGCCAATAGTTTATCGTCTAGGACAAAGTCACTACATAAGGCAGTGTAAGCATTAACATGGTTAGAAGGATCAACCTTCCCTCGATACTTCTCAAATCTAGGCATCTCTATTCCTTGTGGAATCGATGTTCATAATATTTCTAGGGATAGTGGGTTGCTACAAACATAATAGGTGGGTGGTCCATTCTGGTTTTGGTGGGGGATATTTGATTGTGCATGGAGGAGACAGTTTGGAAAAGTTGTGTTATGAGAGGGTCAGTGTAAGTGGTATGAGGTGGAAGGGAAAGTGGTGATGGAGTATATGTAGTGGTAGGGAAAGTGAATGGAATGCTTATAGATGGTATGGTGGAAGAGGAGAGAACATGCGATGCCACATAAGAATGAGGAATGCTAGCAGGAATAGTTGAGGAAGGAATCACATTACTAACCTGTTGCATTGTTGTGGTGACTTGAGGGGTAGTATAGGTAGGTATGGATGCTACTGTTGAAGGAGGAGGAGTGTTAGGTCCTCCTTGACTAACCAAAGTGTTTGCTGGTTGAGATGTACTAGAGATGGAAGGAACATGTTTGTGGTATATCTCAGCAATTTATTTCATAATGTTTAGATCTTTGTCACATTCAATTAGGCGATGGATGTTTTCTATAGTAGGAATTAGAGCGGTTGAAATGTTTTTAAGACACAAGTTATGTTGAAGATGTGTTAAGTCCTCATGAATGTTAATGACTTTGCCTTGCGGAATGTGATTGTTTGATGTGTCAACTTGCATGTTATGGGAAGGAAAAGCATTGCTAAAGGTAGGGTCCATGCCTAGTGTACTAGTTGCAATACTAGGAGTGGAAGCGTTAGATAATCCAAGATCCACAACGATTGTATTATCATGGGATAACATGAGTCGTGAGCTTCTTCTCACTAAGGTATTAGCAATAGGACACCAAACACTCATGCAAAGGTTTCTAAATGCGGGTGGATTGAAATTCAATGTAAACTAGTAGCAATAAAATGCTAATAACTTTAATGTTGGAAATTGTAACAACAATGTAGTAGCATAAAACATAAATGCAGAAAATGCCAAAAATTACAGTGCAAAATGTGTAGAAGGACTAAGTCGCCTAGTGTGGCAAATTAGTCCCAATGAGGATTTTTTTGAGATTTTTCATAAATATTAAATGCAATTTGATGTTTTTCAGATGTTCAGATGAAACTACAGTGTGAAATTGCAAAATTTTGATGTTTTCCAATGAAATATGATGCAAAAATGCAAGCTATATGAGCTTTTCACTAATACAATTTTTAAAACCCTGGGATGCAAATTAAACAATGCAAAACCTAATGCAATGTTAATGCAAGGTAATCCTAGGATGCACTTGAGATCAGAAAGAAAATGTTCAAAAGTCGGGTTCACCAAAATGTAAACAAAGATTTTGACACCCAAATGCTTTCTTGCACTTCTAGGGTTTTTCATCTAAAAGGAGAAAGATGGGCAAAAATAGGCAATGTCTACACTCAAGATTAATGTAAGGATGGATGCAATATGCATAAATGAAATGTATAAATACACTAAACTGATAAAATAAATGACTTATTAATGTGAAACCTAAGAAATGCAAGATGTTGGAAAACACATTGTGATATGCAGAAAGATGAAATGAATACAATAAAGAACAAGATAAAGATGTTAAAATGAAATTGTGCACCTAGAAACTAATGAAGGTTGAAATGAAGGTTGGAGATGCCTCAAAAATTCTAGAAAATTTGTTTTTAGGCCAACTGGGACACTTACGCCAAGCTGGGCGACTTAGTCTAAGATCAAGGAAATTGCCTAGAAACTTGTTTCTGCCAAATGGGCATCCAAAACTGCAAAAAAAAATTAAAACTAGTGCAGTGGGACTAAGTCGCCACTGTTGGCGACTTAGCCCACTTTGGATTTTTTGCAAATTCGAAAGTGGAAATGGAAGCCCACAGTCTGCACTCTATTTTTTTACGGAGACCTAGATCCAAATCTGCAAAATTACCTACAAAATAGAATATAATTTGATTTATAATGGGGGTTTGCCTTGGTCAAACCCCTAATTGGTATTTAAACCTTGAAAGAGATAAAATATGCATAAAACCCTAGCCCTAAGTTTGTCTAAGACTAGGAAGTCTGAAAATAAGATGCAACCCTATTATAATGTGCAAGAATTAGATGCATATGGATTTAGAACAATGCAAGACTCATTCTAAGAGACACTAAATCACATTATAAATGAATCTAATTGACATGCAAACCTTCCTTAGGCTGAAAATAGAGAGAAAATGGAAGATGGAACCACTTTGAAAACAAGTCTTTAGGATTGATTTGATGGCTAGTTACATCTCCTCAACCTAGATTTCTCCATGATTCTTCATAGGAATCCATGATCAACCCTTTGCAATGTGAGATCTTGGACAAAAAGTGAGCTTGAAGACCTACAAAACACACATGCAAAGAGGGAAAAAGGGTTAAGGGTTAGAGAATAGGAGTTTGCCTTGGTCAAACCCCAATTTGGTAATCAAACCCTAGATAATGAAATGAAATAAAGAGAGAATGATGAATAAACAACATGCAATGCCACAAACTCACCAAACCCTTGATGTTGAAATCTAAAGATATGCAACAAGATGCTCCAATGGATGTTTGAAAGTGCTTAGAATGCGTGAGAATTGCTTGAGTGAATGAATTAGGTGCTTGAAAATGAATGAGAGTTAAAATGAGAGAAAAATCCTTTATTTATACTTGATTTTTTAATATTTCCCGAAAATAACACATCATAGGCCGACCTTAAGTTCAAGAGAATAAAACTCCACTAGAGAATTAAAATTATTTTGATTTTTGTGCCCAATGTGACTAAGTCGCCCTAGGTGGCGACTTGGTCCCACCAGGGAAATTTTACTGGGTGTCAGGGATTGAAGTGTATTTAATGAGGTTTAACGAGAATATTCTAAAAAATACACTTAAGTATGGCCAAAAAGTGCACTAAGGGGTTATTTAAACATAAGAAAGGGTTGAATTAGTGATGAAAAGTCTAGAAAAGTGTGAGAGTTTGTTACAACTCTTTACAACACTTTGAAAAAAGACTTGGTAAGTGTTAAAAAGGGGTTATTTAAGTGAATTATAATGAAAGGGTCCTAGAAAAGTGTGAAAGTGGGTTACAACACTTTTACAAGACATCCTAGAATTCTTAATGATTCATAAGGGTCCAAGACCTAATGTGAATGTGTTGGCCACATTACAACATTAAATCTAGGAAAAATCAAGCCAAATCCCACTAGGAGGGCTTAAACATGAGAAAAAGTATAAGGGTTACTCTTTCCGTGTCCACAACTGTAAACGAGAAGAGGACCGTTGCGGAGGCATTAGAGCCAACTCCCCCTACTGCTTCTCAATCTACTCCTGCTCCCATTCAAAAGCCTATCCCTTCGCTAGAAACAACTATGGTGGACACTCCCATGGTTGAGAAGGAGCCTTTTTTTTCCTTTGCAACCTCTAGTCTCTAGCTCGAAGAGTCGTAGAAACTGCATTGCACACAAGCGCAAGTGTCAGTGAAAGGATTTCGTGGTTGAGCAAGCCGCTTTGTAGAAGAAAGAAGAGTTGACTGCCCCTACTTCAGGGCCTCCTGACACGTCCTCTCTCCTCCCCTTTGCTTCCATTTAAACAAGCTCCATCTCACTTCTGGCTTCCGCTGTGAGTATGAATGCGCCTGACCCCAAAAAGGTGCAGGTGTTCATCGCTCCTTCGATGGAGCCACCCTTGTTAATGTACCTTATAGATGTCCCTCCTTTTTCCAAAACCTGTAGATATGTCAAACACTTCGATGATATCTATTGCAATTTTCTCCTCCTCCTATTCCTTTGCACCTCTTGCCTTGTTTGTGGGGAGTTCACATCCCCCGATGAAGTAGAAGGTGGAGGGTGGTCCTTCCAGCAACATAGGATGTAAGAGGAGCCCACCTTCTCTGAAAGGTGGTCCTACACTGGCTTGTTCCGTCTTAGTAATGGAACCAGCCCCGACTTCCCTTGAGTTCGTTACCACTCCTGAATCACTTAGTGAGCCTAGCAGTGAATCTCAAGCATAGCCTTCCTCGTCTGTTGAGGTAGGACATGCAACTCCAATGAAGTGTATGTTTACCTCTTTGGATGAAGTTCCGACCTTGTCAATAATTTTTTTATGAAATCATTGACCATAGCTCCACAAGAGCCGGTGGAGGAGACCTTGTGGGGCCTTCTTCCTTAGCCCTCATTGCGAGAGGGTCAGAAGCTCCTCCCCTTAATATTCCACCACTGCAAGATCATCCTCCTTCCTCCTATGATGATCTGGAGTGGGAAGTGGACAACCTCTTGGTCGATCAATGTTAGGGGGAGGCCTCTTCTTTATCTTTATATTAGATGCGTGTGTGTGTGTTGTGATGTGGTCCCTCGTGGTCGTGTTATGTCACCCTTGTTGGTGCTTGGATATAGGAGTGGTTTTTGTGTAGTAAACCTTCTTCTATTTATATCATCATTCTTCCATGTTTGTGCTTGATTTTTGATAAATTGGGGATGATGCAAAGCGTTAGGGGCATTTAGGCTTCCCTTCCATGTTGACCCAATTTTTTATTTTTACTTTGTCTTCTCGTGCATTCTTCACATGGTCTGATATAGTAGGGGGTTGATGACAGTTCATTTTATATACTATTATTATAATTATTTATATATATATATATATATTTATGAGCAACTCTGACCCTAAAATATTAGATCACCCATGTGCCCTTTGTCAGTGTTCATTTATTTTTCACTTTTTTTCTTACCTTTCTCTCTTCTTTTCTTGAGTTGTCCCTTTCATGTGTGACAATGCCATTTCTATGACACTCTAATTTTCAAAAAATGTATTCATTGCCAATGAATCTTTTCTCGAGAATCTTTGCAAACTTTTTCAAAGAATCACATTCTCAACTTGAAACCCTAATGGAACGTGTTTCCTTCGTCATGGGTTTGCAAAGAAATAGCTTGAGACCTTTCCTTTGAGGAGGGAGCAGTTTTGACCTTCCCCTCACAAGGGAGCATTTTCTTCCTTTCGATTCCTTGAATGAAGTGAACATCTTTCAAAAAGATTCCTTGATGATGAATTGATTTGAGAAAAAACATCTCTTCCGCACTTTCAAACAGTGCGTCCCTTGAGTGGATCCCCCTTTCTTCACGTTGGGTTCCCAAGGGACCCCTCTGAAAGCTTTCCAATCTATCGACGGTTTATGTGACTGTCCGCTTACTTTCCTGTGTGGCCACTTTCAGACATGTTCTATCTGTAGGTAAACATGTTGCTTTGCAGGTGCGCCTGTAAAGCCGCTTTCTGACTCTACAGAGTCTCCCTTCCTTTGGTTTCCTCCATGTGAGAGATCTTTGAGGATACCTCCCTGCAGGTCTACAGCCCTGTAGGGCGCTTCTTCTGAGCTTCCTCCATGCGAGAGATCTTGAAGGTTGCTCCCTTGTAGGTCTGCGGGTTTGTAAGGCATTTTTTTGGGTTTCCTTCATGCGAGAGATCCCAGAGGACACCTCCCTTGCATGTCTGTGGGCTTGTAGGGCACTTTTTCTGGGGTTTCCTTCATGTGAAAGATCTTGGAGGACACCTTCCCTGTAGGTTTGGAGGCCTGTAGGGCACTTTTTCTTGGGTTTCCTTCATGTGGGAGATCTTGGGGGACACCTTCCCTGCAAGTTTGCGAGCCTGTAGGGCACTTTTTCTAGGGTTTCCTTCATGTGAGAGATCTTGGAGGACACCTTCTTTGTAGGTCTATGGGCCTGTGAGGTGCTTACTTCTCGGGCCTTCCTTCATGTGAGAGATCTTGGGGTTCGCCTCCTTGTAGGTCTACAAACTTGTAAGACGCTTTCATTCTACAACTTCATAGTTCTACGAGGCTATGGAGTCCTTTGCTACCCTGCACTTTCAAGCTCGCCAAATTGTAGCCTGCTTCCTTGACAATTCAGGTATAAAATTCTAACCCTATTCACTCTTTGATCTACTTTACCGAAGCACTCATCAGTATTCGTGCTCACTAAAGTGGGGGCAAAATGATAGGAGTGAATTTGCATCCCTTGTGAAAATTCCCCTTTTGTACATCCTCACCTTAGAAAACCAAATCCAAAGTCAAAATTCCACATTAGCTGGTTGACTTCCTTCCACTTGGCATCTATCTATTGTGTCAATAGAAGAATATTTATCAGGGATGCCCATGCAGTGTGCAAACATCTGTGCAATGCACTTACGTCCCTAATGGATTCCTACGTCTGAAGTTGGTAGAGGCATTACACTTCCTATTGGGAACGATTTGTAACATCCCTCTTTGACCAATTGACCCCAAAAACGATAGATTCTTCCCTCTTGTCCTTCAAATTAATCCATTCTTCATTCAACTCATCTTTTTTCCATCTCTTTTTGGCATTCTCAAGCATTCTAAGCCTTCACTTCACTTTCAACAACACTTCAACATTCCATTACAACAATAATAACACTTCGTTAACTCCGTAAAGCAAGTGTGAAGCAAGCCATTGCAACGCGGGCTTGAGGTTTTGCAAAACCTCCCTTCATCACGGTCAAGGTTGTGGTGATTGTTCAAGTCCTCTTTTCTCCTCCATTGGCTAGTGAGCTCTTGGTGGAGGTGGTAACGTTTCGCTCCTCCTTTGCAATTTGGTTGGGTAGCTCTTTACTATTTTGTAGTGTTATTTGCATTCCTTCCTTCTTTACTTCTTTATCATACATTTCTCTATCATTGCTATTTGGCTGTCCGCGAAGGTGGAAACACTAAAACGGGGGTATGACTGAGGCAGGAACCTATACAGCCCCAACAAATTTCCCTTCTTTCTTATGTCTAGGAGAACGTGCTTTTTAGAGCTAGCTGGTGAAATGGTGTCTCGGTGAGATCCTCTTTGTTACCATAGCCCTCATATATTTACTTTATCATATCCGTTTGTATCTTTCCTACTTTGTTATTCTATTTTGTCATTCCTTTAGAAGTCACTAGCTAGGTTGTTAGCTTGTTTTCTAACGGTCCGTACAATATTTTTGGTCCTCTGGTCGTATGGGCACAAGTGCACCTAAGAGACGCCAACATGTCGCGCTGTCGTCCCAAAACCACGCTTTCTTCCTCAAGTAGAGAGCTACCTGAGGTACAATATTGAATCTAAAAACCAGCTCTCCTAGCCTAAATTTGGATCTCGAGTCTGTAGAGTGATTGAAGGTCATTATAGTCCTCATCATTCTCATACCTTGCTTCAAAACACCCCTTTAGAGTGAGGTAAGTTAGGGAAGCCTTCCACTCTTGGCTCTCTATGACTTGGGGCCTTGACGTGGTTGGTCCCCCTCTCTTACATCTATAACATGGCAAGCCATATATAATGTACAATACCACCAAACATAAAAACTTAGTAAAGAACAAATATAGAAACTAGTAGGAAGTGTAACAAGGTTCAAGCTATGATAGTGATGTGCAATTGAATGCATTTTAAAATTGTATAATAGACCATGCACTTATAGAAATGTTGAGTTCTATGTGAAAACTCGAATATTCAAAAATGTGGGAAATTCTTCAACATAGTAATAGTGTCAGTTGTTTATTGATTTGTTGTTGAATTTTTTCATGTGGTTCCTTTTATTTATTTATTTTGTTTTCATCTTTGCACTTATTTATTCACAATTTTCATGGCGATCCCGAAGTTGAAGTTGGAAGTGAGGATTATCTGTAAAAAATTTCAATAGGTCTATGGTTTAAATGACTAAAAATATCATTAATGAAGGCACGAGAACAATGATGATTTTAGTGTAAATAGAGTCATTATTCACTTAGCTAGTTAATCATTTTTCTAGGATTGACCTATTCACACTTAGCTTAAGTTTACTTAGGTTATTTCATACTTTTGTCTCACTTCATATGGTTGAGACATGTATCCTCGTCACTTGAGACCCCTATTGCATGCATACTTGCCACTTGCTCACACACTTGTCATGTGCGCTCACATGTGTTGCACCTTTGGAGGGTTAGTCAATTATTCAATCCTACCTTCCTACCTCCTCATCCTTGCCTATATATGCAAGGTTGATCATTGTATTTATACACTCTTCATATTAGATGACACACATAATATTGTGCTTCATTGTTCATTTATGGAAGGTTATCAATTAATGCTTTCTAATCTTGGTAATCTCCAACATGGTATCAAAGTCGTGAGAGCATGCTCCTTCCCACACATAGCCCTATCATTAGAGTGTCGTGGAGCCAAATAGACACCGCCATTACATTTGAAAGGCCCAAGAAATGAAAAAATACCTTTCGTTTTTATCAATTTTAGTAACTTTTATTTTCTTTGTGATTTATTAATTCTTGTATTTTTTACATAGTGTACAAATTAGTATAGTACATAATTGTTTGCAAAAAAAATAGCAGAGGGAAAAAATTGTCCTTTGCCCATCTACTCATTTGAGTCAAAAAATATATTTTTGAATGAATTTTTGGCCATTATGACCTATTTATAGGTTATTTAATTCGCTTTATGATTGGCGTTATATTTTGAAGCTGTGATTGACATTTTTTTATATCTATGCATTCAGAGCTTTGTGTTGGTTGTTCAAACCCTCACAAAGGTTGTGTGAACCTCCAAGGAGAGCACATAAAGAGCATTGAAACCTATTGAGAGGAATGGATTTGCATTCTAGAGGGTTTTATGGAAGGGTTTGACATAATTGTCTTGTATAGCAATTCCCTCTAGCTCATCCCCCCCTCACACAAGTTGTGTATTATTCTAGCATCCTCACTAATCTGCTAGTGTGGAAATTACCAAAAATGACATAAGGAACAATTATGCCTCATAAACAAAGCCATTTGATAACTTACACACTAGTTTGTGACCTTTCCTCACCTCTCTCATGCTCGACCTACAAATTGGTATTTGTTGCAATTAATAAAGGGCTCCAAAACCTTCACGTTCATTATTTTCTATATCATTCTCTTTGACCCTTGTGCTTTGTGAAGGGTTTATTGCAGAGACTTGTTTAGTGTTTATGTTCAAGTAGCAATTATGGTTTCAAGCTCCTTTGTCATCATTTCAATTTGGTTGTAGGTTGTCATTTATATTTGTTGCAAGGACAGTGGGAGATAGATAATTCAAAGGAGGCATATGTATAATCTCTTAGCATTCTAACTAATTTGACCTTCTTATTTACCAACATTTTGACTCTCCCTTAGCTCTCATGTGGCCTTACACCTACACCAAACCCTTCACTTTCCATCACTTTGCTTTGGAGGCCCTATTAATTCCCTCAAGATCAAGTCAACTCCTTCACACAACCCATCCAAGACTTGGTCAACCAATATCTCAACTGATTCCACATGTGGCCTCTAGCTCATCAACAAGTGCCACATATTTTCCCAAATTGGTCTCCATCCCAAATCTTCTCCATAGGTGGTTTACAGGTGTTTGTAGTTTTCATTTTATTAGTAAGCATTTATTGTAAATATCAATTATAACAGTGTTTTAACCACCAACTAAACTGTCAAATTTAAACAATTAGAAGTTTAAGTAAATTGTTAATGCTTGTAAGGGGGGGTTTTTTCATTTTGTCATAACTTGCAAACAAGGAGTCAATTTTGCAAGTGTGAATAGTTGAAATAAAGCTATTTTTATGACAAAAACTTTAGTGTTGAGATGATTTAAAAATTGTGTTGCTTTATATCATTTTTTGACCTCTAAATTCATTATTGTAAGCAAATTTCGACGAGGCATAGCTTTCACCTTGATTATCAAAATTTCACAAATTTTTTTTTCGATGCATATCAAAATTTCATAAGGAATTCAATTTTGCTTGTATTTTTCATATTTGGAAACCCATTTTGTAAAAAAATTATCATGCATTATAAATGATCAATTTAACATCCAATCTTCACATAAGTCGTAATTCTCTTACACATCATTATGGGGGGCTACAATCAACACTAATCATTCTTAAGGGCTCTCTGGATCAAGGGGAAATCTAGGTGTTTTTTTCTTTTGAGTTTATTGGTTCATGTGATCATGTCTCTCACACTAAATCCCTTACATTTGAGTATTATTTGTAATCCTCCTAATAAATAGAAAATTAAATGTGGATATTGTGGGATGAAAAGGCATACAATATAAGATTGTATTTAATGTCAAAGTGTTGAAATGAAGGAAATTTTTCTTGATCGTGGTATTGCCTTACCTAATCATCTAATTCTAGCACATACAAAAACACCATCCAGTCTCACTAAGACATCTTGTGAGACACCATCATTTGGGGATGAAAGTTGCATGGCTTGTATTGGGGACTTATCTCCCATATCACATGTTGCTACATTTGAATCCAATATTGACTCGTCCATGAGTTTTTGTGATTCTTTGTACCTGGACATTGCTATCATCTTTCCATATCCACCACATTGGGATGTATATCTACTAGGCATCACATATTTGTTTGTATAATCCCATATTGTAGATTTGGATGACACTATTGAGGGGCATTCATCTCCTCTTTGGTGCTAGCTTTCATGAAGTTGCATCACCGTTGCTATTTTTGGATCTTGCTCTTACCTCACCTACATCAACTTCTATCATGAAATATTGTGCAAATATTCATGAGTTGACCTATCTGACTCATTCATCATCTATGTCGGCATCATGTGCAATAGTATCAAATTCACATTGGTCCATGTTCCTAAATATTATATGATATCTAATCCATCTTATCAGTATTTGTCACATGTCACTAGTGGCTTGGAGATCATTTAGCATCATTCAAAGACATCATGGGCATCATATCAATCTTTGGATAATATACAAAATTAAGAAACCTTTATTCTACTTGCATATTCTTATTCAAAATGGGAAGTCATATTACACACATTTATGGTGTTTTTTTTTTCCCAAGGGGATAAATGTTGTTCTGCAACCATGGATCATCTTCAACATCCAATGTCGAGCATCTACTAATATTACATGCATTATTTTGAGGGGAGGTTCCATGGTTTCTCTTCTCCTACCAATTTTGGGAGGAAGCATTTCCTCATATGGAATTCATTACTTCACACTTGCTAGGGGTCACATAGACCTTCTCTCTTTTCCCTCCTATGGGGGGAATATTTATTGTACATTATGCTAAAAGTAATCCTTAGGGGATCATTATGAGTCCTTCATCTATCACTTACCTTCTTCACTTGTACAGTTCATTGTATTTGCATTTTGTTCCTGTAGACACTTAAATCTATCTTAATAATATCACATACTTGATTTCATGAACTAATACCACTTTCTAGTCTATTTCACCTAATTCTCTCATTTAATTAAATAATATAAATTATTTAGTTAAATTCACTTTTTCTCCTACTAATTAAATAAATTAAATTTATTTAGTTAATTCACCATTATTCACACTAATTTCACTCTCAATTCATTAAATAATTCAAATTATTTGAGTAACTGTCACTTTCCTAATTTGATTAAATTTGCACAATTAAATAATTTTAATCAATTTTTTAATTGGCCAATTTCTTTCAAATCCTTTAACTTTTCCCACTTGCACAATGAATATTCCATTTTCAAATTCAAATATTCCCCCCTAATGGGAAATATCTCCAACATTCCTCCAACATATTTCCTGAAATTTAGGGAATTAGTTGGGTCTCTCATGAATCTTGATCCCCTGATCTGATCTTTGATCCATGCCTCGTGGATTGTCAACCGTTTGCTTTGTCCTTAATCCATGTTCACTCCTTCAATTCAATTTCATCCCTTGATTAACCAATTTTATCTTCACCATTGATTCCAATTTTGAAAATGTATAAATAGCGAGTCATTTCTTCATAATAAGGATCCACGAGCTTTGAGTAAACTTACTCTCTCGAATTGAATCCTCATTTTGATCAATTTGAGAGCTTGTGAGACCATTTGATTCTAAATTTCATCCATTTTGCTTTGCAATGTTAAGGATTTTGTCTCAATTTCACCACTCCACATCCATGAAGGACATAATCCCCCAATGGGATTAAGGTTTGCATTTGTTGATTGACTTTCATTTTAATTTAATTCAATATTTGATGTTTGAAATTTAATTTTCTTGTGTTTACAATTTCATTGAGATTTATAGTTTAATTGATCATTAGCTTTGTAATTATTAAATTCAATTTAGCTTTATTTGATCAATTAGGTTTATACATCTACAAAATGGAATGCCAATTGGGACCCCATGTCCCTAACTAATCAAAATTTTCTTGAGATTTTTGTGATTTCAGGAACCAGAAGTAGGCCAACACACTTGTTTGGAGTTAGAGTCACACACTTGTTGCATTAGCGCACACTTGGTGCATTGGCGCACACTTGTACCATTGGCGTGCACTTGTTTTGGTACGGAGCAACGCACTTGTTATTTCAACGTATTTGATCATTCTAGTTTTTTGTTACAGGTTTGACATAATGGTGCACATGAATCTTAACAAAGTCATGCACCTGAAAATCACAACACACTTGTTCAATGGCAAAGTGGCATAGTTGAAAATTCTAGTGCACTTGTCTGTCAAAGTTGCGTACTTGTAGGTAAACCATAAAGGTAAAATTCAAGGTTTAATTTGAATTTGCAATTTGATTTGATTTTTAACCCTAATTATTTGTTGGTTTAAGGACTAACACCTTGCAAGATCATATTGAGCATGAAGAACATGGATTGAATCAAAAAGTGTTTATTAACACTTCACTATCTTTAGTTCATCAAAATTCCCAAAGTGTTTTTAAACACTTAAGTGAAGGATAATCTAAGAGAAATTTACTTTTAAGATTTAAATTAGGTTCACACTTAGTTTGGTGTTTAATAATTTAACCTTCACACTTCATTTTGGTGCTTAATAATTGAACCTTCACACTGTAATTTGGGCTTAACAATGAACAATTCAACTTTCTTTTCAATTTGGAGTTAAAATTGAATCAAACAGCCTCACTTTACTGTGGGCTCTAAAACTAAACAAGACGAATCTCACACTTAGCTTGGTGCTTTAAAATTCATTTCAAATTTATCTTTAGTGCACCAAAATGAACAAGTGTTTGCTTTGTTTTTTGATTTTCTTGGTAAACTAGTAGTGTGTATCCTCTCTTCTTGCGCTTTGTGCAATCTTGGGTGAATAAAAACACTCCTAGTTTGTACTTTGTTCTTTAAGTCACCCAAGGCTTGCTATGTATCCTCTCCCCTTGTGCTTCGTGTGACCTTGGGTGAAGAGAAACAATATTCCTTCTTTTTTTAGTAGAGGGGGCCTTCCTTGAGATACATCCCACAATGGAAAACTCAAGGCGACCTCCAAGCACATGTTTAGGCAGGCTATATAAAGGGTGCAAAAGTGAAAGCAAGTACTACTTATTGGGCGAAGTTATACCTTGCATGTCAATTTTAGTGTGGGTGTATAGACCACATAGAGGTTGACTAAAGGATTTACTGTCTCACATCTGAAGTATACCACTCGTGTTCACTGAGTCATTATAAAAATTCACACTTAGAAGCCTAAAACTAGTTTTGAACATCTCTTGAGAAGGTGCAATGTGACAGATGGTCATTCCACGAAGATATTCGTCATGTACTGATTGCTTGTTGAGGCGAAAAACACATTGGAAGGAACTTGTCCTTTCAAGGTAAGTATATCATGTATGCGTGCACACTCTAGTCATCCACTCAAGCTATGTATTTTATCGTGCGGACCTGACTTAAGAGATGCACCCACTTGACTAAATAGGAATGTGATTGATTGATGGTATCAAAATTTGCTTAGTAAGCTTTATGGAAGAAAGCTTGTGAAATATCCTCCTTACCTATTGAATCGGTAAATACATTACTTGTCATTTAAACTCAAAACAAACATCAACATGGTCATGACTAAAATTTCAAACCCTTTGAACATAATTGAGTGTACTTCAAACGATATCTTAGTGTGATTCCTAGTATTTTCATTCATATCTTTACTCAATATGTCAAAGTAAACCCAGTGAACTATAATTTAGCACTTTGGTTTTCAGAAATTTTGAGCTTTTGTTGAAAGAAACTTGCTTTGTTGTAGACATATTAGTCATAAACATTCATAATCAAGACTTTTATGTATTAAAAATACTTCATGCTAAATCAGATTTTAAGAATTGAACCCACAAAGTAGGTTTCCCTTGGTCACTTGATTCCAAACATTTGGTTATTTGATTTCAACAAAACAAAGAAGGAAATTCATGCCCAAGATTTTCTTTATCAAAAAAAATCTTTGGGTTATCCTGAGATAAAAACATCATTCTCCATGAGTTAGATATTTGTGTATTCAAAGAAATCACACTACATACAAGTGCAAATCCATTGTATTGTATTCGGCCTTTCTAGGGCTTGATTTTGAGTGTTATTCCTGCACTTATTTTTTTTGATTTATGAGAGAATATCTTGCTGGGTTTTTCTCCCTCGAGTAGAAGGGTTTTCCCAGGGCTTGGATGGGAGATCATAGGCTTCCCTAATAAAGATCAGAGGTGCAGCAATTTGGAAATCGCCTAGTCAAAAGTAAGGAGTTCATTGTGTCGCTACACTCCAAGCCAAAGATCATAGCCATTAAAAGAATGATTACCAACAAGAAAAATGGCGAAGGAGCTCTACAATGGTCTGATGATCTTGGCTAGGGGGAAGAGGCCAGGAGGGACCCAGAGGCAATCGGAAAGGGAACATTGAGAATATTTGGAAGGAAGAGAGATAGGCCCGCCCTTAGAGTAATGCAAAGAATGGTCAGTTTCTGGATGGTCAAGATCAGGGCGTTCAACGTTTAAATAATTAGGGGCAGGCACCTAGAGGCAAACAAAAGCATGGTAGCTACAAAAATGATGCTTTCTGTAGGGCGTGACAGTAGGTTGGTGGAAATAGAGGTCAAGAAGGTCTCCCTTGGTTGGGTAGACAGGGTTTTAGAAGAAACCCTAATTGCATAAATGGTAATGGAGGTTTGGTGTGGAAAAAGAACTTTCCCACCAAGGAATGGGAGGAAGAAAGGGAAGAAGTCTTAGTCAGGGGCCAAAGACAAAATGTCTCATAGTCATGTAAGGAGGCAAAAGGCGGAAGAGCCAAAGTGGTAATTAGCTTAGCTAAACTTCATGCAGAGGTTTTGCGCCTAGAAAACCTAGGACTAATAGGGAAATGGTATGGTGCGAACTTCAACTGGGACTATTTGATCAAGTGGTGGAAAGAGCAGTGGGGTTTAGATCTGTAGTTCAAAATGCTACAAAATGGCTCTCTAGAAGCATAAGAGATGAAATCATCAATGGTGTCTGGGTTCTGGATGGGTGTGGTTTCTATCTAAGACAATGGAGAATCGATTTTGATCCGTCAACTCATGAGATAGAAACCCTTCAAGATTGGTATTCTCTACCTAATATTCCTCAGAAATATTGGGCTCCCAGTATTTTGGAGGAAATAGGGAACCAGCTAGGCACTTTTGTTTGTGTAGAGGAAAGGAAGTTGGAAAGGAAAAACCAAACCTATGTGCGAATATGTGTGGAGAACACACCAGTTCAACACATCTGGGGAGAGATTGAACTTACAGACTATGGGTGTTGGGCTTATAAGTTGGAACGTGACACTTTCACTCAAAATTATCTGGTTCATTCATTGGGGTGCAAGCGCTCAAAAGCTGAAAATGAAAAATCCAGTGCACTGGCAGCTTCGAAAGATTCTTGCAGGCTGAAGGATAGGACAGCAAGGGAGGATGCTGCATTCAACACACCTCCAAAGGCAAGGGTTTCGAAACAATAGTATATTGCTTTTGGGAACTCTCCAGTATCCTTAGTGGTGACTTCTTTGCGAGATGAGACAAGTCCAATTTTAGGTTCAAAATCCATTGAGGTGGAAGAATTCCAGGAGTTACAGTTGGATCAGGGGGAGTAGGATATGACTCTAGAAGAGAATCTTAGAAACTTTGGAGCTTGGAAGGAGATTGCCAAAATGTGGAATTTGACTCTTTGATAGAAGTGGGGAAGGCATTGGTGGAATTAGCAGTGGCAGCTAAAGAAAACTTAGGGGTGCTAGATGAAGGTTTTGAGTCAAAAGGCTTGGAGAAGGTGGTTTTGAAAGATGGGGCAGGGAATATGGAACTGCTTAGCCCGCAGTTTGGCAAAAAAAGGAAGATTTTTGAAGGTTTGGCTGCGGCTAAAACTAAATTGGGTATTCATCAAAGGGACATTTTGAAATCATCACTGGACTACGGAGAACACAAAAAGAGAGGCAGAATCCCTAATCAAGAGAAGAGGAAATTGGATGGGGATGCTTGCGGCCAGAAAAAGATAGACATAATGATTAAAGTAGGGAAGGGTGATGCCCTTCCTAGACAACAATGAGGCTCCTAACCTGGAATGTTAAGGGCTTAAATGCCCCTAACAAATGGAGCCTTATCAGGTGACATCTAGTAGTAAGTGAAGCAGACATTTTTCTTCTTCAAGAAACAAAATTAGGAGGTTCAGATCTGGTAAACTTTGGTAGGAAGTTGATGGTGTGGAAATGGTTTGGTGTGGAAGTGGAGGGCACTTCGGGAGGTCTAATAATCATTTGGAAGCCTCAAGCTATGTTATTGGAGAGCCTAAACTCGAGTCGCCATTGGATGCTTTGTAGGGTAAGGAGTTTTCTCTCAAATCTTTAGCTTTGTCTAATCAATGTGTATGGCACTTCCTTGAGCATTTAAAAAAGGCAGGTTTGGCTAGAATTAGATGGGATCCTTGGTGGGTTGGCCCAAAAATTTTGCATTCTTGGGGGTGACTTCAATGCCATTCTTCGACGAGAGGATAAGAAAGGAGGCTCCAGGAAAATGTTGCAATCTCATTATGATTTTCAAAGTTTTGTGGAAAGGAATGCGCTATTGGAAATCTCAATAGGAAATGGTTGCTTCACTTGGAAAAACCGAAGGAAAGATTTTGGTAGCATCACAAAAAAATTGGATAGATTCTTTTTCAAAGGAGATTTGCGACTCTTCCCCTTTACCTTTGAAAGCAAAATTAATCTGGGAGTTGGTTTTGATCATTACCCAGTGTAGCTCCAGATCGAAGGTGAGAAGGGCCCGGTGCGTTGTCCTTTCAAATTCGAGATGATTTGGTTTAAGGACTCTCAAGCTATGGAAAATATGGAAAAGTGGTGGAAGGAGTGCTCCCCGGGGGGATCCTATATGTTCAATGTGGTCACAAAACTAAAATATGTGAAACAACAGCTTAGGCAATGGAACAAGGAATGTATTGGGAACATTTTTGTCGAAAAACTACAAACAAAATGTGAGCTTGCTCTCCTTGCGGAAGAAATCATGACTAAAGGGATGGACGATGTTTGTTATAAGAGAGAACGAGAGCTTTCCAAGCATCTACATGAGATTCTGGCAAAAGAGATCTTTTGGTGACAAAAATCCAAGGAAGTCTGGCTAAAAGCAGGAGACCAAAACTCAAAATTCTTCCATAATTTCACAAAGGCAAGGAGGGAACATAATAAAATCTCTTGTATCAAAGATGCAGACGGTAGATTGTTGGAAGATGTTGCGGAAATAAGAGCCTCTACAGTTTCGTACTTTCAGAACTTGCTTAATGATTGGGATGGGTCAAATCTTGAAGCTCAAAATGCCTCACTGAATGCCATCTCAAAATTGATATCCCAAGCTCAGCCAAAGGCCTTAAATTCTAAGTTCACTAAAGCAGAACTGAAGGAGAGTGTTTGAAATGCAACCAGAGAAAGCTCCTGGGCCGGATGGGTTTTTGGCAACATTTTTTTCAGAAATGTTGGGAGTTCATGGGAAGGGACATTTGGGAGGCGCTAGAGGATTCAAGAAGCTCCAAAAGTGCCCTTAAGGAAGCCAACAACACCTTAATTTCTCTCATTCCAAAGAAGGAGAAACCGAACTCTTGGGAAGAATTCTGCCCAATCTCTCTTTGCAATACACTCTACAAAACTCTAGCCAAAGTGGTAGCTAACAGGCTAAAGAAGATTTTACCTTCAATCATTTATGAGGAGAAAACAGGCTTTGTTCTCGGTCGATCATTCTTGGACGGGGTAATTATTGCTCAGGAAGTCATTCATTCGGTCCAGAAATTAATAAAATTGGTGATGCTTTTGAAGCTGGACATCAAGAAAGCTTATGACAAAGTGAACTGAAGATTCTTGTTTAAGGTAATGGAAGCCTTCATATTTCAAAAGGATTAGCTAGATTGGATGTTTCAGTGGGTAGCTTGCCTGCAGTTTTCTGTGCTGGTCAACGACTCTCCTGAGGTTTTTCTTCACTGCATCTAGAGGATTGAGGCAAGGGGACCCTTTATCTCCATTCTTGTTTATCATAATGGCAGAAGCTTTGGGGAGGACGATCAAAAAAGAAAGAAGAAATAATTGGATAGAGGGTCTACAAGTTACTAGTAGTCTACCTAATATTACTCATCAGCAGTTTGCGGATGACACAATGTTGTTTCGTGTTGCGTCGACTAGGGAAGCACAAAGGTTGAAAGGTATTTTAAAGGATTACTTCAGGGCTTCAGGGCAGGAGGTGAGTAAGGCCAAATATGAGATTTTTTTCTTTAATATTAGCTACCCTTGTGAAATTCAAATCTTGAGAATTTTAGGATTCAAGAAGGGTCAATTACCTTGTAAATACCTATGTCTCCCACTGGCTAAAGGAACTCAAAGTGGAAATCTTTGGAACTCCTTGGTGGAACGTTGCAAGGATTGGGTTTCATCATGGAAGAATAGATGGCTCTCTTGGGCAAGCAGAATAACAATGCTGAAATCTGTCATCTCTGCCCTTCCTGTATTTATGATGTCTTGCCTCAAATTATCAGTTGGTTCGAGCAAGAGCTTGAATCAAGTGATGAAGGATTTCTTTTGGAAAGGTAACTCCGATCATAAGAAATTTCCCCTCATAAAATGGCATAAGGTTTGTGAAAAATGTGAAAGTGATGGTGTTGGTCTAAGGAATCTTATTTTGCAAAATAAGGTGTTAGGGGCAAAGCTAGCTTGGGCTATTCACTCCCGTCCTGATTTGAAATGGGCGAAGATAGTGAGAGAAAAATACTTGAAAGAAGATCCCTATTGCTTCTTGGTGGTGAAATATTTACCAATGGGATCCCGTATATCGAATTTTATCAGGCATTCTAGAGATCTCATTACTGAATTTCTCACATGGGAAATGAAAGATGGGAAAGAGGCTCTCTTCTGGGAGGATTCTTGGGGAGGGCATCCAACCCTGGCTGAAAAACCTGTGCTTAAATGAGTTAGGGAAAGAACGGAGTATGCTTGGGGACCAAAAGTTTGTGATTATATTGACTTCTCAAATTCTTCTTCGAAGGGTCCATACATGTGGAAATCAGTGAGGAGTCTGAATCTTGAAGTTCAGGAAATGGAAGCATTTGAATAATCTTTAGCAAAAAGAAGGATTTGGTGTAGGCAGGGAAAGGACTGTTTGAGATGGGATGCGTCTCCTAGTGCTGTCTACTCAGCTAAAATTGGATATGCCATTTTTTCTTCTTTAGAGGCAAGAAATTCGGTGATCCCAACGAGATTATGTTGGAACAAAGCATGTCTCCCAAAAGCAGGCATTTTCGCTTGGGCAGCGACGCAAGGCATAGTTCTTACTAGGGATAGATTTATCAAAATGGGTTATCACAGACCGTCTAGATGCCCACTTTGTCATGAGGCAGAGGAAACAGTGGATCACTTATTTTTAAATTGCAAGTTCACACATCAGATTTGGAGTTGGTTGTGTGTGAAGTTGCACTGGTTTATAGCTTTTCCCAACAAGTTGCTAGAGTTTCTCATTGCCTGGCCCAATTTTTTTCAGAATTCTCTTTTTGGGGATCTATGGGTGATGAGTCCTTCACTGGTTTTATGGGAAGTTTGGAAGGAGAGGAACTGATGCCTTTTTCAAGATAAGGAGATGTCGATTCCAAGGCTGCAATGTAAAATAAAGGCATGCATTGTAGAACTTTTCAATGCGAGATTGGGGGATAAAAATCCAGGCAAAATAAATTTTGCAAAGTGGGATGCTTAGGTACTAAAACAGTGGTTTGGGATCAAGGCTCTACCTTTTGGAGGTGTGGGGAATGTGGCGTCAGTGGAGATGAGAAACAAAGTAGTGTGGATTCCTCCAGAGCAGGGTTGGGCCAAATTAAATTTTGATGGTGCTTCAAAAGGGAACTCGGGGCCATCGGGAGCAGGTTGTATTGTTCGAACCCCCACGGGTCAAGTCTTGGGAAAAATGGAAAATTCCCTCCCTGATGGCACTAATAATGCTGCATAATCCAAGCACTTCTTCTCGGTTTGACTCTTTGCAAGGAAATCGGTGTTAAAAATCTGGTGGTGGAAGGGGACTCCACTCTTGTAATAAATGCTCTTAGGAATCAACAGATTCATAATTGGAGGTTGGGGGAGTTTTTAGATGCAACATTAGAACAACTAAAATGTTTTGAACAAGTGATGTTTAACCATACGCTGAGGGAAGGCAATGTTGAAGCTGACAGTCTATCAAATATGGGTGTGACTAGTCCAAATCTCAAAGAAATTAGTGTAGTAAGCATTTAAATTTTGTGGGTGGTTGGGCGGGCTCCCCCTCCCTCCTTTATTTATCTCATCTCTCCATTGATGTGTTAGGAGGGCCAGTTGGGAGTTGAGGTGGTGGAAAGGAAAGGGCCAAGGGGGACGTAGAAGGGTGTGACTAGGATGTCGGTCACATGGTGGAGGTGGCAATTCCCTTCCCAGAGCTCGAGGATGTTGTAGGCATCATTACCTAAAGGTCGTTTAATATGGATTAAACACAACATGTTTGGATAGTTATCATTAGCAAGGGTGGTGGCGGGCTAGTACCTGGCAGTAATTGAAATATAGTGTTTAAGTGGGTAGTTTATCACCTTTATTTCATTCATCTATGTCGTTCGTACTTGTTAGTGGCAATTTTAGTGGAAGAGTCTATTTGTTCTGGTGGTGGCGCTCATGGCGAAGCGCTCTCGCTTCATCATCAAGGTCTTTGTGGATGGCATGGAAAAGTTTGGGGTGGACATGCCAATCTCTCTAAAATCTTTAGCTAGACAAGCCTCCTTTAGAGAAATCAAAGACCAACGG
The DNA here is from genome assembly GCA_007258455.2 of Sequoia sempervirens. Classification (NCBI taxonomy): domain Eukaryota; kingdom Viridiplantae; phylum Streptophyta; class Pinopsida; order Cupressales; family Cupressaceae; genus Sequoia; species Sequoia sempervirens. The sequence continues at coordinate 379,739,952 of VDFB02193867.1, read as the reverse complement.
CTGAAGTGGATTCTCACAAACAAGGATCCACTAGCCTTGTGGCAACAAAAATGATCCTGGGAGCTGGTCATTTGGCCAAAAAGGAGTTCAGAAGGGACAACCTTCACATCTCTTCTCAGTTTTTGGCGTCTCTTATAGACAACGGTGAGTCTAAGGTTGAGGCCAAATTGTTTATGGTTAAGATGTTTCAAAAGGATCTGGTGGGTGGTTTAGATGAGGTGTTGAGCTTTGTTGTGGAGGGTAGAGGTGTTCCAAGGCCAAGTGACTTCACAATTGTTCAAGGCTCGGATGAGGCCATGAAGCTATTTTCGTTCCTTCTTGACTTGAGTGGTCTAACATTGAGCAAACATAGGATGGTGGCGGCGGTGGCTATCGATTTCCTTAAGAAATTCTTCAGCCTATTGGCGGCGGGTGGTGTCGAGTGGGTAAAAGTATTTGAAGAATTTGCTGCTTTAAATAACTTTATGTGAATTTCCTTTATGTAGATGTTGGTTCTGGTAATTTTTATAGTTTCTTTCTCTGGTCCAATGGCGTTCTCTAGTCTCAGGGTTTGTAAATTTGGTCTCTTAATGGCCATTTTGTGAATTTTGGGTGCTCGGGATTTATCTGTTCATGGTTGGGGCTGAACCTTTATGGCCTGTTGTGTTGGTTGATGGCTTTGGTGGCTGGATGGTGGGTTCTGGAAGGTTGGGTTTCCTGTTTCTGGTTGGCTGGGTTTCTCGTTTTGGCCTGTCTTCAGGGTGGTTTTCTGGTATAGGTGGTTGGGTTGGGTTTTGTTGGTACTTGATGGTGGAAACATTTCCCGCGTTCATAGACGATTGTACTCTCTTTATCTAATATATAAATCAAACTTGTGTATAAAAAAACATCATTCTCCATAAAAAATTGAAACATTGTACAAGGATCTTTATCACAAATATTTGAAAATTGTCAAATATAAACTTAGGTTATCATTTAGGGATCAAAATAATTCAACATCAAAACATCAAACATCCACTCAAACATCATAAACAGCTCATATCAAATCAACAAACTTAAAAACATTTGGGCATATCACTTAGGGTTAAAATTTTTATCACATCCACTAATTTAGCCTTATCCTTGAAAATGATTTCTTTTCAAGGTATTTAGGTTGAATTAGCAAACATAATTGTGAACAAAATAAATTTGAAGTCATAAGTCTACTTTCAAAGGTAGTAAGTTCATAATAAAACACATCAAAATCAAAATCAAACCAATTCTTAGGTGTAGTCCAAGTCAAAAATTTCATATCACTCACATATGAATTATCACCATTGATCCAAATCAAACCTAAGACATCATTATTGACAACAAAGTTGAGGTTTCAAAATACATTTTCAACCTTGTATGGTCACAAGAATATCACAATACAAGAAAGCTATGGAGACTAACCCTAAGGATTCAATAGATCCTAACTTAAGTGTTAGTGATCAACCCTATCGAATGCCTCAAACAAGTGAGGTTCCTCCAACAACAAACACAAGCAAACCACAAATGGAAGTGGAAACTATCTATAATAAGAAGGGACAAAAAATACCACGTGAGATTACTCAAGAAGACATCCTAGAGTTAGAGAAAAACCAAGATTTTCTTCATGCAATGGAAGTGTCAATAAAACAAAATCCTACACAATACATGATGAGACTTGCACAAATGGGTGCTAAACTTCCATCTACCTTTGATGTCAACACATTGAAGGAACAACCCTTTAAGCAACCAAAACATCACAAGACCAAACATAGTGTCAAATCCAAATATGGCGTCAAATCCAAACATGGTTCCAAATCCTAACCTATGTTCAAATCCAAACATGGTGTCAAATCTTAACATGGTTTAGAATCCAAATATGGGGTCAAATCAATACTTCATTCAAAATCAAGGTTACCCAAATCAAAACAATGTGGTTCCAAACCAAAATGTGGTCCAAAATCAAGGTTACCCAAATCAAAATAATGTGGTTCCAAATCGAAATCAAAATGGAGTACTAAATCAAAACAATGTGGTTCCAAATCAAAATCAAAATGGAGTACTAAATCAAAACAATGTGGTTCCAAACCAAAATGTGGTTCAAAATTAAAATGGAGTACCAAATCAAAACAATGTTCCCAATCAATACCAACAGATAATGCAAAATCAAAATGCCATCTCAAATTAGAACACTGTCTCAAATAAGCATAGTGTCCCTAACCAGCATATGGGTCAACACCAAGGATTTTCTCATGATCCAACACAAGCACAACAAATGTATACTTAACATATGATTTCTCAACAACAAGGTCAACAATATATTGGGTCTCAAAATCATCAATATCTTAATTCCCAAGGAGAACAATGCATTCAACCTCAAGGAAATGCTACACCGCAATATCAATATGGTGGAACATATAACATACCCCCAACACCTCCATCAAACTCAAAATATCATTCATACAACACACCCCCATATCAAGATCATATGTATGTTCCACCATTGATAACTACAAACATGGAAATTTCCTCACAAATACAAACATTGCCACAAAGGATACAAGATATTCAAGTAAGAAAGGTTAAAAAGTCATATGCAGTTCAAGACTTATGCCTCTATCCATTCGATAGGAGCATCATGATGATACCTTTCCCTCCAAATTTTGAGATCCCAAAGTTTGACAAGTACAAGGGAAGAGGAAATCCTGAATAATACAAGGGACTTTTATGTTGCTTGTATGGAGGTCTCTTACAATGATTTGTATCTTATGAGAGTATTCCCAAGAAGTTTGGGTGGGTTAGTGTTGGAATGGTTTTCACATTTACCTCTAGGAATTTGAACATTCCAAGAAATTATTGATCAAATCGTCGCACATTTCTCATATAACATTGATGTTGACATTACAATGGAAGACCTTTACACATTAAAACAAAATGGATGAGAACCTTTTGCTATTTTTTTGCAATGTTGGAGGCAAAAAGCTAGCAAGTGCAAGTGGCCCATTCCTAAAAAATAACAAGTAGAAATTCTTGTTGGAAATCTTGGAACAATTTTGGCTTTTCAATTATGTATGCAATGTGTCTCAACCTTTGAAGAGCTAATCTCAAAAGGCATTGCAATTGAAAAAGCTCTAATTGCAAATGGAGTTGTCCAAATATCAACTAATAAACCATCATCAAGTAATAGTGACAAACCCCAATTTTGGGCTAAAAACAAGAACATTACTAATGATGGTGTTGTAGATGCAAAGGTGGTCATCAATGCCCCTTCTAGACCTACAGTATAATCAAATCAACAAAATGTGCAAATGGTCAACAATCAAGAACAAACAATTATCCTCCAAAATGGAAATACACTCCTTTAGGAGAACCTATTGAAATTGTTTTGAACAAGTTACTTCAAACTAATCTTATTAAAATGTCGGATCCTCATGAATATCTTGAACCTGAAGTTAAATCACCATGATACAAAGACAGATTTTTGTGAATTTCATTATATCAAAGGTCATAAAACATCTAGTTGCATGAAATTGAAAAATGTTATTCAAGTCTTTATAAACCTTGGAGACATAAATATTGATAAAAAATCAGGAACATCAGGAAACAAAGACCTTCAAATATACAAAAATTTAATGCCAAATCATGGACAAATAAATGATAAAGGAAAAGGAAAGGTGTATAACCAAGTGAGTCATGTCTATGACAATGTCATGGGAAATACGCATACATCTGATAATCATGTGTCTGTCATCAAAATCCAAGAAAGAAATCTTGAGTGTGGGGTCACCACACGAAGGGGAAAGGTTACAAAACAAGGGGCTCCTTTGATACCAAGGTTATCACCCAAAGAGAACACTACAAATTATAGTATTCTTGATCAACTCAAGAAGATACCAACCCAAATATCTATTCTAGAACTGTTAAAGATCTCACCAGCTCATAAGGAGATTTTAGAGAACACTTGGTCCTCATCAAGTGTACGTAATGACATTGATGTTGAGAAATTCCAAGCCATGGTAGGCCATATTTCATCCACTCACCGACTATTATTCACAGAACATGATCTACCATCACAATCATTCCACAATTGTGCACTCCACCTTGAGGTATATGTGAACAAGAACAAAGTGAAGATGGTCTCAGTAGATGGAGGTGCGGGTTTAAAAATTTGTTCCCTACAACTAATTAAACACTTGGGATTTTCAAAAGAGGTCATAGAAAGAAGTAGAGGAGCAACAATCAAAGGATATGGTGATGAAGAAAGGGATTCTGAATGTACCATAACATTACTGTAGACATGAAAAATATACCAACATACTTGATCTTGATTACTAACACCATTTCATCCTGAATCACCTTCTCAACTTATCATCACTCTTCATCCCTTAATTAAATAAATAATCATTTATCCGATTAAGCCATTCTCTCTTGTTAATTAAATTAATCAATCTAATTTAATTAACCCTATGTCTCTATTTAATTAAATAATTCATTTTATTTAATTAATCCCCAAAGTCATCTTATTAAATTAAATAAATTAAACCTTGTTTGATTTAATCTAACATCATCTCTTTTAATTAAATAAATCAAAATATTTATTTAATTAATCTTGAAATCATATTCTTCTCATTTTGATTTAAATCAACCAATAAATCTAAATCAATTAGTCACATCATCAAATCCCTCATTAAATTAATTAGACCTTAATTAATTTAATCTTAATCCATGTCCCATCCTCTAGCTTTTGCCACTTGCACATGAAAATACTTTTAATTCATTTATTAAATCCCTATTTTCTCTCAACTTGGCATCTTTTAGAGAATATTCTTCCAAATTTGAAATCCCTCCAAGTGGATTTGTCCTTCCAACAAGACATTCATTCCTTCTTACATGTCCTTATGTATTGAGCCAAGTGGCATTTAAGTCATTCTTTTTCCCTCTTACATGTCATTTCACTATTTTCAAATTCCACCTAATTGCATTTATGGGCACATTCATCAAAATGTGCACATCCTTTGCCCATTCAAATCTTGACAAGTGGCACTTGCCCATTGGGTGTTGAATGATCCCACATTCATCCCATTTTGCATTTCTCCATCTTGTCTTTCTATAAATAAGAAGCTTCTCTCCTCATTTGGATCATCCACAATTTGATCAAGTCTACTATACTCAATTTTATCATCAAGCATATCTATTTCCACCAATTTTATCAAGGTCTTAGCTAGGTTATGCAAATTTTTCATCATGGAGCTCAATTGAATCTTCAACAAAGTGGATCAACCTTCATCACTCATCAACATTGCATCATAGGAGTTGGGAAAGGGCCAATTTTCACATCAAATTGGCACAAATTCCCGCATGGGATCAAGAGTTTGCATGCTTAATTAGGATTTCTTTGCTTTCTCATTGTGTTCTTCATTTTATTTCCTAGTTTGAGCATTGTTAATGGATTTCATGGGGAATCTTGATTCTTACTTGCATTTGATCTAATAATGTGTTTGTTTCTTGTGTTTTGTAGGTATTAGGATTGGGGTTCTACATTTGGCACTAGAAGGAGGGCAAATCTCAAGTTTAAATCACGTTTTTTAACAAAATTTCATGTTTTTTTTCTCTATTCTTGTGTCTACAGGAAACTGCACTGCTATCAATCTAGCGATGTCATACAACACTGCTACCAGTCCAGCGGCGCCATACAACAATGCTTCAAACTATAAACTGCGCCGCTCAGTCTTTCCCGCCCAAAATTCAAATTTCTTAACTCCACCGCTGGTTCAATTCTCATGCGCTAGAATTCTCAAACTCCAAACAATGCCGCTAGGCAAAACTCTGATGCAATCACACTCTCTATTTTGCTACAGAGCGTCGCGTGTAGATTTAGCGGCGCTATACAGCGCCGCTGAATTCTTCAAACTGCACTGCCTGTGCAAACTTTGCCACTAGAGTGAAGTAAAAAGTGGAATTTTAATATTTTTTTTACATGTGCTTTTTTTATTTTGATCATCTGGGATATCAATTGCTTTCTTGGCCTCTGTTTTGTAGTTTTAACTAGTTTTTCCGCAGGTTGGCTAAATCAAAGGTGAAGGAGGGCAACCAAGTTGAAGTTGCATTATGACATCATCATCTCATTACATCAAGTGTTTTTAAACACTTTAGTGTTTGTTTAACACTTTTGGAGAGTTCATAATCTCTCTTAGGGATTTTATTTCTTTTCATGTGCTTAGGACATACTAAATTTCTTTTGGGCTCTAAAAAGAACACTACAAAAGCATTAATTTTTACAACAAAGGGTTAAAAAAAACTTTATACAAACTCACTAGATTTGGTTTAAAGGTTAACAATTGAACAATCAAAATCTCACATTTACTTTGGTGCTTAAAAAGAAGTCACTCTTTCTTTGAAAGGATAAAATGAACATGTGCTTCTTTGTCTTGTAATCATTTACCCAAAATAATGCCATCGAAAAGACGTATGCACTTCTCTTGCGCCTCACAATGATTTTGAGAATCAAAAGGCTTTTTGGTGGTCTTGAGTTGGGTAAAGTGATTGCCTCCACATTTCATTTGGGTTTAAAAATTGAACACATCTTGCGAGTGTGAGTGGTACATATCACATATATTCTCCCTTTGTTTCTCAACAAAGTTCAATTAAGTTATGGATATTGTTTGCTCGCTTTTGTTTATCTTAGAGGGCCTGCCTTGTGGGAAACAGTAATCACCTAAGGGAATGACCCAACTGGAAACACGCTAAAGCCAAGCGACTTCCAACCAGTATATAAGTGTGGATATTGGAACAAAGGCCAATATCACAAGGATGGTTCCGACGAGAAGGGAAACAATGGTCTCTCGCTGCATGAATTATCCCCCACGAATGAAATGACTGCATTAGAACCCTTGTTTAGAAAAGGCCAAAATCCTTGATCTATTTGTTGGTGCAAGAACAATCATTCTGAAGCCGCCCCACACTTTTACGACTTTTAGTAGAGATGGAAAGTATTCCATACGAGTTTCATGGGTATTGATGCTTGACTGCCCCGTATAAGTGAGTGTCGTGGAGGGGAGCTAGTGGGGTCAAACATCTAACCATCCACTAAAAGTAGGTGTAACTGGACTTGTCCAAGTGGGGATTCAACAAATACAGTCTTTCATAGCCATAGGGTTGTGCATGTTCTTGGAAACAAAACACTTTGCTTGTTTGTAAACATTGGAAAAATAGACATTCAACATTATCATCAAAATTTCAAAATCTTTAGGAAGCAAATACCATTGACAAAATTCAGGTGTTATTGCTTGCCCTAGGGATTCTATCCTTAGAGGTTTCTAAAAATTTGGATTTATATCTCAATTTGCTTGCTAAAGTCAACAATAGGTAACTTTTGCCTTGATTTCATTGAAGTTCCACATAATATACTTTGTGGGGTGAGAAGAACTTAAGACATTAGACATCTAGTTTCAAGACCTGATCAAGAATTATTTGTGGTAAAAAGAACTCACTAAGCAAAGCTAAGAACAATTGAATCCCACACGTGTTTGAAATGATTTCACGCAAAATAAAAATCCGGAAACCAAAGTCAAAAGCTCTTAGTCCAAAAGATCACCAAAAGCGTCTCTCAACGCTCTACGAATTCAGACAAAGATTACTTTTCAACTTTTATAGAAGAGCTTCAAGAAACAATCCCAATTTGTATGAATTCTTTTATCAACAAAATCCAAATCTTTTTCGGGAATTTGAGCATCTTGTTTAGAGTAAAGTGTGTTCTTCAAAACTGAGGTCTTGTAAACAAGAGTCTTTTTAGGTACACATAGGATCAAAGTCAACCTTCATCCATCTTTCAATCATCAAACCAAAAATCATCTCACCATCAACTCTTGAAAATCTTGAAAAAATCCTCCATGTTAAACTTTGGGAAAATCAAAATCAAAGCAAATCCAAATCACCTTGTTTGATTAAATGTGTGTAGATGCATCCTTCTCCACATATTTGGTCAAATTATCAAACCTTGTGAACAATTCTATCGCTTGATAACATCCAACATCTTGGGGTTTAGGAGTTCATTATCCAAAATAAAAAATCAAGTCAATCAAAATCATCTTGTTTGGATAGGTGTGTTTAGATGAATCCTTCTTCTCACACTTAGCTAAATTAGCATCTTGTGGATGAATTCACTCTAGTACAACATCCAACCTCTTAGAGTTTATGAGTTCCAAATCCAAATCAAAATCAAATCAATCCCAAATCAAAATCAAACATCAAATCCAAGTCCTAAAGTTTGACATCTCCTTCAAGATTTCTCAATAATTCCAATCATCCACCAATCATCCATCTTTCACATATCTCATTACCACCCTTTGATCTTTAAATCATCCTATATTTTCTCTCTTGTTCCTAAAAATATATCATTCTAAAGAATTAGAGGTTCATCTCTTACATTCTTGAAAAAATGATCCCTATTTTATGGTGCAAACTAGATCGCAACACAAGAGGAACATGGAAGCCAACAAAGAAACATCAACTTCAAGTGACCTAAGTCAAACCAATTTTGAAATGAATCTCGTTGGATCAAGCAATCATTTGACTAATCTTCCTTCATCATCACAAAATCCATAAGAGGAAGGTCAAGTAGAGGATATCACCAATAATGCCTTTGGTATGACCCAAGATGAGATCACTGAGATGGTTCAAAATCACGAGAATCATAGAATTGTCAACATCATGATGAAACTCCATCCCTCACAGTACATGCTTGAATTGGAAAAAATAGGGGCTAAACTCCCTTCCGATTACGATGTGAGGACCATTATGGAACAACCTCTTGGGGTCATGCCCCCAACATCATTCACGCTGCCAACATCATCTACACTCCCCATTTCATCAACACCCCCATTTCAAAAAATCACTCAACCCATCCCCCAAATTACATCACCATTGCTCCAACTCAACCCATTGTTAACAAGGGGAGCGCATTTCTCAATGTATTAAAAACACACCCCCTTGTGAATAATCAAGATTTGGATGCAAACACTATACTGGGACAATCCGTTCCCAAAAATCCATTACATCCATATGTTCCCCTCACCTTTCATGATCCCAATGACCTATCATCATCATTTCACACAACACCTCAAACCTCTCTCCCCATAACTTCGCAAGGAGAAGGTGATTTATTTGGACCAGGGGGCATCTTTTCCCCTTCATCTTCATCATTTCCCCAAGGAAGTATGCCACTCACTTTTCCACCACTTCCACCCTTGCCATTAACATCTGTATCACCTCTTGGTTTGGGGTTACCTCTGTTACCGCCACTCATTCAAAACACCCCCCCAATCATTAATCAAACATCATACCAAATCCTCCCATCTTTCCATCGATATCACAACAACAGATGGCGGCCATCCCCATAACACAAGCAACCAACACATCATCTATCATCCCTCAAAACATGGTCTCTCAAGGACCGAGCATATTGATCACACCATCCACTACCCAAATTCCCATCACCAGTACAATGGTACCTCTCATCACGAACACTATTCTGAATCCGCCACCTCCACCACCACCACAATCACACTAAATTAATACAACATCGTGTTGCAAGTAGCTCAACAAGTTGCCAATCGAAAAACACTTCAACAAATGCAAAATCAACAAGCTGCACAACTAGCTGCTCAGCAAGCCGCTTAAGCTGCACTACAAGAGCAACAAGCACAAGCCCAAACCTTATTGCAACAACAACAACAAGCCACTCAAGTTGCACAGGCTGCACAAAAGGCTCAAGCAAAAGCTGAAGCTTCCCAAGCCGCACTATAAGCACAAGCTCAAGCTCAGGCGCAAGCCCAATACCAAGCTCAACAAGTGCAAGCACAAGCGCATTATCTCGTACAACAACAAGCATCCCAATAATGAGCATACCAACAAGTGTTGAAGCAATACCAAGAACAACAAGAAGCATCCCAACTAGCAGCCCAACAACAAGCGTTATTGGCTCAACAACAACAAGCTCAACAACATGTATTATTAGCATAACAACAACAGGACCAACAACAAGCGTTGTTGGTACAACAATAATTACAAGCATATTTGGCGCAACAACACATGCAAACACCATCTACCAACACAAAAACCAATCCACCCTCCCCTCCAACACCTCAACCACTCCAAAACACATTCACTCCACTCCTTGATCTATAAGATGATGTAATGACACAAATCAAGTTGCTCTCGCAACAAGTGTTCGATCTTCAGTCAGGGAAAACCACCAAAACACCAAGCAACTTGTGTCCCTATCCATTTGACAGGAGCTTTGCAATGAAACCATTCCCCAAGGGATTTGAAATCCCCAAATTTGATAAATACTGTGGGATGGGAAACCCTGAAGATCACATCAGGGAATTCTAAGTGCATTGCATGGAAGTCACATATGACAATACATATCTGATGCAGCTATTTCCTAGAAGTTTGGCTAGCCAAGCCATGGAGTGGTTCTCTCGCCTTCCTCCTGGCATCAAAAAGTTATAGGAAATAGTAGACGCATTCATAAAAAAGTACACCTTCAATATCAGTATGGATGTTAGTCTAGAGGAACTACCAGCTCTTAAGCAAGGAAAGAACGAATCATTTGCTTCCTTCTTACAACGATGGTGATCCAAGGCCAATAGGATAAAATGGGCCATGCTTGAAGAAGAACAAGTTTGCACCATCATCTCCAATCTTGAAGGAGCCTTGGAATTCCATCTCAAAGTGCAAGGTATCACCATGTATGACCAATTAGTCTCCAAGGTGCTTAACATTGAACGATCCATTATTTCACAAGGAGGGACACCCATATATCCTGAACAACAAAACAATCACCCATCCACCAACTACAATGACAAACCTCACACATGGGCGAAAAACAAAAATATTACCAATGATGGTGTTGTCGACGCCAAAGTTGTCATTAGTGCTCCTTGACAAAACACACCAGCACCCTAACAACAACCCCAAAACAACAATTAGAACCATCACCAAGCTAACACCGTGACTCAACATCCAAGCAATCAAATAGTCAACAATGTGAATGATCAAAGGGGACCACCCCAACGAAACAAAAACTCCCCCAAGCGAAAATACATAGCCCTTGGGGAATCAGCTGAATCCATCATGAAGAGACTGGTCGAGGAAAAACTCATCACAATCTCCACCTATGAGAACTATGAAGAGCCCTTCGTAAAACCATTGTGGTACAACAAAAATCACCTTTGTGACTTCCACAAAATCAAGGGACACACAACTTCCAGTTGCATGAGGTTGAAAAAATTGATCCAAGACCTCATTGACGACAAAATCATAAATGTGGAACAACCAGTGGGAAACCAAAACCTCAAGATTTACACGAATTTGATGCCTGACCATAACTAGGGAAACAATGATAAAGGCAAAGGAAAATACAAGAATGTGAACCATGTGTATGAACATGTTGTTGCAACACTTGAGGAGTATGTCCCCGTCATTAACATTAAGGGAGCCAATGTTGATTGTGGAGTCACCACACGCGGCGACAAGGTCACCATCGCTGGACCATCGCAACCTTCTAGGACAATCACCACAAATCCAAGATCTATTCCCTATGGCTACAATGTCCTAGAACAGCTGACAAAAACACCCGCTCAAATCTCCATCATGGAGTTGCTGAAGATATCTCCTGCACATAGAAAAATCCTTGAGCAAGCATTGGCTTCATCCACTGTCTTCGCCGATCTAGATGTTGACCAATTCCAAGCTATGGTCAGAAATATCACCACCCCAAACATCCTCACATTTTTTGATCAAGACTTCCTCATGCAACCATCTCATAATCACGCTCTCCACTTTGAAGCCTTGGTTCATAAAAATAAAGTTAAAAGAGTCTTGGTGGATGGGGGTGCAGGCCTAAACATTTGTTCCCTCGAGTTCATAAAGAATTTGGGAATCTCAGAGGATTCCATTGAAAAAGGAAAAGGCATCACAATCAGGGCCTATGATGATCAAGAAAGAGTGTCTTAGGGCACTATACAACTCCCTGTTCAAGTAGGGCCAACAATTATGGAAACCACATGTCAGGTCCTTGACCTCGATTTGCCTTACAACATTCTCCTGGGGTGTTTGTGGATCCATGGGATGCAAGCAGTGGCATCAACCTTCCACCAATGTGTCAAGTTCACATACCAAGTCCAAGAGGTCACTATCCATGGGGATCCCAAACCTTTTTCTTATTGCAAGAGCCTATAAGCCAAATATTACAAAATCCCCCAATTACCAAAAAATGATGAAGGCCTATCAACTCCATACATTGACCTAGCTACTCTCACCTCCACTTCTACAACAGAGACACCCGCCATCTTCACCATCTCCAATATCAAGGTCATTATCTAGGACAACGGGTGTGGAAACTATAAAATTCCAAAAAATGCTTTTGTGGTAGGAGAGTTACCGCAATCTCCCAAGTCACGAGGATGACCACAATCAAATGATGCCTCCTCATCCCAAACCTTCACAACATGCTCCTCTAGCTTTAGAAGTTGGGGAGATCTTGACTGAGAAGTAATAGAAGAGGATCCATCCCATCTCTTGTATCAAGACAACAAACGAGTAGCTGATCTACCTATGGATGATAGCAGTAAAGGCTTACAAATGATGCTCACCATGGGCTATGACAAAAACTAGAGGCTTGGACAAAATGACAACAAGCTTCTAATACCCATCATTCTAAGATGTGAATGAGAAATCTTGGTCTTGGATGTGCCCCTCCAAGTATGACCATATGTGGCTGAAATCCCCCGATTAAGAAGGTCAAAACTCCTCAGAAAATGGCAGCCACCTTGCAATTACCTGTATCCACAGGTTTGCCTTTAGACAATTTCACATTTGACATAACCAACATCTGTAGTAGTAGTGATGATGAGGATTCCATAGCTGACTTACCTATGCTTTTCGAGGACACCCTCCTCCTTATGATTAGTACCATGTCATTTGAGTCAACCAGTCAAACCCATGAAATCAACCTAGTCTACCCCCAACTCATCGATTACAACCAATGAGGACCACCAATTCTGGACACTTTCAAAAATGATGAAGCACTCTTAGAATTCATGGGACTACAGAACACGGTACCTTGCAGAGATCACAAGGTTGGGTTTGATATCATTATGGACACACAAGCTTACTATTTGGAAACAATTGAATCCTTTAGTCGCGAAAGCGAAAACTTGAGAATAATCTCAAGGTCTTTGAGTGAAAACCACACTGTGACACTCTTTGACCCTAAAATAGTAAAAAAAAAGGATGTATCCAACGGTGAAAACCTCTCAGAGGCACTCGAGGATGAAGGATTCAATATTCCTTTCAGAGCTCTACATCAAGAAAAGTCAATATTTCTAGCCGAGAAGTGCAACCCATTTAACTTCAGAACAAAAGAAACTCCGCATATCACATTTTATGCTGAATCATTGATGTCAGAAGAACATGAGCTCCCAACTGCCTTCTTAAGGGAGAGAAAGGTCAACTTTTCATGGAGCTATGTTGACATGCCTGGGCTTGATCCAAAGATTGTGGTCCACCATCTAGCAGTTTACCCTGAAGCAAAGCCTGTTAGACAAAAACTCAGAAAAATGCATCCCTAGATAGCCTTATTAGTCAAAATGGAATTGAAGAAGCTACTTGATTTAGGATTCATATGACCAATCAACTATCCAGAGTGGGTATCAAATCTGGTTCCTGTTTCAAAGCCCGATGGGGGCATCCATATATACACAAATTTTAGAGACCTCAACAAAGCATGCCCCAAAGATGACTTCCCGCTTCCCAACATTGATATGATTGTAGATATGACTGCGAGACATGAGATGCTTTCACTGATGGACAAATTCTTTGGGTATAACCAAATCATGATAACCAAAGAAGACCAACATAAAACAACTTTTACTTGTCCATGGGGGACATATTGCTGGAACATGATGTCGTTTGGCCTAAAGAATGTTGTAGCAACATATCAGAGATCCATGACCTTAATCTTTCATGACATGATCCATAAGACTATGGAAGATTATGTTGACAAAATATTAGCAAAATCCAGAAAGAGACGGGACCACATAGCAACATTGAGTGCCATCTTTGACAGGCTTGAGGAATACAAGGTTCGCCTTAATCCAAAGAAGTGTGTCTTCGACGTACAACCAGGGAAGCTATTGGGATACATTGTGTCTATGAGAGGAATTGAAATAGATCCCACTAAGGTAAAGGAAATCCTCAAGATGGAGGCACCTAAGACATTGAAACAATTGTGAGGCTTACAAGGTAGGCTCCAGTCCATCCGTCGGTTCATAGCTCAGCTAGCAGACAAGTCAATCCCATATTCTCACCTACTCCACAAGGGGGTAGTGTACAAGTGGGATGACAAGTGTGATGAGGCCTTTAACAAAATCAAAGAATATTTGCTCACACCTCCTGTGCTTATGCCACCAATCCCAAGAAAACCTCTAATCCTCTACATATTAGTAACAATAGTAGCTCTCGGTGCTCTCCTAGCTCAGCACGATGAAAATGGAATAGAGAGGGCCATCTACTACATCAGCTGAACCATGGTAGGGCATGAGTTAAATTATTCCTTCATAAAAAAAGCTTTCCTAGTAGTGGTGTTTTCTTCACAGAAGTTCAGACACTACATGTTGACACACAAAATCAAACTCATTGCCAAGATCGACCAGCTCAAGTATCTTCTTTCCAAAGTAGTGCTCATAGGAAGGATGGCCAAGTGGGTCATGATCCTATCCGATTATGACATTGAGTACATGGAACGTAAGGCCATCAAAGGGCAAGCTATTGCAGACCAATTGGTAGAAGCGCTAATATACTCAGAGAATCCACTAATTTCAGAGTTCTCAGATGAATCCATCTTCAATTTGAACATAAAATACCACTAGAAGTTGTACTTCGATGGTTCCTACACACAACATGGAATAGGAGTCGGGGTCTTTTTCATCACTCCATAGGGAGACTGCATACCAAAATCTTACAAGTTGGGATTTCCATGCACAAACAATATAGCAGAATATGAGGGTCTAACCATAGGACTCAGAATAACAGTGCAGTGGCATATCATGGCTCTCAAGGTATACAGAGACTCACAACTAATAATCAATCAAGTGAATAATGAGTACCAGACTAAGGATGACAAGCTAACTCCATACAAGAAATTGGTGGAAAGTGTTAAAGAATCCTTCATTGAGATCACATTCGAGCAGATAACTAGAGAAAACAACAGAGTGGCAGATGCCATGGCAATAATTGGATCCCTATTAGATATCCCTCGCAATGTCCCAAAGCATGAATTCCTAGTAGAGCAGCTTCTTGTGCCTACATTTGAGGTACCAGAGTCATAATTTGTGTGCAAAATCATTGGTCCTGGTGATCCTTGGTACCATGACATAAACACCTATCTGAGAATAGGAGTCCTCCCAACTGACTTAACCCCAAACCTTAAGAAAACCTTTGTCAAGAAAGCATCTTGATTTGTCATCTTAGGAAATACCCTTTACCGTAGGAGCATAGAAGGAACCTTGTTACATTGCTTAAACGTTGATCACCTTAACTGAGGTACATAATGACATATGTGGTTCACACTCAAGCAGTATGACCTTGGCCAAGAAATTGCTGAGGACGGGGTATTATTGGCCTACAATGGAAAGAGAAGCACATGACGATGTCTGAAGGTGTCTGCAATGTCAACAGCATGGGGAACTCATTCATGCACCAGTCTAAGAACTCCATCCTATTGTCACACCATGGCCCTTTTCGCAATGGGGGCTCGATCTCGTTGGAAAAATCACCCCCACCTCATCCAGTGGTTACAAGTTTATCATTATCACCACTGAGTACTTCACCAAGTGGGTGGAAGCCATCCCCATGACATACATCACTGGAAAGCAGATATCAAAGTTCATCTTGAACTACTTAATATGCTGATACGGTGTTCCCCAAGCTATTATCTTAGATAATGGGACACCTTTCAAGAATCAGGATGTTCGTGACCTTTGCGACAAATTCAAAATCCAACATCTCTTTTCCACTCCATATTATCCCCAAGGCAATGGCCAAGCAGAAGCCACCAATAAAATCATTCTGAAGATCCTCAAGAAAACAGTCAATGACGTAGGTCGTGACTGGCATCTGTAGCTAAATCCCGCCCTTTGGGCCTATCGAACCAGCATCCACACACCAACAGGTGCCACCCCCTTTTCCCTGGTCTACAGATTATAAGCCATATTACCCATCAAGATTGAGCTTCTGTCACTGAGAATATCACTACAAAACCTCATCACAAATGAAGAATACCAAGTATCAAGACTAAATGAGCCAGAGTTGCTAGATGAGTGGCGTATGGAAGCATTAAATCATCTGCAGGTCTATCAGAACCGACTCGAGAGGAGCTATAACAAGATCCAGGTTAGAGAACTTGTGCTCAAGGAAAATCAAAAGAATGTCCTAAACCCAAATGGTAAAAGAAAATTTGAGCCCAATTGGTTGGGACCCTTCGTCATCACAACAAGCTACAAGTTAGGGCATATTGGCTATCAACACCCAAAGGTGAGCCTTTGTAGGATCCCATCAACAACTCACATCTCAAAAAGTTTTATGCTTAAATATTTCAAGGTATAGAACCAAAAATACAAAAAAAATAGAAAATGTCCTTAAAAAAATGGTTACCTTGATAAAAACCTAGCAAACAAGCGTCTTGGTGACAACAAAAAAATAAAAAAATAAAAATCAAGAAAAATCAAAAAAATGATTAAAAACAGTAAAGAGAAAAATCATCCTATAGTGAAAACCACTTCAGTGGCACTTTGGGCAAGTACCTTGGTGAAAACCTGGAAAATAGGCGCCTTGTGTAAATAAGCACTTTCCATCCACCAGGATCTCCACGACTTATTTTGCATCATCCATCCATCATGCTTCCACTATCCATCTATCTCCATCCATCATCCACCCACGTCTGCACCATAGCTTGGTCCTGTGTTTGTGTCATGATCCCTCATAGTACTACTCAACCCACCCCCAAGGTCAGTTTGTCCTACCTTTATCGGAGTAGTCTATCGCTTCATGCTGGGGGCATGCTCTTATCGAATCAAATTTGTGTATGTTCTTGAAATCCTAAAATCAGAAAATCCAAAAACATCAGAAAATTAGAAAATCGAAAAACATCAAAAAATCAAGAAATCTAAAAACATTAGAAAATCACAAAATCCCAAAACATTCAAAACATATCGAAATCTAAAAACAGGTCAAAAAGTCAAAAAAGTTAAAAAATAGAGTTGTCTTGTCGAACTGCGTGGTCTTTGTGTGTATAATGTAGGCAAGGATCATCTGTTGATCAACCCCCAAGGCCCCTATGATAGGCCTTTAGGTTAGTCTTGGTCAAAATATCAGAAAACCCCAAACATTTGTAAAATCTTAAAAATACCAAAAACAACCTCAAAACAGTTCAGAAAACTCCAAAAACATTCAAAAAACCTAAAAAATCCATCCATCCCCATCTCGTTTTCACTTGCAATAAACATCACTCACAATAAATCATCATCACCCCAACCTTTGGTGAAACAGTCGGAAACAAGTCTGGCGAGATAAAATGTGAAAACTCAAACATCAAGGTCTCAAGTCTAGGTTAGTACGTAAACACGTTGGTCAACTCTTTGTGTCAATAGCTTATCATCCAATCAATCCCATATCAATCATCTGATATCGTCATGTCCTAGGATGCATCTTTCCTACAATGGACATCAACATCAGGCATCATCATAGTTTAGTCTTGGCTAGTAGTATTGAAGAACATTAGCTTGTTTGTTTACTTTATCTTTGTCTTTTGACTTATCTTTTTGCGCTCATTTCAATGACCTCTCGATGATGTCCCAAAACAAAGGGATTTAGATAGAAAGGAATGGGGCAACGATCATTATCTTTTTATCTGTTGCGCTTGTTGGATGTTCTTGTAATATAACCTCGGTTATGCGTGCTTTGTTTGGGTATAGAGAGGATCTTTTAGGTATCTTGTTGACCATATAGGAAGGCTTGCCTTACTGTGTTTTAGTCTGAGATATTTGGAATATCTGAACAACATTTTGAATAAGGTTTCGTATGCCAGGTGTGAACAAGAGTACTCCTATCTGATTGTCAAGTCAAAGTCCATCACACTAGGTGCAACACCATCTTGGTTCTTTATACTTTGATGCATCATGCCTATGTGTGTTATCAAACATAATATAATTAGCCCTTTAAAAATCCCAACTCCTCGAAAAATCATCATCATCATCATCATCATCTCGTGTCTTGTTGAATCTCTTGCTTTCTTCTATCTTCTTTCGCGCTAACATGGTACCATGATAGTTAATCAAAAAACATCATGCATCCATCCTGCATCCACAAACCGTCAGCATATTGCATACTGCATATCATATAGGAAATATTAAATCATATCGCATGCATTGCATTTCTGTCCATATATAATATAGATGGGTTATTCTAAGCATCTCATAAACCATACATATGCATCCATTATATAAGCATAAAAGCAATCATCCCATAGCATTATAAACATCATAAACCATTACCCTAAAATTTGCATCATTATAACATCATTTGCATTTATCATATCATAAATAAGCATCCATTATGCCATCACATATACATCACATATAATTTGCATATCATAAACATCACATATCATCATATCATAACACGTGCATATATCATTTCATAAAACATCATTTCATCATGTCATCATCATAACATCATAAGTGCATATCATACATGAGAAAATTACACACATCTTATCATCCATCATTGCATAATAATATAGATCCATCTGTTAGTCTAAGCATTTGCATACCATAATATTTTGCATACATCATCAAAAGTGCATAAGAAAAGGTACGGGAAAAGAAATGCATCCATACATCATTGCATAAGCATCATATAGTATCATCATCATAACATCATAACATAGAACATCATTGCATCACATTGCACAACATATAGAAATAAGATCCATCCATAAAGCATAAAGTAGAATATGACACATCATATAGATCAAAATCATCATCTCATATATCATCAAAATAACTATACTATCATGGTACAAAAGAATCAGATCAAGTGTGTATTAAATACATAAGTACAAAAGGCCCACTGGGCTATCAAAAATGAGCCCACGGGGCACAAAAAGAATACTGTCTCTGATCTAAATGAAGGCTAGCCCTGGTGGCTGTTGCCCTCACCACCTGATCTCTCCCCATGATCCTTTGTGGGTTTGTGGCCTATCCTCTATGAAAAATCTGGTACTTGGGCTACCCTTGGCACAACCTGATAATAGTGCATCATGTAGTAGTCGGCCTCCTGGATGGCCTCCCTGTATGAACGAAGTGGCACCATGCTTTGAGAGGAGGATGACTAGATACTCTCTATCTATTGTCATCTGCCCATCTCTGCCATTGCCTGCAACTCTGCAACCTGTCTCTGTTGGACCGCCTGGTCCCACTCTGCCTGCAACTAATCTCTCTCAACTATAAGAACTTGTATCTATACCTGAAGCTAGACAATCTGACCATCTCTAGAGTTTGGCTGAGGCCTTGGCTGCATGGGTGGTTGATCTTGGTCCCCATCTCTGGGCGGTGTCGGGACCCTGTCCTGGTGTCCGTGATCCTAGTGTGCTTGGTCCTGGTCTTATCAAACTTGATCCTGACCGTCTTGTTGGGGTTGATCCTGTGGCCCCCCATCATGAACTGGTTGATGTGGTGGTGGCCCACCCACTCCCTCATCCTCATCTTCGCCCCCTCGGCCTCATCCTGCTCCTTGGCCTCTGGCCTTCTGCCTTGCGAAGGTGTGCCTGGCACTATCAGTCGAAGAGGTGGCCAAAACTAATCTTTGTACACCTGCATGGTGCCCGCATCTGCCTAACCCTAATAATAAGGCGACGACCTAGCCACCAGCTGCATAAAACTCTGCATTGCCTTGTGTGCAGGTATATAATGGCCCCAGGAGCTCTAGCTCATCATCTATGCAAAAATGCCACACATTGATCATCTAACCTATCCTGCGCCTCTCCAAACTGCCTCTGAACCTTGCTTGGAAGGTACATCTTGAGCATTGTGTGCTCCCTGCCCTGCATCAATTTGTCCTGATGAGCGAAGAAAAGCTGCAACACATCATCAAACCATGCAAGCCATCCAAGGTATGGCCGCTATGTGAAGGCCCGCATATCATCAAGAACTCTCCTCCAATAAGGAATCTCATGTTGTCCTGTGTGTGTGAATGAAACACCGCCTTTGTATCGCTAGACAATTGGATCATTTGGCTCCATAGTAACTAGAACAACTCTCAGACGAAGCATGACGATGTGCTCCCAGGCCTAGATGTGAAGCAATGTAATGCCAGCCCCAAGAGCTTAGCCGTCCAGATATGCAAACTCGTGCAAATCTCTGTATAGCGAGGCCAATAGGACTGAACCCCAAGAAAAGCATGTTCATCGCCAAACCATGCGCTTCCAAGTGAGCCCCCATCCAGGATTGAAGTATTGGCCTTGCCGATCTGGTGCGACGTGACCAGATATGATAGCTGCAATAACAAGATAGAAGGGTGACACAGAGAGCTTATAACACTCTAACTCAATCTGACCCTCGCATAATACAAGCTCGTCCTAGCCCATAACATCATAGCACGCCTCCTTCTCGACATCTATGTCATATATCACGTGCTCTCCATGGATGGGAAATCAGAGTATCCGCCACACATCCTCTAGTGTGATCGTCACCTCACTTGTCGGGAGGTGGAAAGAGGATGTCTCATTGTGCCATCTCTCAGCGAGTGCCATTACCATACCCAGGTGTGTCTGAACGGGCAGAGCATAAGTGATATAGCAAAGTTCGATAGCCCCTATATGCTCCTACTGTCACTCGGGCATAACCTGTAAAGCGCTAAAAAGATCCTGGGACCTGTGCTAGCGTGAATATAGTATCGTCGTCTCCTCTTGCATCAGGAAAGTCACTGTGTTAAAATTCATCAAAAATTGTGATCCTGACTTGTCTCGGTGTACCCAAGGCAACCTCAACATCAATGTCTGTGCATGCAGTGTAGTTTGAAAGTTTCAAACTGCACCACTAGGAGTCTTTGACCCTCAAACTTTGTCGCAGTCTGAGTGTGCGACCCAGTTTGACCTAAACCCTAAATTGCAAAAGGGACCATCGCGGTGCACTTTTCATATGTGGTTGGGCTTGGAATTTAAACCCTAATTCCAAACTACGTCGCGACGTTGCTACTCACGACTGTGACACAGTTTGAGGCCCATGGTGCCGAATTAAACTTTCCAATGGTGCAGTACAGGACCGCTCCTAAAAACTAAGTTTCCTAGCCTAATAAATGTGCACAAAAATTAAAAAAATGAAGTTGAGTAAAGTTGACTCACCGGTGGTCCAGTGCCAGGAAGCCTTTGGTGTGTGCGTACTTTGTCAAAAATGTGTCGGGGAAGTTGTCGTTGCGCCATCTCGTGAAGGGGTCGGAGCTCAAAATTGCAAAATCTCTGAAGGTTGAATGTGAAAATGAATTGGAAGTGGATCCTCAAGGCCTATTTAATTCTAAAAATTAGGGTTTTTTGACCTTGTTTAGCTGTCCAACTAGGGTTATAGTCCCCCGATCCAATTTTTTCCCGTCCTAGGGCCGTTTTGCACCATTTTTTGCACTTTTATCTCATTTTTTGGTGTTCTAGAGTCTTTCTGGACTCGTCAGGCACCTCGTCCCTCTTTTTCGCGAGATCACCCAAAAATTTGAATTTTCGTTCGATCTCTCAGGGGGCAGTATGTCGGCATGTTTTCTCTCGCCGGGACAGCAGTGGGAAAAATTTTGAAATAAAAAAAAATTGACTTTTTGATCGAAGACAGTTTATTCTTTGAACCAATGTAATGAGTACTTTGCTTCAAAGAGGGGAAAAATGTAGACATGGAAAATATACTAACATACTTGATCTCGATTACTAACACCATTTCATCTTGAATCACCTTCTTAGCTTATCATCGTTGTTCGTCCCTTAATTAAATAAATAATCATTTATACGATTAAGTCATTCTCTCTTGTTACTTAAATTAATCATTCTGATTTAATTAACCCTATGTCTCTATTTAATTAAATAATTCATTTTATTTAATTAATCTCCAAAGTCATCTTATTAAATTAAATAAATTAAACCTTGTTTGATTTAATCTAACATCATCTCTTTTAATTAAATAAATCAAAATCTTTATTTAATTAATCTTGAAATCATATTCTTCTCATTTTGATTTAAATCAACCAATAAATCTAAATCAATTAGTCACATCATCAAATCCCTCATTAAATTAATTAGACCTTAATTAATTTAATCTTAATCCATGTCCCATCCTCTAACTTTTTCCACTTGCACATGAAAATACTTTTAATTCATTTATTAAATCCCTATTTTCTCTCAACTTGGCATCTTTTAGAGATTATTCTTCCAAATTTGAAATCCCTCCAAGTGGATTTGTCCTTCCAACAAGACATTCATTCCTTCTTACATGTCCTTGTGCATTGAGCCAAGTGGCATTTAAGTCATTCTTTTTCCCTCTTACATGTCATTTCACTATTTTCAAATTCCACCTAATTGCATTTATGGGCACATTCATCAAAATGTGCACATCCTTTGCCCATTCACATCTTGACAAGTGGCACTTTCCCATTGGGTGTTGAATGATCCCACATTCATCCCATTTTGCATTTCTCCATCTTGTCTTTCTATAAATAAGAGGCTTCTCTCCTCATTTGGATCATCCACAATTTGAGCAAGTCTACTATACTCAATTTTATCAAGGTATTAGCTAGGTTATGCAAATTTTTCATCATGGAGCTCAATTGAATCTTCAACAAAGTGGATCAACCTTCATCACTCATCAACATTGCATCATAGGAGTTGGGGAAGGGCCAATTTTCACATCAAATTGACACAAATTCCCCCATGGGATCAAGAGTTTGCATGCTTAATTATGATTTCTTTGCTTTCTCATTGTGTTCTTCATTTTATTTCCTAGTTTGAGCATTGTTAATGGATTTCATGGGGAATATTGATTCTTACTTTCATTTGATCCAATAATGTGTTTGTTTCTTGTGTTTTGCGGGTATTAGGATTGGGGTTCTACAATTACCTATCCAAGTGGTTCTCACCATAGTAGAAACCACATGCCAAGTGTTGAACCTGGACCTACCATACAACATCTTACTTGGTCGGCCCTGGATTCATGCTATGCAACTAGTTGCTTCTACTTACCATCAATGTATCAAGTTCCCCTATAACGACAAAGAGATTACTATCCATTGGGATCTAGAGACATTCTTCTATTATAGAGGAGTAAAGGAAAAGTATAAAAGGGTGTTGCAAGACCCTAAGAATGATGAGGTTCTAGTACCTTCTTCCTTTGTCGATCCAACCACGTTACCATCTACTTCTAGTTCTACACCTACACCTAAAGTGGAAATACCAGATATCAAAATCAAAACCAAGGATACAAGTTGTGGAGAATACAACCTTTCATATTCTTTCTTGGGACAACTAAGTTCAAATCTAAAGTCTCATGGTGAACAACTATACATTGAGAAAGTAGCCAAAAAGATCAAACAAACAACATTTCAAAAATGGGGAGACCTAAATGTTGAAATCATTGATAAGGGTAACATGTTACAATGGATATATCAAGACAAGAAAGAGGAACTCCCATTAGCAGTAGACACAAGCAAAAAGGAATTTCAGCTGATGAAAAATATGGGTTACACGAGCATTAGTGGCCTTGGTCTAAATCAACAAGGAATGAGGGAACCAATAATTCATGTACTATGCATAAAGAATGTTGGTCTTGGTTACACCTCGATCAAAGATGTGGTCCCTAATGTCAATGATATTTCAAACGAAGAGGATAAAGCTTCCTTACATGGTTAAATACATCTAAGTACAAAAATATTGATGACGAACTAATGTGTATCATAGACCTATTTGAACATGCATCAATATACACGATTACCATTGTAGACACCGAAAAAGTCTTGATTGATACTATGCATCTGAGTTTGATTAACTAACACCGTTTCTTCTCAAATCACTTCAAATTAACCAATTAATTAAATAATTAGCATTGTTTAGTTAAAATCAACAAATTCAGCTATTAATCAAATAATTAAATTTATTGATTAATTCACCCTTCTTCTAACTAATTTTCATCACATTTGATTAAATCAAATCATTTGATTAAATCCCCTTAAGTCTTCTCATTTGATTAAATAAATCAAGTCAAATGTCACAATCCCCTAAACCCATTCCAATTAATTAATTCTAGATTAATTAATCCTAAATCTCTTTCTAATCAGCATTAATAAATCCTCCAACTTTTAACTCCTCAAGAGTTAAATCAACCCATGGTCAACTAACCAAGTTGCACATGAAATTCATTTCTTTTAATTAACTAATTCCTCTATTTATCCTCACAAAGGCATATTCCTCTCGACAACCTCTCATTCAATTTCCCTCCAAAGGTTTTCAAAAACCTTTACATCCATAATAAATTCTCTTACATCCTCTCAAATCTCAACCACATTTATTCAATTTCTCTTACAACCTTTCAAATCTTCAACCATTCTCATTTACATCTCTTCCATCCTCCACTCACACATTTCCCAAAATGTGTTCCACCTTCCTCCAATAGAATTATGACACTTGGCACATTCTCATTGGCTCCCATTTTATCCCACATTCATCAAATCCTCTCATTATTCAACCCTTGTCTTCTATAAATAGAAGCATCATTTTCACAATATGGATTCACAACTTCATGCATTCTTATTATAGGCAATTCACTTCATAGCTATCACCATTTCCATCATTTTCAAGCATAGTTTCATCGTTTGGCATCAATTCCACACTTGCAATCATCCTCAATCTTCAAAGATTATCAAAAGGATTTGGAAAGGGCTTCTTTCCACATCAAAGGAGCACCACTCCCCCTATGGGATGAAGGTTTAACAATGTTAAATGGATTTCATATTTTTTTAGTTAGTTTATGCTCATTTTTATGTTTTCTCTTTGATTTTGTTAAAGAATCTCATAGGGAGTGTTTGATTTGATTTCTAACATGTTTAACACTTGTTTTTTGATCCTTGTTAGTTGCTTGTAGATTGGACACTCACATTTTGGTGCTAGAAGGAGGGATAACCAATTTATTTTGTTGTTTTTGGCCTAAAATTATATTTTTTTGCAGCTACAGGGGAGCGACGTTGCCCTTTCCAGATACACCGTCGCCTTTGCTTATTGCGTCAAATTTTCTTGTTTGTAGAGTGTCGCGTTTGATTCCAGTGCCGCTTTTTCCATGTCGCGCCGCATTTGCACGTCACTGTCGCGTTGTGTTTGCTATAGAGCCGCATTTGACCTTTCTATTTTCTGTCTTACTTTTGGTTCTGACAGAGCATCGACTTTGAAATTGTGCTGCATATGTTGTCTCTATCCTCTGCAAAGTGCCACCTTTGCTTTTCAATAGAGTGTCGCATTTGCTTTTAGTGTTGCGTTTTCCAGTTGTTGAGCATTGCATTTGTTGCATAGTGTCGCCTTTGTAGGAAAGGGAGGAGAATTGAGTTCAAAACCTACAAGCATTTTTTAATGCTCTTTGTAGTAGCTTAGGTTTTCTATTTTTGTCTTTCATTTATGTTTTAGGACCAATTAGAGTTACTTCTGGGCTTAAAATTTATAAACAACTCAAGCTTTGCCAAAGTTGGTTAAAATTGAACATTAGGAACTTACTAGAATTTGATTTTGGGCTAAAATTGAACAAGAAAAACTCATATTTAAGCTTGGTGCTCTAAAAAGAATTCATCTTCGTTTGGGCTTAAAATGAACTTGTGTTTTCCTTGCTTTGTAATTTTTTACAAGTTGTGTCATTCAAATGCCTATACACTTCTCTCGTGCTTTACAATGATCTTGAGAATCAAAAACATTCTAGTGACATAGGTTGTCTAAAATTACACACACATTTCAATTTGGAGCTAAAATTGAACAACCATGTGAGTGTGAAGGAAAGGCATTGTGTGTGTTCCCTCCTAAGTGCTTTACGCAAACTAGGTAGTTGAACTACAAATGTACTTCTTCTCTATTGTTTATCTTTAGAGATCCTACCTTGGTGGGAAAAAGTACTCACCCCAAGGGAACAAATCAAGCGGTAACCGGCTAAAGCCAAGCTCTTCCAATCACTATATAAAAATGTGTTGTGATGAAAGTCATTAACAACAGGTGCAGATGTGTCATACCGACAAGTGTCGCCCATAGTATCCGTGTGATATGTAAAAATCCTTCCTTAGGAAAAGGATTGGGAGGCCTCTTGAATCGTCATAGTCTTGAGCTAATCTTGTCGTGTGTATGGCCACCTCAAACGAAAGTCCTTACTACAACCTACTTGTTTATAAGCCAAAATCCTTACTATTTGTTGGTGAAAGAACGGTCGTTCTAAAGTTGCCCCACATTTGTACTATTCAAAGTAGAAACAAAATAAATCATTTTGATCTCCGGATTTTAAGGATTTTGAGATTTGGTGGTCTCAAGAAGTGTGCGTCATGGAGGGGAGCTAGTTTCGCCAAATCTCTAGCTGTTTGCTTTGTCTTAGTGTTTGGATAAATCCAAGTGGGGACTCAAAAAATATTGCCCTTTCTATCCTAGGGTTGTGCAATTTGTGAGTCAGTCAAATACTTTGCTTAGATCTAAAACTTTGAAATAAAAATTCAACAAGTTATCAAATTTCAAACCATTTGGAAAGAGAAAATACCCTTGAAAAGTCCACATATTACTGCTTGTCCCTAGGGATTCTATCCTTGGAGGCTTCTAAATAGTTGGGCCCATATCTCAATTTGCTCTCTCTAAAGTCAACCCAAGAAAACTATGCCCTTGATTCTTTGATTTTCACATAATGGACCTTGTGGAATGAAAAGTAATTGAGACATAGACATTCAGTTTGAAAGCTAAACAAGAAGTGTTGATGTGGTAAAAAGAATCCATTTAATCAAGATAAAAGACAATTGAACCCCACATATGTGTTTGTTCAAATTATTTCCCACAAAGTCAAAATCCCAAAACCAAAGTCTATCAATCATCATAAGTGTCTTAGTCCAAAAGCTCTCAAGAAACATCTTTCAACACTTTATGAAGTCATAGATAGATTGGTCTACAAATTTTACAAATGTGCTTCAAGAAATAATCCAAACTTGTATTCCTTCTATTATTGTCAAAATCTGGGTCTTTTCCAACCTTTTGAGTTTCTCACATAGGGTTGAAATTTTGTAGAGGTATAGCATGTTCTTCAAAACCTTGATCTTGTAAACAAAGTCTCTCTAGGTTCATCTAGGATCAAATCAACACCTTCATCCATCCCAAACATCAATCAAATCCCATTTCACAAACAACTTTTAGAACCTTGGAAAAATCATCCATACTAGACTTTTGGTAAATCTGTCAAATCAAAATCAAAATCACTTTGTTTGACTAAGTGTGTGTGGATGAATCCTTCCTCATACATTTAGTTAAATTATCATCCTTGTGGACAAGTTCATCCCAAGATAACATCTAACATCTTGGGGTTTATAAGTTCATTATCCAAAATCAAAACAAACTAAATCCAAACCAAATCCAAAGGTCCTAAAGTCTAGTATTCCTCCAAGGGTCTTAAAAGTTCAAACATCCATATCATTCATCCTTCATTTATTTCATTGTAGACATGTAAAATATACTGATTGGCGTTGTGCATCTGATCTTGACTTACTAACATCGTTTCTTCTTGAATCATCCTTTGGTCTAACCATTTAATCAAATTCCCCTATCTGATTAAATTCATTAATATTCGTCTCTTAATTAAATAAATCATTTTGTCTAATTAAATCAATCTCTTTTGTTAATTAAATCAATCACATATGATCTAATTATCCCTATTTAATTAAATAATCAATTTATTTGATTAAATCTCTAAAGTCTATTCATTAAATTAAATAAATTAAAACCTTATTTGATTTAATCTAACACCATCTCTTTTAATTAAATAAATCAAAGCCCTTATTTAATTAAATCTCATCATATTCCTCTCTTATTTGATTTAAATAAACCCATAAAATTTGAGTCAAATAGGTCACATCATCTAACCTCTCTCATTAAATTAATTAACCCTTGATTAATTTAATCTCATCTCATTTCACATCCTCTAGATAATGCAAGTTTCACATGAAAATAGATTTAATTCATTTATTAAATCCCTATTTTCCTCACAAGGCATCTTTTGGAATATTCTCTCAATTTGAATTCAAAAATTCCAAGTCAACATGTACATCCAACAAGGCATTTAAAATCTCTTACATGTCCTTTGCCTTGAGCCAAGTGGCATTTATTGCATTTTCCCTTCCCTCTTGCATGTCATTTCAACAAATTTGAATTTCAAATATTTGCATTTATTGGCACAAACCCCAAATCTTGCACATCCCTCAGCCTATCACAACTTGACAAGTGGCCTCTTTTCATTGGCTTGTTTTTGATCCCACATTACTCCCTCTTGAGCACTCTTAGCATTTGAGAATCTACTAATAGAGGCATCATTCTTCAAACAAATCCTCCACAACTTGATCCACAAATCCTATGCAAAGTCATTCTCTTCATTGGAGAACTGATTTTATCCATTGCATCATAATATCTTCATATCAATTTCATCATTGAGCTTAGCAAAGGGTTGGGAAAGGGCTATTTTCCACAATAACACCAATCTACTATGAGATAAACATACTTCATGTTACTTTTTGTCATTTTTTTTGCATTTGGGAAGCATTGATGTATTATTTCATAGAGATGTTATTTGCTTTGTTTTAAACTAACCATAATAATGTGTGTTGTTTGTTTTGAGCAAATGCAGATTTCACCATCTACACTCATCACCATCATTTGATCCTTAAATATCCTATATTTTATTTTTTGTACCTAAAGTTTAGATCAACCAAGGAAGTTAGAGGTTTACCTCCCATATTCCTAGAAGTTGATCCTTATTTAATGGTCCAAACTAGATCATAACACAAGAAGAGCATGAAACAAAACAAAGAAACATCCACTTCAAGTGAGCCAAACTGCATCATAATTCAAACCCATGGAATCCACCAACCCTCCACTTAACACCCCTCAACAATCACAAGATCTTCAAGAGGGAGGTTGTCAAGTGGAGGATGTCACCAAAAACTTCTAAGGGATGATCCAAGATGAAATTGAAATTGTCCAAAATCTCGAAACACACAAGATTGTCAACACGGTAATGAGGCTCAATCTCACACAATACATGTTGGCATTGGCAAAGGAAGGGGCTAAACTCCCTTTTGATTTTTATGTGATCACTATTGTTGAACATCCTCTTGGGAATATGCCACACACATCATTCACGACAGTGTAATTCCCAAGCATCATCCAACCTGTCATACAACCAACATCATCTCGTGCTCCAAGTCAACCCATGATTACCAAGGGGAGTTCATTACTCCAAGCTCTTCAAACAAATCCCCTTGTGAATAGCAAAAACTTGGACGCAAACACCGTCTTGGGTATGCCAAAAATCATCTTATAAGATCCAAAACATTCATATGTCCCATTTATTTTTCATGACACCAACAATTCATCCACCTTCTCCGCATCACCAACATATTCTCTTGATACACAAGTCTCTCTCCCCATGATATCACAAGGACAAGTGGGTTTATTTGGACAAGGGGGAGCTTTTGATGCATCATCATCACTTTTGCAAGGGAACACACCTCCAATCTTCCCATCATTTCCTCTTTTGACATCAAAATCCACACCAATCCAAGGTTTAGGGCAACCCCCTTTACCCAACATACCAATCCAAAACCAATCAAGTCAAATCAATCCTCCAATTATAAATCAAATCAACATGTCAATCATACCAAATCCTCCAAGCATGCCACTGATATCGCAACACTAGGTGGCACCAATCTAAACATCTCAACCAATCCTTACCTCATCTACAACACCCCAAATTCTCCAAAACATGGTCTCCCAAGGACTTAGCACATCAACCATGCCATCTACCACACAACCTCTTGTCATCACTCAACAAGCACCTCCACAACCACCTCAAAAAAATATTGCCACCTCATCTCACACCATTTTACCAAATCCCCCGCCCCCACCACCAAATCCAAATATGGAAAATCAATACAACATCACATTGAAAGCAACCCAACAATCATATCAAAAGGAACTCCAACAATTCCAAGCTCAACAAGCTACGTAACAAGCCACACAAGCTGCACAACAAGTACAGACACAATAGGCTACCTAGGCACAAGCACAAGCTTTACTGCAACAACAACAAGCTGCATAAGTTGCAAAAGCTGTTCAACAAGCTCAAGCGTAGGAACAAGCTCAATACCAAGTGCAACAAGCCTAAGCACAAGACTTGTTACAACAACAAGCTTATCAACAAGCTTTGCAACAATACCAAGCACAACAACAAGTAGCTTAGCTACAAGCTCCACAACAAGTATTGTTGGTGCAACAACAACAAGATCAACAACAAGTGTTATTGGAATAACAACAACTACAACCATACGAACAAGTGTTTCTTGCACAAAAAAACTTATAGCAACCTCCCATGAACATGCAACCAAATGCCTTGAACACAAACTACACGCAAGTTAACCCACCACTCACTCAAGCAACAATACCACCCCAAAACACATTCATCCCACCACTAGATCCACAAAATGATTTGTTTGCATAAATTAAACTACTCTCACAACAAGTGCTAGACATACAATCAATAAAGACAACTAAATCACAAGGGAATTTGTGCCCCTATCTATTTGATAGAAGCATTGTGATGGTTCTATTCCCACAAGGATTCGAGATACCAAAATTTGACAAATATCGTGGGAATGGCAATCTTGAAGATCACATCAGGGAATTCCATGTACACTATATGGAAGTTTCATACAACGACTCTTATTTGATGCGACTCTTCCCTCGAAGCTTTCTTGGTCTAGCAATGGAATGGTTCTCCCACCTTCCCTTCGGAATTAATTTTTTTTAAGAAATTGTGGACTTATTCATACAAAATTATTCATTTAACATAGGCATGGGCATAAGCTTGGAAGAATTGTCTGGCCTAAAACAAGCCAATGGAGAAACATTCACAACCTTCTTGCAACGATGTTGATCCAAGGCCAACATGAGTAAATGGGCTATGCTTGAAGAATAACAAATCGGGACTATCATCTCCAATCTTGAAGGGACCTTGTCTTTTCATTTGAAAATGCCATGCATAACAACATATGACCAATTGATTCCCAAGGCGCTCAACATCGAAAGAGCCCTTATAGCATAAGGGGGCATGCCCACATATCAAGATAATCGACCATCAACAAGTTACAATGACAAACCTCACATGCGGGAAAAGAACAAGAATGTCACTAACAATGGTGTCATCAATGCCAAAGTTATTATCAGTTCCCCAAGGTAAAATACACAATAACAAACGTATCAACAATCACAAGTCAATACCCAAAAAAACACACAAGCCAACCCATCCTCGCAACAACAACCCAACAATCAAATGGTCAACAACCTAAATGCTCAAGGGGGACCACCCCTAAAGAACAAATATCCCCCTAAACAAAAATACACACCACTTGGGGAACTGATCAAATATGTCATGCAACAGCTGGTGCAAGCAAATCTCATCAAAATCCCTATTTATGAAAATTATCAAGAGCCTCAAGTTAAACCACCATGGTATAATGAGAAACGCCTTTGTGATTTTCACAAAATAAAAGGGCACATGACAGTCAGTTGCATGAGACTCAAGAATCTAATCCAATATCTCATTGATGATAAGACCATAACCATTGAACAACCACCTAGAAATCAAGATCTTGAAATATACACGAATCCAATGCCAGATCACAATAAAGGAAACAACAATGGTAAAGGTAAGTATAACAATGTGAACCATATATATGACCATGTTGTTGCATCTTTGGATGAATGGGTAACAATTGGCAATATTAAAGGATCCAGAGCCGAGTGTGGAATCACCACATGTGGCAGAAAAAATAGCATCCTAGGGCCATCACAACCACCCAAGGCACCTACCACCAATCTAAAATTAATCCCTAATGGTTATAATGTCCTAGATCAACTGAAAAAAGACCCCCGCCTAGATCTCCATCATGAAGTTGCTAAAAATCTTGCCCACACATAGGGATATCCTAGAAAAGGCATTAGCTGCATCTTCTGTCCCCACAGATCTTGATGCTGACCAGTTCCAAGTTATGATCAGACATATCACTACACTGCATCTCCTCACATTCTCTAAGCATGATCTCCTGACCCAACCATATCATGATCGTGCACTCCATCTTGAAGTCTTAGTCCATAAGAATAAAGTCAAACGAGTCTTGGTGGATGGAGGTGCAGGTTTGAATATTTATACTTTAAAGCTAATAAAGAATCTAGGATTCTCTGAAAATGTCATTGAGAAATGTAAAGGTATCACTATCAGAGCTTATGATGATCAAGAAAAGGTGTCTCAAGGCACCATTCAACTCCCTATTCTAGGGCCAACAATCATGGTGACTACTTTCCAAGTCCTTGAACTTGGAACTCCCTTACAATATCCTCCAAGGGCACCCATAGATTCATGGGATGCAAGTTGTTGCATCCACATTCCATCAATGTGTTAAGTTCCCTTATCAGAACCAAGAAGTCACAGTCCATGGTGATCCCAAACCGTTATATTTTTGCAAAAATATGGAGGCCAAGTATTATAAGATCCCCCAAGTCATGAAGAATGATGAGGTACCCACATCTCCTTATATAGACCCATCCACCCTAGCCTCCACTTTTGAGACAAAGACACCTCCCATCCAGGACATCCTGGATATTAAGGTTATTATCCAAGATAATGGTTGTGGAGACTATAAAATGAAGATGAGTGCCTTTGTGATAGGAGAGTTACCTCAGTCTCCTAGGTTTGATGGGAAGCCACAACCAATCAACACAACATCTCAAACCTTCAAAGCATAACCTACCACCTTCAGAAAATGGGGAGACCTAAGTAAAGAGGTGGTAGATGAGAAAGATGTATCAAGCTTGCTATATCAAGATAAAAGACATGTACCAGACCTCCCCATTGGGGAAAGCAACAAAGGTCTTCAATTAATGCATGGATGGGGCTACAACAAAAATGAGAAGCTTGGGAAAAATGATAATGGCCTATTAGAACCTATTATTCTTGAGAAGCGCATGAAGAATCTTGGCCTTGGATGTACCCCTATGAAGATAACCATTCTTGGCAAAGGTACCCTTGTTAAAAAAGTCAAAGCTCCTCCTCAATTATCAGTATCCATAGGTCCACCTCTAGATAACTATACCTTCGATATAACTGATGTGTGTGACGAGGATCCCATCACTGACCTACCCATGTTATTTGAGGATTCCTCCCTTTTTATGTTCACTACCATGTCTTTCGAGCCGAGTAACCAAACCACTGAATTAAATCTTGTCTACCCCCAATTGATAGACTGTGACCAACGAGGACCACCGATCTTAGACACATTTGAAAATGATGAGGCTCTCTTGGAATTCATGGGACTACAAGATACTCTAACATATGGAGATCATAAAGTAGGGTTT